>VXBR01006369.1:283591-349799 GCA_013400215.1 Cisticola juncidis | reverse complement strand
AAAAAAAAAAAGAAGTTCCAAACCAATAACTTTACATCTAGACTACAATCTAGACTATTAATTAGTGTAAGTAGAAATTTTTCCAGCTGAGACTCTTTCCCTCCCTATTAAATAATTGAAAATTCAATGGGATTGAGAAAGAGGAAAAACTGCAAACCTGATTGTACAGCTTGTTGTTTGGTGTTCTCCTTTGGGATACAGAAAAGTCAGGTTACAAGTTTCTGCTTCAAAATCTGGTTTAATTATTTATACAAAGAGAAATAGGTTCAATTGTATACCGAGAGGAGTTCACTCTAGGATATCCAATATCTTGTTGATTAGGGTACTCCCGTGGGATACTGGAAACCTCTCTTTCCATTCCTGTGCCAGGGAATACTTAATAATTGATACACAATAAAATTCTTTAAAGACAAGCTCACAAAGATGATCCAGTACAGCAAAGATTAGAATACTTATTTGCAATTAAAACAGACCTGATTTCAACCCTCTCATCAGATCAGAACCCCAAATCAGCAAGCTCAAAGGCTTGGAAAGAGGTTTCTCTCTTCTAATGCTTTGAACCCTGGACTGCAGAGTAAAATAAAAAGTTTTTGTGGAGCAGAGGAGTTATGAGACAACTGAATTGGAACTGTTTTTTTTTTTTTTCCTGAAGAGGTTATTTTATTGTGTTATTGACACCTGTCTTAAAGTGCTCCCATACCTTGGCATTCTCATTTTGTGAACAGCTGTTAGCTTTTTGTGAATCCTACTTGTAGACACCTTATTTTCTGTCCTATGAGTAAGAAGTTTGGCCCTTAAATTTGGGACCAAAGGTTATAGCAGACTGCAGTTCATTAACAGGTGCATCTAACCTAAAGGTTAGAAATGCTAAAATTGAAAACTAATTGAATTAATTTCTATGCAGAGAAGAGAAATTATTCATTTGTATCCAAACTGCTTGTACATCTATCTCACAGAAGAAAAAAAGATTCTTCAAAATGTGTAGCAGCATAGACAAATTCTAGCTGGCCCCCAAAAGAGCATTCAACTTAAATCTTCTTATTTGTAAATCTTTAGCAACTAAAACCTCTTAAAAGATTGTATAAAATAGAAATAACTTATAGAAAAGCTATGCTTTCTCTGACCTATTATGGCTCACTTAATCCTTATAGCCCTTATAATGTGGATTTATTTACATATTATGTGCATATTTATATATGCATCTACACCTATTCATTAGAGTACAAGGTGAATCAAAGCACCAACCACCTTGTTAAAGACTGGAAAACAAAACAAAGTAAAAATCTTCCTTTCTTGACTAAAGGTGAAATACATTTCTTTCTCCAGAGAATATTAACTTCTGAGTGTCAAATTCATATATTCATGAGTCAATAAGAGTCAGGTAATTGTATAGTTCATAAATATGTTTATTCCCCTTGAATACTTACATTACTTAAATATACATAAAGTCTATAATTTTTTTTTATTATCTAATTGAATCTATTCAGAAAGCACTCAGAGCAAAACAGGAAAAATGGAAATTTTGAGCTCTATCAGCATGAAAAAATTACTACAATTTCATAGCAAAGACCTTGGATTTTACTTCACATTACTGTTACAGAAAAAAATGGAATTACACAGCAAATTATTATTCAAAATTATCACTATCAATATCATTGTAAATAATAAAAGGAATAATAAATATAAAATGTGCCCCATAATTGTTTTATTTCTATTAGGTGTATCTGAATTTCCTAAGTGAAAGAAAAATTGCTTAGAAGAAACTCCCAATTTCAATACCTCCCCTGAGCAATGAAATTACTTACTCAACAACAATAAAATTTGGAATTTATCACCATGAAACAAAATGTATAATCTACACAGTGAAGAGATATAATTGTAATAGTAATAACAGTAATAGTAGTAATAACGTTGCCATCTATAAAATGTATTTTCCCCTAACAACTACCAAAAAAAAAAAAAAAAAAAAACAAAAAAAAAAAAAAAAAAAAAAAAAAAGTAACACTTGCTTATAGGGAAAAAATGCTTTAATTTAACATATTTCCCTTTTACATGCCTATTGTGTTATGTCATAGAAAACATATAGCTCACTTTCTTTCCAAGTGGTCTGTCACACCATTTTCAAACTGCATGTATATGTCAGGCTTTGATCAGCATAGAGGTAAAAAATTAAATGGGAGAACACAAATAATTAAGGGTCGATGTGATCAATTTACAAAGGCTGTGTCAGAACATATTTAGAGTGCTCTTACAGCTTTTACTGTGTGACCTCCTACCAACCTAGGAGTTTTTTATTTTATTGTCACTTGCCAGGCAAACAGTAACTGAAGTACCTAAACCACCTGTTTATACATCTGACCAATGTGTGTCCAGAAAATCCATCAAAGGGTTGTCTGAACTGAACACATTCTGAAACTGTCTAGAACTAATTCATGAAGATGAAGGTAAATCATGGCATATTATGACATCATATTAGCAGATCCAGGCAGCCCAGTCTCTTGCTTTCTGCATTAGGGATGTGAAAAAAATCCCCTGAAAATGTGTCAATATTTCTTTTCAACTTTTGAATAGAGCTTGAATAGAGTTAATATATGGTCAGTAGTTCATACTACCCATACAGAACCCCTTAATCTTATACAAAACTTGAAAGAAGGTTTTTTATCAAGTGATTGTTAACTATCTAAAACCAGAATGTATGCAACATTAGTCAAATAAATCACTTTTTACCACCTTTGAGAGCTTCACAAATAGAATTACTAGGGCAAGGTTTTTGTGATGTCTTTTGTACAGCTCAAGGCTGATGTCAATTATAACTTTTATGCAGAAGAAGGTGTTCAATGAGTGATTTCTGCCTTTAAAAAAGAGAGAGGGACCATACTAGATCAAAAATTTCAAATACAGAATACCATAGTTTCAAATCAATAATTGCCACAAACATTGATCTTCCTTTTCTCCTTCTTCCTGCCTTGATGCAATCCCACACCATTCTTCAATGACAAAATTCTTTTCAATATGTTTCTATCTACTTGGTCACTTGTCTCCATAAAAGTCTTGAAACTCCCTGAGATATGAGAGCTCACTGTGCCTGACAGATTTCCTCCAGTGCTCCTCAGTAAAGTTATGGTTATGGCTTAGTTTGGTTGAGGAGTACTACTAAATAGCTGTTGAAAGATGAGAATAGCCAGGTGTCTTTCTTGGCAAAAGCAGGTTATAAAATCCTTATGCTCAGTCAACCCTATGCTGAGCATTGTCTCTGCAATCCTATCAGGCAGCATAGACAAGTAAATAATAAGACTTAATGACAAACATGGACACATAAACAGAACTTTTCAAACAGAAGTATAAAAATCAAAAATATTGATTTTTCTTATGACAAAATATCCTGGGTTGGATATTTTGGCACTGGGCAGATAATTTATATGGAATTCCATTTATATGAAGCACAATTTGGAAAATCACTTGGAAATAAGAGCATTCTTCTCTGCTTATGGCTAAAGATGTAAAGCATGGGAAAAAAACAGCCCTGTACTTTTCCAGGTTAAAGAAAGGGCAGATCTTCATCAAGAAAAACTTGCTTAACTCTGTGGTTTGTCAGAGACAGGCTACTAATGGTGTTTAACAATCCCTATCGTGTTAATTCTTTAAACTGCCCAATAGAAAATGTGCTTAACATCTTGAAGTAAAGCATATGGGAAGCTATTATTCAATAAGAATTGATGTCCAATGCATGGTTCAAAGAGTGGTTTGAACTTGACTTTGAGGTTTTGATCTTTTACTTGGGAGACTTTTTTTCCTTTAGTAAATTGGTGAAGTCATCAATTTAAAAAGAAAATGAGATGGGAAAATGGGAATTAAACAAAAAAAAGCTCTGGTCTCAAAGATAAGTTTAAAAAAAAAGAACGAGAGCTTGTAGAGAATCTAGCAAAACTGTTTCCTGTTTTATGTGTTTTCTAAATTATTTTCCTAAATAATTCCTCTAAAAATTCTAGAAATTGCACAGCATACTCACGCTATGATATATACACACAGACTGAAAGTTGCAAAAATATCACAATTATGAATCTTCAGCTCTATGATTCATTTTATTATGAAGTTATACAGAAAGTTGAAACGGACAGGAGGAATACTAAGTTAGTGGCTTTTAACTTCAATGAATTATTTATTGATTGTGTTATGAATGTTAAGGAGATATCTTTGTTCCAAGAAAGTGCACATGAAGATGTTGAAAGATATTTTCAATGGTAATCTCAGAAAAATTCTGAAATTCTTCTCATCATATTAATGTTTAACTGTTTCTATTGTGCAGTCTCTCTATTTAGAGAACAGCATAAAAAATATCCTTCTTTGTGTCTGGAGAGAAGCATGATCATTGCAGCTGCTACAACCCTTATGTTACCTGGCTGTTCTGAACTACTGATCACATTTTAACTCTATTCAAGCTCTATTCAAAAGTTCGAAATGGAAATCTTAACTGGTTTCCTTCACTATGCTTCAAAAGGCCAAATGTTGAACCCATGTAAACATTGCAGACTGATAAGTGAATGCCAACCACAGTTAAGGAAGTGCTTGACAGGTAATTGTTTCACAAGAGTAATACGTATTTTGAAAAAGTAGAAGTTGGGTTTTCTTTTAGGTGTGAGGGTAATTACTTGTAAATAAGATTGGCAGAATTCACCCAAAAGATCTCTTGAGACAGTTTTGTAAATGGGACAGGATCATGTTGCATCTGCCTTGCAGATGGCTGCAGTGTATAATGCTGAACCAATGTCTGACAAGGTTAGGGTCACACTATGTATCACACAGCATTTTACATTGCTGAATACATTTACTGTAAGACACCAACTTAAAACTCCCTATAGAACCAGTGAAGACAGAGAGAACAGGTAATTCCACCTACTTCATGCATTTAATTTAGAGTACAAACTACCTTGTAAATCTTCTCTCCAGCAACCACAGAGGAAGTTTCCACAACTAGATCAGATGGGATTCTCAGTATTCAGCAAATAAAGTAGTTTTATGATCCATATCATAGAGTTTTTAAGTTCTTTGATGCAGTAGCCAAAATGTAGTACTAGTTTGGCCATTTGTATATTTATATTTACTAACTGAATATTGAATGGAAAATTATTTAGCACATAGGATGAAATGAGATTGAAACTATTAATTTGTGTTTTATTTGATAATTCATCTCGTGTCAGTAATATTTTGGTTTAATGATATTGTATAGCTCTATATAAGATAAATTTCTGTGACCTATTTTCTTGTCCTAATCATTTAAGAAACATTGTGAAGAAGAATAGTGGACTATAAAAATACATTTTTGTATGCATGTTTACTGTGTCAAATGAAGACTTTTGGCATGTCTCGTGTTCACTGTGTTATCTCTCATTGTGAGAACTGAATCAAAATCAGCAGGAAACAGAAAACTTGCAATAAGAAACACTCTCAGGAACAAAGGAAACCAATAACAATTGACTAGTAGCTAATGAAAATGGATGGAAAAAGGAGCAGAAAGAATTGACAAAAGAAGATTGCTCATAGGAAGGATAAATAATGAAGTAGCACTGTTTATCTTCATTTGGCTACCTATCTTAAAGGATAAACCCCCAATGCTGACACTGTAAAGAAAGAGAAAACATGAACACTTTCTAAACCTGCTCTGTATTCAACATTGCCTCCTGTTGTGGAATCTTCTACTGTTTCTCTTCTTTTTCCATGATAAAAGTTAATTTTTTCTGTATTTGTTACAGACTTCTCAAACTCCAGAAATCAAAAAAAAAAAAAACCAACCTGAAACTAAATAAACAAGCAAACATGAAGATTTTCTGTGTTTGTTTTGTACTTTGCAGTTAAAAAAAAAATATGGTTTTTGTCTTCTAAACTAAGCATATTTTTCCAATTATCTCATTTAGCATTTTTTCTGTTACTTCCTGTGCCAAGATCCACAGAAAAATCTGCAACTTTGCTTTTCCTTGGTTTGTAATTTTATGGTTGCCAAAGATCAGTAAAAAAGGTAAACAATTAAATCACATACTTTTATAATCTACCAGCTGCTGTAGAATTACTCTAGTACCTTTTTATTATTGCTGTGCTCTTATTCTTCTTTCCTGATTTTATATGACAATCTGTGATGACAAAAATTAAAACATAAACAAGATTTGAAACTTGTCACCTGTTCCTAAATATAAGGAGAAAATGTGCACTGTGAACTAATATTCCTGTATAAACAGGACATCTTCCTTTAATTACTCTAAAAATGCAATCATTCTTGCAATGAGAGGAAAACGCCACTACCTAGGATTTATGATCCAAATCTAAAGACCTGCTAAACAGATCTCAGTGGTTTAGGTTAGGTGAAAAATAGGACCAAAACGTGGATTAATCACAACTTTTTCTCTAAAAACTTTAAGGGACTTGTCCCTTGCAGTTGTTTTTGTCTGGGATAGAAGTAATTCTCCTCTCCTCCTCTATAGCTACTGTGGTCTATCATGAGGAATGAGTGAATGTCTGTGTGTTTCTTGTCAGCTGGGGTTAACCCATGACATCCTTGACAACTGAAAAATTGGTCAAGTTTGTCTACTAACTGTTTTTGAGACCATAATAATCACCACAAAATGCTTCTTCTTAAATACAGGATAGATCTCTATTCCCAGTGGAAATCTGAAATCACAAAAAAAAGTTGTTTTTGACATCCTGGGAATATGCTGTCATTTATTATCAAATCTTGTTTAGAATCACTATTAAAAAGTAAGAATAAACACCTTTTAAAATATGACTGCTTTTGAGGTATGATTCATATCACCTAGACTTTGCTGTTAAATTCACACATTTTTTGTTCCTACTGCCACAATGTAGGTTATTCCAGTCCCTCAAGAAGCTACCTTCAAAAGATCATTCATCCTATCAAAGAAATATTGGTTAGGAAAGTATGAATCAAGATCTAGAAGTACCTGTATTGCTTTGTCTACTTTGGAATGAAGACAGATAAGCAGCTGTCTCAACAATGCCATGGCTAAAGTTGTGTCATGAGTATTTCAGGTGGCTGTTCTACCTTCCCATGAGAATCAGAATTTGAAATGACTAATATTTTGGACAGTATACACGTACATGGGACAACCCTTGGAAACTGATCTGTCTTGATTTTAAATCCACTCTGGATGGATCATTAGTTAATTTAAATTTAAATAAACATTTAATGTTAATGCTTGCAGCTATTGACTTTTCAATACATAGATTTCTTTTTTCTCAGATTCAAAAATGTGTATCTTGATCATTCATGTGCAGCTGTCAATGATACAATTTTTCCCTAGATTTAGGCTTCAAGGTTTAGTGTTTCATTCATTTGCTTATGACTTGCATCACATTGTATGGCAACTGCTCCTGTTTTTTAAAGTAATGAACATTTAAATCACATTACCTAGCATTATTTGAAGAATATAATACTATTAATATGGCAAGTGATAGTTTGCTAGCAGTAATGGAATATAAACTTATTTCTTATTTTATTTCTGAAAGATAACTCTCAGTTTTTATTTATGATGATAAATCAAAACATTTCAAGAAATCCATGAAAAGATTGTACAATAAAAACTTCATAAAACCCAGAACAAATAGTTTGCAGTTTTCCTAAGTCAATAAAATACTTTTCTTGTTCTATTCTGATCTACTGTATCAAGACAATAAAATCTCACACAGGAATTCCCTCATTCAACAACTATCTTCTGCTGAGCTTTAGGGCATAGCTTTATGATATCCAGCTTGGATTTAATGTGTTCTGACTTACAACCAAACAAAACAAAGCAAGTCCCCAAAGATATTTAAGTTTAGACTGAACTTTAAGGATAAAATCATTAATTCAGTGAAATGAACTGGATTTTTGCCACTGATGCCTTTCAGATTAGTATATCTACAGAGAAGATTTTGACAGGCATAAAACCATGTCCCAAGTCTGGGAATCAAATTATGAAACTTTAATGGTGGAATCAAATTGGTTCAAAGAGCTGCTTTCTAATTCTTTCTAATCTATATACCAAAGACATACTGATAATTCTTCTGTAGCACCCTCATAATCAGTGAAATTTTATTACATCGTTAAAATTAATAGTGGCTTTTAAAACTCTGCAGCAGAACATCAGCTTTTACTGAATTTCATAAGACTTTACTATACTAGCTGACATATACAACACAGTGTTTTCAGCTGCTAATGAAACATCTTCAGTATTCTTAAGCAAGATGTTTCGAGACAGATTTTTCCTTTACCTTTCCTGTGCTCCATTTAGCAAATATTGATTTTTCACTGCAGACTTTCTAATGAATTGGAAGACAACCTATCTTCCCTTATTTACCTTTCTCTTCTATCTAGTTGGTTATAATTTTCAAATTACATGTAGATATGTGTAGTGCAAAATATTATTTTAATTGCATTCAGAGAGGTTTGGAAACCCTTTTTAGATAAAAAAACCAAACCAAACAAAAACACCAGTAACCCATTTCTTTTTTACAGAATTATTCTAATACTATATTAGTTGTTAAAATTAGAGTGTTCTGGCCTTCCATCCTATTGCCTTTACAAGGACCTGTACTTAGGGTTTAGCCTTTTTATGCCGTGCACCAGCCAGCACCGAGGATATCTTTGTACTGTATCCCAAACAATTCTGTAGAGCAGACATGTGAGATGATGTTGCTAACTCAGATATTATTAGCAAAACATCGTAAGCAGTCTGGATCTCAGTGAGACACAACTGATCAGAAAGCTACACAAGAAATGCCGAATCCTGAGCTGTCACAAAATAGAGAGAGATATAGCCCAGCTCACTATTTTAGCTTTTGCTTTATATATTTACTTCAAAAGAGCATCATGGCAAGGGGAAATGGGTATAAAGAGATAACAAGAAAACAAAGCTGCTTACTAGTGTAGGATCTGTATGAAAATGTTGTGTTGTATTACAGAATCTCAATAATATTTTCAGAAGTCAATGCTGTCAAGATAAGCAAATTTTGCTTATTATTAAATGTGAAGAAAACACCGAAATTTCCAGAAAATGGAAATTCCAAACAAATTAAGGTCAAATTCTAATTAATTCAAAAATTTATGCATTCAGTGGCAGAACTTAATCCTAGCCTGAGAATATGGACAGACATCACTACCTAGATTACTCTAATGGTAAATAAAATCAAAACACCAATAGATCTTAAATGGAACGAGGAAGCTTCAAGCAGTAATGCAAAACAGGTTTAAGACTACTCTGCAATTTAATTTTAATAAATTTCAATGTATTATTCACCTCAAAAAAAAAAAAAAAAAAGGTGGAGATTGCAAAGCTAATTGTATTTTTGTATTTTTTGTTTCAGTACTAAAGAGAGAGAGAAACTTCAAAGTTTCTCAAAGTCTTAAAGAAAGACTGTTGGGGACAAAGGAAAGAAACAAAAATTATATCACCGAAGAAAGTCAGAGCCCCAAAGAGAAGTACTGCTGTGTTTTTTTCATGTGTATTTCAACAGTCAGAACTATACCTGATAAAGCATGTCAGTTTAGGTGATCTTCATAAAATTGTCACTTTTTAATAGAAATAGTGGATGAGAAGCCTTGAATTTTGAAACAAAGGAAATAGATTTATTTAAGTTTTCATTTTGGTGGGTGTTCTTTTTTTTTTATTATTTTTTTTCCCTTCCTATTTTTCTCTGCTTTGGACAGTAACAGGAGCATGAGATACTAATGCTTGAATATCTTGTACATCTTTGATGCTATTAACTACTTACTCCAAGAAAACAAGTAGCCATACTTACCAATATCTTTCTACACCGAAAGCACAATTTGGTTTTTGATAAACAGGAGATTCCTGTGATTGCCAGTGGGAAATCAGTGTTGTACAAATACAGAAGGACAATCTTTTAGTACCTTGAGTATTTAAAATATTGTCAGTGTTGTACAGTTTACACACTTCCACAGTTAGGCTTTTTTTTAAGGCAATAGGCATTGTCAAGCTTACAGGATTGGCACTAGGACCCTGAGGTCCCTCTACTTCTTTTATCAGTCCTAATACTTGAAGAGATAATTACTAAATTTCCTAAGGAAACAGGTAAAGATATTTAACTTGAATTTTAACTTCCAACTCATGTATGTTGTTTAGCTTACAGGTTTTCTACTTAATTAAAAAGTCATCAGTATAGAATTTTCATTATGTTGTACTCAGATTTATTCATTAAAGCTTCAATCAGTCATTAAAAAATGAAGAGATTAGTCCAAAATTCTGGACTGCAATACATTTAGTGCCAGAAATTCAAAGTGTGCCACTACTAGATCCAATGACAACTTTACAAGGTTGAAACCCATGAATCACACCCAGAGCAGAGATCCCATGTCCATCAGAATTGCCCAAGTGGTAATGATAATTTAGATAAGCATATTCAGTTATAACATTACAAAAAGACAAAAACTTATGGAAATTTCCTTGCTAGAATTCATCAAAACACCTCATATGTGTTGTATGAAGAATAAATTCTTCAGAAAAATCACGTATTTAACATTAGTCTTCATAATAGTAACTGAAAGCTTAAAACAGCATGAAATTGCTCATACCATGAGAAGAATAGCTAAGATACTTAGATGAACAACTGCTCTACACATGCATCCATTAATGCAGTTCCCATTGGGCTGCTCAGGAAATAATTAAATGGAATTAACATAAAATTTAAAAAAAAATGGTTTGTGTGTCAATTTTCCAATTAAGAAAACAAGCACTCTTCAAAACTTCCTTTTTTGTTTGAAAATATTCTGAAATCCTTTGCCATAATATTCTGTGATCTTAGTGATGGATGAAAAGTTATCAAAGATCAAAACAAACAAAAAGAAATGGGTTTGGAAGTCTCACAATGGTGTTTTCATACCACTGTCCATGGGTTTTATCCTCAAAATGAATGAGAGCTGCTTGCAGTATTTCTACAAGTTTTGCCAGAACAGAGTGTAAAAGTGCTTATGTTACAGTCAGGCAGAAGAGAGGCGAGGTATAAAGAAAAACCATATGTTTTCTAGGACAAAATGATTTATTGACTTCTAGAAAAAAATGATAAGAAAAGGGAGAAGCAAAAAAGAACAGAAACTCAGAAGCTTGTATAGATGTTCTTGTCCTCTGTCAATATAGGAAACTGTGACTGTCTTGCTATGAAGAGCTTTCCTGTGTGTTTGGGTGAATAATCTGAAAAAATAGTCGCTAGACTAACCACTAATAGTTGTTTGGATTTTTAAAAAATTAAATACAAACTTAGACATTTTTATTGGTTATTTAAAAATTTATCAACATCAAATCCATCTGCGAAACATCTCTGTAATCAGGGCAAATCACTTGATTCTATTCTTTCTTAACACTTTGTGTTGTGAAACAATCGACATCACTCTCATATAGTATCACACACTACATAAACAGCTTACCTTGTTCCTCTTCCATTATAACATTGCATACAATACATTCTACTATTTTGATATTCAAAATTTCAATTCTAAACCCAATTTCTAACAGTTTTAAGTTCATCCTCTGAACATTGTCCAGCAAACAAATTGTGGGAAAATTTGACCAGAAACACAAAGCCATTTACAAATGGCATAATGAAATTTATTAAAAAATATTAATTAAATTTTGGTTTTTTATAAGTATGTAATTGCTTTGATCTATTGTGTGCACAATTCATTTTGAGAACTACACAGGAGTTCTAAGTCAACATTTATTACCTTTTCTACTTTTCAGTTGTTTCATTGTAAATTTTAGAGACTGTCTTATGAGGAAAAAAATCTTTGTTTAATTTTGGCATATATGGTTCTTTTTCTAATATTCAGAAACTTCAGCTACTAGTAACTAACATAAAAAATATTATTCTTTTATACAGTAATGAGACCACTTCACTGAAAAGAATACTAGGGTTTTGATTTTTTTGCCTGTCTTGGGGAGAAATTTAGCATTTGTTGTTAGATTTCTGGTTAATATTTACTGAATAGGATCCAATGTAAAATGTTTTCAAACACTGAGGCATGAAATTATTTGTATTCAACAATATCACAACCGTTGCAAGAAAAAAAAAAAGGATATACAGAATATTCTCCCATGGTGCTAAGACTATTGGATAAAATATCCTCCATAAAGCAATAAGAAACCATATTTTTTTACTCAGGATCCTAGTTGTTCTGTTATTCCCAAAGAAGTTTTGTTAGGTCAGATGCCCTCAGCAATAACCATTGCCTGTTTCAGTGTCAGCAAAGGCTGTGCAATTCCTGTGGCCAGAAAGGCTTTACAGTATCATAGTGAGCAGGGAAGGTTAACCACAAGGTTTTAACAAGTTTGCTATCTACCACTGTGTTTGCTGTTGGACATCACCAAATACCAAAGACCTTTCTACCCAAGGCAGTGCTGATCCTGTCATCAGGGAGGGCAGACAAGTGACTTGGAGAGTAAAAAGTAACATCACTCAGCATGAGTGACCTATACACCAGAAATCTAAAATTTTTAAGACAAAAAGTCTTTTGCTTCGTTAGGCTTTGGATTCACTGAAGGACACAATGTAGAGGCTATCATGGGAAAGAGGAACAGATACGTGATGCAAATAGTGACACTGAACACTAAAATATTTACTCTTTTTTAACTACACTGACCTGACACTTGAAAAATATTCAGCTGTCTTTTCCCTTTATTGAACATATCTGTGAAATTTAAAGTATAAATACACAGTATTATTGCACATTTACATTAAAAACGATTGCATAATTCTATATTAATTGATGCATGAAATCAGTCTGGTTTAATTTTCATCTGTATTTTTAATGTCTTATCTCATGAAGTGTAAGACAGAAGCCTGCATGCAACTGACATATTCAGTTCAAGGGATCATGCTAGTCCTCTTCAACAGCATGGAACGCTAATAGAATTAATCATTAACAGCTTTCTAATATGGTCAACTGCAACTATGGAACGGGAAGGAGAACATTAGCTAATACTTAGGGGATATCACATTGCAATCAGCCACATATTACAGCATCAGCAAGAGGCATGCACAAAAGTGATTGAACAACAGAATTTTGCTGAATTGTTCACAATTTCTTCTATGCAGAGGCTTTCTGACAAATCCTTAGATCCTCTGACCCTTGACACTTCTCACTTGAAACTATGGTTTATAAGGAGAATACTAAACATTTTTTTCTTATCACTTTCCATTTTTGATTTTAGCTGAAGGTGTATTAGTTTAACCTTTGAGATCCAGTGCTGGCTTTCATACATAGGTGCATACTTTTTAGCATATGCTCAGAGAATGGAAGGATTGTTTAAAATTTATTTAAGACTTTGGAATTTTTTTCAGAGTTAAAATTTATATTCAAACTGATGAAAATGGGAAGCCATTAAAGGGAGAATGAAAGGAAGGAAAAGTGAATTTTCAAAAACTAAGCTCAATTATTTTTTTCACTTATTCTTCCTCTTTTCCCTTTCATTTTATGAGAAAGAATGCATTAGCAAATGTCTCTAGTGTGTCCTTGGTTTTGTGGAAAAGTTGCCTGTCTTTCGATGCTGTTCCTGAAGCTGAGGTCATTCTACCGTCTTGCAGGAGAGCAGTGTCTGCAATGACCCTTAAAGGCTGTAAGGAAGACTACAGTGTCAGTGGTGAGCCTTGGGGTGTCCATAAATGCAAAAGTCAAATCTGCAAAATGCTGTGGAAGAGACCTATTTGTACTGTAATCATGCTTGGAGCACTCAGCACATGCCAAAGAGTACTCAGCACCTTGCTGGATTAACCCAATGATCAGAAGGTTAAATAGGATAAAAAAGGTATCTGTAGCACTATGTACTATCAACTTGCTATTACATATAGAATTTTCCTCTTTAATTTATATATTACTTTGATTCTTCAAACTGTCTGTTGTATTTCTTTGATAGAAATAAGACATTAGCAGTGTAATTCTTCTAGCACTAGTAGCCTTATGACAAATGCAGCAAAACTAATTCTTTGTTCCATATTTCTTAATGAAAGAAAAAATGAATCTGTTTTTCCTCTTATCATATCCTCTGTCATCTAAAATATTTGACAAACATCAAAAAAGCCAGATAATTATATTTGGCTACCAGAATCTAGCAATCTTTTTTGCAAATTCTGGATAACCAGTGGCTGGTTAAATAAGGTATTGAGTACTCCACTGTGTTCTTGGGACACTGCTCTCAAGTTCTGATTTAAATGGTAGTCAGTAAATGTGTTTAACTCTACTACGTCTGCAGTCCTCTGCAGTTTACAAGAACTATTCAAGTAATTAAAATGCTGTGTGTGTTCTTGAGTAACATGTGGAGTCTGAGTTTTTAATCTTTGCTTTCAATACTCAAGTGGCTGCTGAAAGAAGATTTTGGGTTTACATTATTCTAAAAAGTAGTGGCAACTTTAATCCTTGATTAATCCTGAATCCTAATTAAAAAAAAAAAAAAATAAAAGGCAAGATACAGGCCCACAATGCTCTTGATATAACTATCCTGAAAAATACCTCTGTGCAAGATACCAGATTCACACAGCAGTCCATTCCTCTGTTTTATCCTTTTGACTTTGGAGGTGAGGTTAAGCATTCATAATAACTTAATCTGCTCTCGCAGTTCCTTTTCCTTTTTTTCATTCTCTGGCTAAGCGAACACTGACTAAAGGAGATTTACTGTTAGGTAGTCTTGGTCTCAAACTGCTGAAAGTTATTAAATATAAACTTACTTTTTCTATGCTCTTTTATGGACCAGTGATCAGAATAATTGAGCTTCATAAGCAGAAGGTCTCTGTATTTTGTCTCCTAAATTCATGGATGTTCCAGCTAGTAGAACATTATTCATCAGAATATTTTGGACACTAGTAGTAATCAAAGAACAATTGTTGTTTTCAAAATTTATTACCATGGGAGTGTGTATCCTAAAAATATCATCATTTAATAAGTAAAGCTGTAAAGGTTGGAAGGCAGAAAGGGTGAAACATTGGTTTAACACTGTAGTGCAGAAGCTCCCAACTAAGGAAAGGATTTTCTAGGCATTGGGTTATCAACATGTTCTGAAAAAAATACATGAGAAATGAGAATCAGTACTTTTATATTTCCTAGCCATGGAAGCATATTTTTTTTAAAGAATAACAGGCTGGAGTGTTAGAGTAATAAGAGAAGTGAAAATGCATGGGATTAATTAAATTAGTTAAAAGATAGTGCAATGATTGTGTATAATGATATCTGAAGCAACTGGAAATGACCATTAAAATGCCTGGAATAGCAGATGCTTAGGCCTGAAAATGATCAATAACATGACTGTGAGACAGCTGGTTTCATTAATTGAAGAAATTAGCTAACTGGTTAGGAACTTGCTTCAGTTAGATCAATTAACAACAACTAATTGAATAGAAGGAGAACTGTGCTTCATTGGTTCAAATAAAATAAGTTTAGTAAAAGATTTAAGAAATCACAGATGGGTGTCTAATTAATAACAGCAACAATGACAAGAAAGGTCTTCAGTGTTTAAATGAGGAAAAAAGAATTTGAGCAGACATAAGGGATTGAGTGCATTGAGGGCAGATACCTGAGGACCTTAGGACAGGGGTTAGCTTAATTGAAATCTATTGGATCAGACTGTGGAGGAAGTGAATGGCTGTCTCATTTGCAGCCTCTGGGGTAGCTTATTCCTCATCTACTTATCCAAGAAAACAGGATTTGGGAATATGTGTCACAAAAATAATGGGAGGCATGTTTAAAACATCTGCTAGGATGCAAAAAAGTAAATATGGACACCATTAGTTTCTAAGTGGAAAAATATGATCCACAAAACATCATACCATGGATTTCCTAAGAGCACCAGAGTTTAATAACAATTTTCACTTTGGTGTGAAAGGTGTTTAAAACATAGAAACAGCTCCAGTGAGAGCTTAAAGGAGTCTGCCAGTACCTAAAGTGAGCTACAAGAGAGCTGGAGAAGGATTTTTTTTAAAAGGTTGTATAGCAGCCTGGTCCAGTGAAAGGTGTTACTGGCTAAGGCACAAGGAGTTGGAACTAAGTGTTCTTTAAGGTCCTCCCAAATGAAACCATTCTGTGACTTTTTGTAATGTAGCTGCCTGTTGCCCTTACGAGTAGGTAGTGCCTGAGAGATATGCCATATCTCTCTCATATGCCATAGAGATATGAAAATGTTTTCCAGATATTATTTAGACATATATAAAAAATACAAACAAAATGTAAAATATATATAGAATATAATTTAATATAGAGAGAATATATTATTAGTATATAGTACTAATATGTTTTGAAAAGTACAAAAATTAATTTTTCCATTTTTATAGAAACCATTAAATAAAAAATTAAAAGAACCTTTTAAAATGGTATTGTGTAGAAATCTCAAGTAGCTGTTTTCAGCTTGTTATTTGAGACCGGAGGATGGAAAACGGTGCACAAGTTTATTACTCCTCCTACTCTAGAAATAATGATACTAATTAATTTAACAGTTGTGCTCAGTTCTTTTGATGGCTCTATAAACACCTTCCATTTGCATCGATTCTCCTGGTAATTATGCTGATTATAACATCATATATTTACGACAGCATTACAAACACTCATCTCCTAAGGCCCGTATATGAAAGGTGCAGTGCTTTTAGTTTTGCCATACTGCAAACACTTGACTCCAGACTTGACAAAAAAGCATATTGTATTTAATTAACCTTAATGATGAGCTATCAGACCTGTAAAATGCTGCTATACATTACATTACCTAACACAACTGAAGAGTCCAAATAATCAGCAATAGAGGGGTCTGATTCAGAAAATTTGTTCTATATTGGAGCTCAATTCCAATAATTGTTTTCATACAGAATAACCCTATAACTTTTATACAGAATAACCCTAGGGTGACTTTATATGCTTATATCCCTAATTGTCTGTGGTTTTTATGCTGGGTATTAAGTTCTGCACCTTTAAGTCAGGTTCTGAGAGTGAAGGGGGAGAGAAGTGCAGTTTGTTTGCAGAAGCTGCACTTGCTCCCCCACATTCCTTCTCACAAACTGTGTTTTCTGCAGCACAGACAGCAAGAGAGAGCTCTCCTTTGCTTTTAGTTAGTTTTTAGCTAGCTGAGGCAGAGAAGTTCCCTGGACTGTGGTTTTTCTCTTTCTTGGAGCTGATGGGCCCTGCTCTGGGCTGAAAACCCAGAAAACCACCGTGAGTTCAGGCCTGTGTCCCACCAGGGTTGGGACGTGGCTTTTTCCCTCCCAGGAGGGACTGATAAGAGACTGAGCAACCAAGCTACACCCCACAACAAGGACTTTCTGAATTTGCCATCTCTTCAGAACAGCGAGAGGTTTCATTTCTAATATTATTCATTTTTATATGCTCATTAATACTTTCCTTATTAAATAAACAGTTTTTTAACTGTTTAAATAAAGAGTCCACTTTTCTCTAAGGAAATCTTTTCCCGAACCAGCTGGGGGATGAGCCGCTTGAATCTGCTTTCTAGAGGGATCCCGTTGGAATTTTCCTATCAAATTTGCCCTAAACCAGGACACCCTATCTGCATACCCTATGGTATTCTGTGCAACACTGGCTATATATAAGTACTCCATTTTAAAATTCCAATCTTGCAAAATCATGCAAACAACAACATTTTAAAACTCTTTTAAAATGAGCTCTGCATTTGTACCTCTGAGACAAGACAATAAGCCTATGACTAACTGATAAACTTTTTAGGTTCTAATGAGAATTATCTTTATCCTTCAGATACATCTTCTACAAAAGGCATGGAAAGGATTCACCTTGAGGAGGATAGAACATGTCTGCTAGGCAAGAATGACAAGTCTCTTCTACAAAGGGAACATTTTTTCCTTTGTTGAAGGCAAAGGGAAAGACAGAAGGACTGCATGAAATTTGCTGTCATGTCAATAACACCCTGTCTTTGACATCTCTTTCTAGAACCAACCAGTCCTTGTTCCTATGATAAGGACAATTTTGTATTGATCCCTTTTCAAAAAATATCAGCAGAGAGAGAAAGAATTAAATGGAGGGTCTACACTCAGAAAGCTGAAGTCTGCACCAATTACTTTCATCAGAAGAGAGCTCTTCCACTCTCCTTAGAGGAACTAGAATTTCATTCCACACATTCCACAACTATAAAGCCATAAAATACTATCTGGGCAACAATGAATTTCATCACATCAAGTGAACCCTTTTCAACAAACCAGAGATCCCATGAATAGGAAAAAATAATTTATAACTCTGGAATGTGGCAGCTATTAAAAAAAGATATTATACAAAGAAATTGATATTAGTTTTAAGGAGACTTGATTTGTGTTTCTATATATATAGATATTTCTACTTTCTATTCATCATCTTTGGTCTTTTGTGCCATCTAAAAATAATTCTGGTTTTCCTACTAAATCTTCAGGTTATCCACCTGTTGTTTTAACTGGCAGGGCCAGAATTAATTCCTGAACTTAATTCTTCCTTTCCATGTATAATTGCTTCTTCACTCTCCTATTTCTCTTGAAGTCAAAGAGTGTTTGAAAGAGTGGATTAACTCTTTTGCCCCAAGTGTTTAATTCTTTTTCTTTTTCTTTTTTTTTTTTTTTTAATCTTCTAATCCAAAGGGAGATGAATCTCTTAAATTTAAATATGAAGAACATTATAAGTTTTAACTTCATATGTGTAATATTAACAAATTAATTTTTTATTTCACCTTCAACAGCAAAGCATTAATTGCTGCTCTAAAGTTAATGTATTTCCCATGTTCTATCTGTTCCAATATGTATATTTTAGTTGCATGTCCTCAGACCACTCTGGATACCAATTTGAAGTGTTGTTCCTTAATAAACACAGGGTACTAATTACAATTGTTCCAACTAAGTTTTTCATGCACAAGCTTGAAACTTTTTGCCTATTATTTTATGAAATAGACTAGGTGAGGGATGAGCTTATATTACAAAACATTTTATGACAAATATGTTTCTATGACACTAAGCAAAAAAAAAAAAAATGAGTAGTTTAGATTTGCATAGCTTTTGAAAAAATCATATGTTTTGATGATTTTTATATAGTTCTAAAACATACATTGTACTGTTGGGGTTTTACAGTATGAATAGAAATTATATAATCCAGTTTCTAAATATTAGTTAAGATCTACAGTTGCCACAGAATGAGGATAAATAAAATTCCCTTTCTGAATTTCAGATGTGTTGCTGATATTGCAGGAAAAGTTCTGGTGGCGGTTCCACAGGTTTCATACCAAAAATATCTTTAAAATCTTATTGAAAAAAATCACAACACAGGTCCTGATTGCATTTTCTTATTTGAAATTAGAAATTTGAAGTTCTTACAGTAATTTAGTAGTGTAAGAGTTTTTTAGTTCAATAGGCATAATTGTTTAATGTATTTAAATATCAATAATTTGCACTTTGGAAATTGGTGATGGGTTTTCTCTGTTTTCTAGGTATATAGTTGAAATTAAAAAATATTATTTTGATTTCAGCAATCATTCTGCAAAAGCTCCTTATAGTATGCATATGCCTTCAGTTTTTCTAGTACAAGGTACTAGTAGCAGGTACTAGCCTGGATTCTACACACAAAATATTAGACCCAATAATTAGCTTTCACCAGCAATACAGATATCCTTGGAAAACCGCAAGAGAAGTCCTGCAGAAATTTGCAGAAACATGTTCTGAAGCATTATATTAAAGGAACCAACACAAACCCACTTTATTTCCTCTGCCTTTCTCATTAATTGCCTAAATGTCAGAATTACCTTGTGTTCTCTAAGCAGGAAATTTTATATGCACTAATAGAATTAGATTCACTTAGGATAACATTTTTAATTAAGTAAGGTACTGGGAAATCCACCTTGAGAAGATATATTAGGATTGGCTTTCATGGATATCTCTCTACTTGCTGGAACTATGTGCATGAAATTCAGAATGTATTAAAGGATTAATGACATTATATGAAAGAATAGGAAATAGGAATAGCTCTTCAAATATCTATTTATTTAAAAAGAGTTTTTGAAATTGCTGTATGTCTTTATAAGAATAATATTAGGTGTTTCAGCTGGGATTTATATAAAATTTGGAGTAGCATCTCGGTGGGAACTCCAAAGAAGAAAAGACTTAGACCAAATTTTCATCAGTGCCATCACAAAAAACTAACTGCATAAGGGTTTTCCATTTCTTGAGACAAATGCATATGATTTCCTCCTGAGAATGACTGAAAAAATGTACCTAACTTTCCTGGTATGTCCGACTATGTAACACATTGCTGCTTAGCCTAAACCTACTTTCTATTTTTTGCAGTCCTTTGAAAAGCAAGTCAAATTTTGTCTGAGTGAGGAAAGCAGAACACATATCATAAGTCCTACAGTCACTTTTATTCTTCCATCTGATGACACTAAAACAAATATATTTTGAATATGTCATATTGCATTTAAAATTGTTCTGTTAGTTTGTTAAGTTTATGTCACCCTGTTCAGCCCCATTCGCCATGTATGCAATCCTTCTAGAACATTCTCCCTTCTCTTGAACCCTGTTGGGTTAAATTTGCCACAGTATTATACCCCTGTAACCTCATTAGTCCCCTTAGTTTATGTTTATTCCTTTGCACCACTTTTTTCCTGTTCTTATTGGACCCTGACCTCCAGACCCACCCTAGCTGTCCCATACATAACCCTGTGCCCTCGGCCCCATCAGGGCTCTCGTCCCTGGAGCACATTCTAGGCTGTACCCACGATGCAAGCACTGACAATGAACAGGGCTCAGATTTCCAGGCAGGACCCCTTCTCCTCACCCTCATCATCAGCCCTTTATCAGCAGAGTGCTCCAGGCCCAGAGGTGCAGGTTGCTCTCAGGGACACACAGCTGGATGATGCAACAGTGAAATCATGACTACCATGACTTACGCAACTCAAAGCACACACGTATCATAACATTCTTTGAACAAAATAGGAAAATAAATGAAGAACAGGTGAAAAATACAGTATTTCATTTATTGACTGACATTTAAATCTGAATTTTCCACTTTATTTTTAATTCTTACTACAAAACTGAGTCAAGCCATACGGTCTAGAAGTTGAATTGAAGGCTCTGAATCACTGTCTAAACACCCTGTACCTTCTGAAGTCCAAACCCCCAATTTGCCTTCTCTGCTTGAAACATTTTCCTTCAACAGGAAGTAAAAAGGTGACAAAAATGATCATTACTGCTCTTTCCTCTGTTAATCAAACAAGATCTGAACCTGTTTACCTAAATACTACTTATTTTCCTAATGTTTTGAAGTAGACTGAGTTGCAAATGAAAAAGCAATATTACCTGTTTATTTAGAGGCATACAAAAGTAAAAGAGAATGTGACCCTTGTGACAAAAATATTTGATAGCCCTTTGGATGCATAATAATAGATATGTTGTAATTATAAAACAAGTCTGAATCTGACATTTTTAATGTTATAAAACTACATATATATATATATGTTTATGTATACTGCCTACATTTTTTTTCATTTTTACCTTCTGCTCCTGGTACAAAGTTGTACTTCTTATCATTTCATTGTTATTTAATTTTTCACACATTTTATACAATAATTCTGGTTTTAGAGAATATAGTCATTACATCTATAAATAGTGGTTTCAAACAATGAGTATATATCAAGAAGGATCTTGGTGAAAAAAACATAATATACAGCAGATGGCATAAAACATCTTGAAGGTCCTAAGGTCCTTCAGGAACAGAAAATTATAATACCAAATATGCTTGAAAAGGTGCCTGAATGACTGAGCATCTTCATGCTGCAAAACATAAACCTTATTGATTTGAGGCATTACATCAAGATCTCAGTATTACGTAACAATATTGTTGGTCTATCAATACACATTGCATTTAAGTGGTTAAATTAAAAATATATCAAACCACGTTTTTCTTCAACTATATTTATTTGTGATAGTTATAAAGTCTACACTAACATATGTTACACAATACCCATTTGGTATAGATGTCTCTTTAGGTGTTTCTTAGATGTTTTCCTACATAATTTTTGCTACTTGGGTCACCTATTGTAGAATCAGGCAGTACTACACAGAATAAGGTTGACACCACCAGAAATGGGTTCAGATCCTGTGATTCTTTCTCTATAGATGCTTTTCTCTTTCCATTTCCTAGTTATCTAGGGTAACTAAAATCTGAAAAAAAACTAGACTCTTACTAAGAGATTCCTTAGCAGCAATATACATGGGATACCTTAAGTGAAAGAGATTTACCTAGTCTGATTATTACTACAGTTTCCTCAGTGTTGATATCTGTTCTAGGAAACCAGAAAAGACCCAACCTATCTTTCCTAAAATCATGATGACTTGGATTATTGAGCTACATTTTCAGCCTCCAAATTGTTTTTAAAAATCCTAAATTGTCCTCAAGATTAAGGAGTGATATTAGTTACATTAAAATTCAAAACAATAGATCCTCTGGTTTCTCTTTTTACCCTTTTTCTCCCTTCTGTTTATATAAGCAATAAAATGGCAAATACAGCACTGAAAGTTTTTCACTGGCAGAATAAAAGTTTTTAGTCATTGGAAAAACAGTACAGGAAAAGCCCACAAGTTGAATGTAGATTTCTGTTTCCAGAAAAAATAAAAAGGATGTATTTACACGATATGCTTATGTAAATAAGGAAGAAGTGATACAGTATTAAGATTTCATCCCATTAAGTCAAAAATCCCTGATACTTTAGTCAAGAATCATAAAGCAATTACCTTGGGAGCTCTTTGCACAACTCAGTTTTAGCAAGTCTTAGCAAACCAGAACAACGCTAAGGAATAAAAACCTAGTAACATATGCTTAATCCTATAAAAAGATAAAAGAGGATAAACCAGAGGACAGCAGTTTGGTGTTACTCCTGTGTAAAATAGCCAAATGGTTGTTTCTGCACTGCACTAATAAAGATTTAAAACCAGCATTGTTTCACGAAAGGGAAGTCTCAGGTTTTTTGGTAGGATATTTTTTTTTTTCAAAATTGCACATTCATATTGCTTTGACACACCTTCTCCTCCAAGTCATTTTAATTCTACATAACATTATTATTAATAAGATTACATTAAGGATTAATCAGTAACATGTCAGAGGGACTGAAAATTTTCTCACTGATATATCTTAAAATATAATTGTAACAGGTGAGGTAATAATGGACAGGGACCTTTCTGCTGGGGATCCTTAATTGACAGATTTGTGGTTTACTCTTCAATACTTCTTGCTATGATCTAAATAAATATAGAAAATCTTTAAAATCTTTAAAAATCTTTAAAATCTTTAAAAACACACTACAGGATATAAATATTGAGAAGAAAAGGTTGCTAACACATGCAATGTGGTCATTGGATTCACTGGCATATGAAATCTGATTCTACTCCCCACCCATTCTACCACCTTGGCCTCCTTAGAAAATCATGAAACTGCTGTCAACTTTACCTCTACAAATGGGGTATGAAGGCAATGGTATTTATTTTCAGAAACTTTATAAATATAAAGGATACCCATCCTCCCCATCTGCAGACCAGTAAGTAATCAACAAAATAGAACCAAATCAGAAATTCCAAGTTAAAATTTTTTTGAACATACATGGAAGGAACTCTTAAAATTTAATTCAGTACGATGCATAAAATGGATATCAGTGTTAATGGACAGAGAATCCTAAACCCCCATGAGGCAACATAGCGATGTATTTAAATTTAAAGAACATCAGAAGGAGCTGAATCATAAAGATGCAATATCTATCTATCTATCTATCTTTGAATGAGAGCCTTGAGTTCAAGGTGAAATCAAAGCTCTTTCCAAGGTTTCCTTCATATCTGGGTTGTGTGTAAAAAAGAGAAACTCCCTCTCTTCTAATCTTATAGTGATAGGATACATAAGACTGAAAATGCAAAGAAAGCGTAAACATAGCATACTTTTAAAGACTGTGAAGAACATGCATTTGTTGCATTTAGCAATGCAGAGAGTTTTTTTCTTCTGTTTTGCTGGGGTTTTTGTTTGTTTCTTTGTTTGGGTGGGGGTTTTTGGTTGTTGTTTGGAGTTTTTTGCATTATTATCAAACCAATTTCTGGTGACAGAAAACTCTTATGGTTTTGGTTTTTGGTTTTTGTTTGGTTTTTTTTCTTGTTTACAGTACTAGGAGACAGTAATTGGTTTACTGTAATATTCTGAGGGAGTTAAAAAATAGACATTTTTAAAAATATATATTTCTCCAACATAGGGATTGTTCATAAACAATCAGTACAGAAAAACTAATTTACACAATCAATACAGAAAAACTAATTTACACCATACACAAAAAAACCCCCACAAAACCAAAACCACAAGAAACCCCAAAAAAACCACCAAACAAACCAGTCAACCAAATCAAAACAGGAATTGCATCTCCCAGGATGAATCCTTGCTGCATCCATGCATGAGTGCTGTGTCCTCACCTCTGAACTGTAGTTCCCAACCTTTGTCCATCCTGGGAGATACATCACAGCAAACAGTTACTCCCTCTCTATTGGCATTTTCTGCTTCCTTTGGGAGAAAAATTCAGGGATATCATGATGTGATGCTCAGGGCAGTCTCTTCTCATTATGCACTTGGGATATGCTGTATAATGTAGTCACAACTACAGCTATGAACAGCAAGATTCTGCTTTAGACACAAGGCATGCCTATTGCTTTTTAATATTATGATCCTTTATATTTAATTTTAAATATTTATATAATTTTATTGATATAAAATATCTATATAATACTGGTTTTGTAACAGTTTTCCTTGGACAGGAACGAGGTCAGTTCACCATATTAAACATGGCCTAATCTGGCTGTACATTGTCTTCTCTTCTGCCCAGTTCCACCTTAAAAATCATAAACGTCAGTACTATATGTGTGCCTGAAATTTATTCAGAAACATGAGCTCTTGACCTCTCTGTTTTGTGTTTGAAGTAGTAACAACTCGGACAGAATGGATTGGGTGAAAAATCAGGCAGCGCAGTATCATTAACACAGTGCTACCACAGATGAGAGTTTTTCTGAACATGCTTTAAACTTCAAGTTATACTCACTTCTAGATAGCACAAAAAATTACTAGAACATAATTTTCTTCTTTTTTTTTTTTTTTTTCTGTTAAAAGCAAGACTTAATTAAAGGGTGAGACATGTAATTATCTACTGCATGTTGTAAATTACAGCAAATAGGATTTTCTCTTTGTTTTGTTGGTGTTTTCTTTTTTTTTAATCTAATTGGTTTCTCTCCAAAGTGATCATGAAATAGTGAAGACCTGTTAATCTCTCTTTTACTTTTCTGCTTCATATATACTGTTTTAATTGTCAGAAACAATTGACTACGTGATGACAAGTGCCCATGCTCTAACTATACCTTAGGCAAAAGGACAGCTTTAAAAAAAAAGTGTCACTAAGTGACTACAAACTAGAATGCCTGCAGTACAGCCTTTTTTTTTTGTTCTTGACCCTCATGAGTCACCTAGCTGCCAGTACTGCAAATCATTTATTGATTTTGTTGTATCCAAGGTTTTCCTTTTCTCCTCTTTCACCTATATCAGAGAGATCTGTGACACAGCAACAGTTATTTTGACTAACACTTTGAAGGCACATAAAAAGATAATTGCACATCAGGTATGTTTATTACAGTATGAATAAATTAAGTGAAGACTCAGCAACTGCAGGAGAATTTACTGTATTTACTTGAAGAAAAATAAATTTCATAAACAGTGGAAAACCCTCAAACACTAGCAGTATCAAAGAGTCACAAGCCTCCCTATTCTATTTTAAATGTCTAGTTTCCCAGTGGAAGTAGAACTCTATGTTTCATTTTTTATTTTCTGATACACAGTTACAAATGCAAAGCCATTCTGAGAAATTTTAGATATTGCAGCTTGTTGCAGTGTCATTGTTATACACATATACATACATCATGTTACCTAGGCTGTTTCCTATAAATACACCCGCCTCCAAAGAGCATTAAAATTGTTTATAGCATTTCTTTTTTATAGATTTAATATATTTTTATTTTTATAAAGATGCATCAGATTTTGCTCAATCCAACTCTTTTTTTAAAAAAAATGGTGAGCAGAGAAGGTCCACAGTGTTACACTTTAATTCTAAGGTATATAAAAAAAGCATTTTTATCCAAATCCATTTTAAGAGTCTCTCTATCTGTCTTATGATTACACACACAGAAGAAATCTAATAGTACATTTTATTGTGGAGCTACTGCAGGCTATTGCAGCATTTTAATAAAGTCCACACTTGGGTGTCATGATACAGAAATACAGAGAGCCAAGATTTTAATATCTCAAATGAGATCATTACTCTTATTTCTGTGATAGTGTGAATCCCCTACTGCTTGACTCAAGCCACAAACCCCGCCCCTACTCTCAGGGTGTTCAAATAATTTATTGGCATATCAGTACTAGTTTATTGATCTTACTACAATAGACTAAAGCCCTATAAATTGGCATCCGTCTTCTTTGTGTAATCAAAGTTCCAATATTACAATGTCAACCATTTTGAAACTACTTCAACAGTGAAGCATTTTACCTTTCATAAAGTAGTAAGATGCTTTGTGTCTTGAGGTTGAATATATCCATCACTACCCCACGTATATGTGTACTTTTAAAATGAAATAATTTCCTCTTCATGGTGTACATTAATTTTCACATCCACTCTTGCAATCTGAGTATATATACTAAAAACATCACTTACATTTTAAACACAATTAATTTGTCTGGCCTACTCTTTCTGGCTTTAAAAAAATAACTCTTAGCTAGATTTAAGTGTCAACATCATCAATTTTGTCAGTGACAAAGAAACCTAATATAATTATTTATTCTGCAATTCTGGAACTTGCTATAACTGGCCTCCTTCATAAAGCAAAAAACCTGCTTTCATTAATGTCAAACTAAATTTCAAATTTACACATATGCTACAAGGGCCAAGACAATATAGTTATTTTGATGTTATTTGGACAAACAGGTACAGAAACTTTCTTGGCTATTGCTATAGATATGTGTAAAAAAAAAGTCGGCATTTTCAAAATCCGGTGTAACCACACTGTCACCTTCAAATCTAATAATCCATTGCATGCACACACATCAGTATTTTATCTGCTAAGTGCTTTTGCAAATGGTGGTATGAGATCAGCTTCTGCTCCTCTGAACAGTGGAATTTCTTGCAAAATTGAGGTGCTTTGATGAGAAAATGGTTATTATGCTTACAGATAATCTGCATTTCCATGGATGTTAAATCTGCTGAGGGATGCTGTAAGGACCAGAGGACCAAGGGATTTCCTCCTGCTCAGGTGCTGGTGCCCAGCCTTGGTTTCCTGAAGCTCAGGGTTATTCAGAGCTGGATGATGGGCACAGGTGCTGCATTTCCATTTACAAGTCCAGCCAGCAGCAAAGCTGTGTCCCTCCCAGCCATGAGCAGAGGACATTGACAGAGCTGTCTACCTCATCACCAGGTAACAGTGGCATTGAACAACATCCACCTGTACTTGCTAGCTACCAGGAATGATGCAGCACACAACCTTACACAGCCCATTTCTGTTCTTCAGTCCTTCAGTCAATCAGACCTAAAGCTCACACAAATGCTCCTGTGTTCTGGATTTACACACACATGCAGACACGTTCACAGATCCCTTGAGCATCACCATCCTCTGCCTGACTGCTACCCTTATTGCTTTCAAGACACTCTAACCTTCTCCACTGATCTCCCACCCATTGCTGGTCCAGCTTGGTGATGTTTAGCAAACACACATGCACTCTCCCACTTGTCCTAGTCTCCACCCTCCTTTTCCCCCAGAATGCCAGCATGGACCCTCTGCATGGTCCTGAGGCCAGCTCATTGCCATCTGGCCCACGCCCACACGCACCAGCTCAGAGGCAGCGGTGTGGGCAGCGGTCCCTGAGGCTGCTGGCCTGCAGGTACATGGATCCTGTCTGTACTCCACCTGTACTGGGATCCTCACTTGCTCCAGCTGCCTGGCACCATGGGCACAAAGGGCCCTGTGCCCAAAGGTTTGACTCTGGTTTCTGGCACTTGCATCAGTCACTGCAAACCTCCAGCTGCTCCACACCAAACATGTGGAACTGAATGACCAAGATGCCTCCCAGCTGCTGACTCTGAGCTCCTCACTCCTTCCTCTCACTCCTGTTGCTGGTACTTCTCAAGTGTTCCAGCCTCTTACACCCTGCAGTTCTCACACATGGGTTGAAAAATGACCGCAGGAAGATCATTAAGAATGGGTTCATACAGAAGATTTGATGGCTGCAGCTATTGAGCAGACTGCTAACTCTTTACATGATTATCTCCTTTAATATTTGCTTGTCTCTATTGTTCCCCACTAGTTACTGCATTTTAAACGTTTTTCAATGTTTTGTCTAATGCTACAGGTTCCCTCAAATATCCAAATCCTTGTGTTCATCTTATTTCTGCTGTCTTATCAGTCATAAAGCCCAGGTTCTTATCAGTTAAAAAGTTCAGGTTGGCCTTATCCCAGCCTATGCTCCATCAAATGGCAGCTGAACAGTTTCCAGTACGGTTTGTGACCCTGAGATTTTGCTTATTACTTTCACTTATTGACCCATTGAAAATAAAAGTTCCTTGATCTGCCTGAATCTTACTGATGCATATGGTCTCACAGACCTCATATCCTTACATAAATATTTTCTCAGTTTTCTCAGGAGAAGGCTATTCCTACAATGGTTGTCGGGTCATCTGATGTTGTGAAGCAAAAGTGGAATCATAACTGTCCTTTTTTATTTACAGTCTGAATAATACAAAACCTAATTTCTTTGATATATTGTAGCCCACCTGCAGATTATGGTGGCACTTTTTCCTTATTAATAAAGAATGGGGTCATTTTATACATCTATAGCAACAGTAGGTTGTTTCTGAATATTCAATAATTTAATACATATCATAGATTTAATGTTTGTCTATTTTCAGGACTTCATTTATTGCAGAACAAGCTTGAAACATGAAAAGCCTTGATAACACTAGAAAGAAACTAATTTCCCATAAGAAACCATTTTACAGTAAGTATTTTGACATATAATTTAGATTTCTTAAAAGAAAAAATTATCCATTACCCAGCAAAAAGACATATTAGTCAATGTTGTACATGTTATGGCAACCATAGAAGTAACAAAACATTAATACAGTGTAGTCAATTCTCTAGAAGGTATGACTATTAATTTATATTATTATGTAATTTTGGAGCTTGGAAAGTTTCCTTAACTATAGTTGGGTAGAAAACAGAAATTAATCAACAGTTATCTATGCTGCTGTTCCTTTGTGTCAGTATTAGCAGTATTTTAAAGGCACTTGTTTTTCTGTGTATATGTCTTCCATCAACTTGTAAGCTTTAAAAATCAATAAACTATCCATAATTGAAAATCTTGATGTCAATTTTGTGAAGAGACACTTTAGACCCCTGCCCTGTATCATCTTCATGTCTTTCCTATACTTAAATTGAGTATTTCCAAGAGTTCATTTTAAAAAGAAAAGACAGAAACAGGAGTGACTTGTTAAGGTCCTCAGTCCATACAGCCTTTCTAATACACAGAAACAAATTATCCTCCCACACCTAATAGCAACCTGGTGAGTGCCTCTGGGACTGTAGCTTTGCAACAGAGTTTGGATCTGTATCTCCCTACACAGTTCTAAACCAAAGACAATAGCTTGGTTTTTAATGAAGGCATATTGCTAGTTGCTGAAGAAGTGCAATAGCAGTATTTGTTTTTTCAGGTACAGCTGAATAAACACCAACTTCATAATATTTAAAAAATATATGAAGAAATAAAAAGGCTATTTCTTTTTGGCAATTCTAGATTGAACCTATTATTATTTATCATCTAAACTATAATATCTTTTTTTCTTTTCCACAAATGCTTTGGAGACCTCTAATCGCAGCATCCTGGAAAGAGTTATTGCTGTGGTGCTTCAAAGCTTGTGATTATCTTTTGGCAGAGATAGTGTTGTGTGTATGCATACCATATTCTGCTGTTTCATACATACAAAATAATATTTCAAAGTGTCAAATGAACAATTTCTTCTAAGTTTGAAATCAACACACTTAGTCCTTCATTATGCTGTATGGAATACATTTGATTTCTGGAGAGAAAATAACATGTTACTGTAAATGTTTCAGGCAAGACCAATATGGAAAAAGCACTGATTTAACATTTTAAAATTCAGTAGGAGCCGTAGGCTTTCCATATTCAAGGCTCCCACTGATTTAGAAAAGGCTGGAGACACATGGCATTATTGGCATGATTGTAGAGACTTAAGAATGGTCTCTTTACTATTTTTTTTCCCCCTCTGGAATAACATATTCTATTGGGAAAAAAAAAAAAAATCAGTAGGAAACAAGTAAATTGTAGAGTCAAGACCTGTCTGTGTTTTAGAAGATAACAACATAGAGTGTTTCTGTTAGTGTCAGCTACTAATATCCTTTTTTAGCGTATTCATTATGATACAAGTTAATTGTGCAGACAGTGTTGTTCTCACTTTTACTCGCCATGAAGTGGGAAAATACAATTTCTTGAACATCAAAGCCCACTCAGTGTTTAAACAAGGGTAAGAAAAAATGTTATGTTTGAAGTTATAAGAGAAATTTCAAAGAAAATTAAACAAAACCTGACTTCATTAAGAATAAGAAATTTAAAAAAAATACTCATCTGAAACTGTGAAAGATCTGAGGGAAAGGAAGAAATTATATGTGTTTTTTTTTCTCAATTGTCTAGACCTTTAGACAAGGTCTAGACAATTGTCTAGCATATTGAAACACAGAAAGTGCTCATATAGATTAAATGATAAATCATACCAGTGGAGTATGGACAGGTAACATGTAACATGCAACATGTAACATGTTATGCTTTAATATCATAAAAGTTGTCATTAGACTCATGAATTATGCAGAATTACCATCTGTTTGTTTGTTCCTTTCATACGACAGAAGGCATCACATTGAAATCACACTGACCAGAGAAGCTGGGCAGGCTCCAGAAGTGGATGCCCCAACCCTAGAAGGGCTCAAGGCCAGGCTGCGTGGGGCTTTGAGCAACCTGGTCTCATAGAAGGTATCCCTTCCCATGGCAGAAAGCTGGAACTAGAGGATGTTTAGAGTATTTTCCAATTCAAACCATTCCTTGAGTGATACTTACTCTTTAAAGGTGGTCACGGCAGCTTTACTCTTTTCATGGGTAACACACTGGTGCCCACCTGATGCAACAATTGCACTTAAAAGCCCAACTCCCACATCTTCTGAAGAAAACTAAAATTTAAATTTAGAAAGGAAATGAGATAGGGGAACAAGAGCAGAATCGAGAACCTTGAGCTACACAGTTTTACTGCTCAAGAGGAAGAATCATGTATTTTGGAAAAAAAAATTCTGCAGAGTCAACATGGTGAGCAAGAGCTGAAGAATGTGTTCTAATATGGTCCAGCTCACGGCTCAAGCTCGAGCCTGATAATGTTTGTGGCAGGATGACTCCACTCTGCCCTTCTGCAGAGGGGCAAAGGAAGACTGCACCTGCTCTCCAGCAGAAATGCCCTATTTTCCCCATTTGCTTTGGTGTGTGGTCAGAACCCTCCCAACTCCCATTGCAACCTTTTGACAGGAGAAGCTGAGGCGGCACAAGGAGGTCCAAGTTAACCTTTTTGGCTAATGGAGCTGCACAAATCCTCCCCCTCTCTGGGCATCTCTGAGCTGTAAAGACTCCTCACTTTACTCAGCCCTTACATTACTCAGGCCTCCCGTGAAGGGTGTAGCCCAAACCTCCTCTGACAAAAGCAGAGGTCAAGTGTTCCCTTCAAATCAAGGCCAAGTGATTTTAGCCAACAGTTCAACAGTTATGAGATTTAGATAGGTAGTTGTATACCTGCACCCAATTGTTTTTTGTTCTTGACAGGAATTTAATTCACATATTTGACTCAGTAAGGTCAGTCTAAAACTGTTAAGCTAAAATATATTTTTAAAAAGAGATAAAGCAGTTGTTCATCTTTGCTTCGCATATTAGAGGATTAACTGGTATCAGAGGAAGAATGAACAGTCATAAGGACAATTGATTCTCTGACCCAGTGATAAAAGCATTTTTTGGAAAATGAACTATGTTCTATTCTCCATTTTTAAGAATGATTTAAGCTTTTGTAACCCCCTTCTCTATTTTGATTTAATAAAAAGTGCACTAACTTTTTATACAGAGAATCATAATACCTACACATCAAAACACAGATTTCCAACCCATTTTATTTCCTCACCAGGAAATAAATAACACTACTTTAACTAAGTAGTGGTTTCTATTATGATTACAGAGGAGTATGCAAGATTCTTGTAGTAAGAATGTACATTCGGTGGAATAACAACCTTTTTATTTTGAATCTTGAACCATATATATGTGTCTTGTGTGGTGCTTCTGTGCCACATATGCTTGATCTCATTTTTTAACTACACAGGCCATTTTAAGTATCTATTGTACATAGTCCCCTCACTGTGGTGAAAATGAGAAAAAATACAATGCTCCTAAAATGCAATTCTCTCACTCTTAGGTCAATTGTTTGCTGGAAACCGATGAAAACTGAAGCTTGAAAACAAAGGACTTGCACACCAGCTTTTGCTGAAATAATGTCACCAGAGTAGACATTTCCACACCTTGTTTGATGCAGAAATCCTGAGACATATTCATCTTCAAGTTCCTACTCCCTCATTATTATTTTTGATCTTTACTCCCCACCCCAATCCCCATTTCCCCCAAATGATTTATTGATAGAAGGCTTAATAGGATAATAGAGGTCTACAGAAATCTGCAAATCTGCTCTAAACAGTAAAAACTTCAGGTTGTTTTGAGTTTAGGAGGAACACAGGATTTAATTAACATTTTTTAATCGTGCTAGCAGAATGGACTACCTTTAATTTAAAAAAAATCACTGATAATTACTTTTCAGCTTGAGCAAATGCTTTGTGTGTCAGAAAAGGTAAAAGAGAATTGTTTATCTATTACGATTATATGGAGAAATAAAAATATTTTCAGGGATCAGACTAATCACTTCTGTACAGATAAAAACCCAGAATGAATGAAAAAAGTCAGAAAATACGTGGGTTTTCTTACTGAAGTAATTGCAGTGAAGAGTTGACTTTAGCTAATGAGCTATAACACAAGTCATAATTTGAGAAAAGAAGAAAAAGAAAGGGAAAAAAAACCCATAAATCTGAGTGATGTTATTTGATAACAACAGAATTCAGGCACTCAGTTTTCTTATGTATTTTCCCCAAACAGTGTGTCATATAGGACTGAAATGTGCACAAAAAGCAGAGGCTTCATTACATCTCAAGCTTCCCAGTTGCAAGGACACATACTCAGTAGTACACCCTTAAAAAAAGAAACATGTTTTTTCTGTGCTCTTAACTGGAATCACTGGCACATTAAAGACCTATGAGGTGATGGCAGCAGCACAAGTACTTTGCAATGATTCTTCCAGCAGTTGGTTACTGTGTGCTTCATCTGAGCAAGTTACAGAAAACCATGAGGTTGCCTCCTGGAGCTTATTTTCTCAGTCCAGTGGATTCTCCAACACATTACTGAATAATGATTTATTTGGAATCTCAATTCCATCTGCTTTTTGGATTCTGGCAATGAGATCATATTTTTCTGAACATTTTTCCTTTATTAACTCTTGCAGTATTTGTTCAATTGGTACTTATTTCTTTCCTCTCCTCTCTATTTTTCTATTAATTAATGAAGAAAAATTTTCTGCTTCTGGACCTTACAGGTGAGCTAGGCAGAAACATACACCTATCCCTTTTCATCTGCATCACCTACCCAGAAACTAGTTCTTGCGACTGAATTAGTTAGAGTTGCTTCTTCCTACTCTCTAGAGCAGTTGGTTATTATTCTGAGTTCAAGACACGTAATAATTTGAGGCATTTTAAGCATCCCTAGAAAAGAATTTGGAGTGAGAGGATAAATGGAAGGAGTGTCAATTTCCCAACCTTATGTTCAAGATAATGCAGAAAAGCAGACAGCTGAGAGTTTTCGTATAATAGATCAACAGTGTAAATAGCCATTCTTAAGCAGCAACATACACATTACATTAGTTTAATGAAAATAAAAATATTGTTTGCTAATTTTAAATCATACCTCAAATCCTTCAAAGTCCTGGTCCTTCTTCTATTATTTATTTCTACACAGCAGCAATTTGTTTTGAATTAAAATTGGACAAATATATCTCATATATATGGACAAATATATCTCATATATCCCATTTCTGAGCATTTTTCTTGCTATTTGCAGTATCTCCTCTGTCATTCTTAAGATTCTCCCTCTGATCTGAGTGACTGCCTTCCTTCATGTCTGACTGCCAGCTAAGCTGTGAAAGTTAAACACAAAATGCTGTACTCAGGCAACTGGGCAAGTCAGTAGTTTTCTGTTATAGCCACTATTAAAACTTTTAGTTTCTCTTGTGGACAAGTCTGCCTAGTGATACACAAGCAGAAGATACATGTCTATGTTAGAGTCCCAAAACTGGCTCTTCCCCTAAGAACATAAATAAAATATGCTGTTTTGCCAATAATGTTTTGGAGCATGGGCAACAGTAAGCAGTTAGCAAGAAAACAAAAACTGGAGTAACCCCCTCTTTAAGATAATGAAGGTTTAAGATCTCCCAGGAAAGACAATTGATATCTGTGGGTTTATTACAGTAATTAGTTTTTCTAGTCAGAGTCCAAACTCTTGAGCCTGCTCCACAGAAGAGATGACAGATTATTCTTTTCAAAACTAATTGAAAAAATTAGCTACATAACTACAGCAACGGGATTAGCAATGTCAGAAACACAGAAGGGTGAAGGGGTGAAGTACCCTATATTTATGAAAGTTCTTTACAGTGGAAAGGCTTCTCTTCAGAAAGAGTGTTGTGGACTTTCCTATTACTTCACAGTCAAACCTTACTAGCTGTGGTTAAAATCACGAGAACTGATAGAGTTTTTGTTACAGCTGCTCTTCTGCTACCTAACATCTTATAATTTATTACATTGCTTAGGAGAATCCCTCATGGAGTTCTTTATGGTAACAAATAGCAGAAGAAATGTCAAATGAAGGATTGCGGTGCATGAGATTTGCTGCACTGATTTCATTTTGAATAAAAACAGGCTGGTTTTTATTTTAATGCAAAATATGATATAAAGTTCCAGAAAAATGAAAAACTATGTTTTCTTTCAACAGGCTTTTGATCTACATGTGTTATATGTGCACCCCATTATCATGTTGAGCAGACAATAACCCCTTTTCAACCTGTTGATGTCCTGGTTTTCATCTTTCTCTAATCCCACAGCTCAAAAATGTAATAAAATACTTGATGCTGTTACAGAAAACTCATCTTTGAAATAAAAATAATCTTGAGTTTACACATCTTTGGAGTTGTTTTCTGGCAAAATCTGTGGAAAACATCAGTATGATAGTATAAAAGGAGAACCTTTACAAAGGACTGTTGGACAAACTTGTAGAAGTATTCAGGTACCTAGAAAGTGTTTAGGGACCTAGAAAGCATGGATGATACATGGGATTTCCAAGAATTTTCTGATTTTCACTGACTTAAAGGAAAATTTTCTTTGCAGGTTCCTTTGAAGATACATCTTTTAACTCCAACTTTGGTTAAGCTCTTTTGAAAATCCCTTTAGATATCAGTTTGACACTTTAGGCACTTAATTTATTTTAAATTCTTGGTCTACACCTCTGTTGGAGTCCATGTTTCCATGGACCCTCCGTAGAAAGTGAGAAGTACAGAGATAGAATGAGAGCCTTTAGAAAAATTAGAATATATAAAGCTTTAGATGCATAAAGTAGAAATATAACCCTCAGCTTTAAGCTTCTATGCCCTAAGTCCTAGTTGTCATTGTAGAAGGACACAGCATTAGGCCTTGTGATAGAGTATAGACAAAACAAATATAGGGTAAAGTGCTGCTTGTAGTTTTGCATGAATTTTCTGTAGAAAAGACAAGTTTTTCATATATGCTAAGATAAAGGTTTTCTACATAACAAGATAGACTTTGTACCAGTAAGATAGAATTTTACGTTAATAGATATGTTATGTGCGTAGGTTTTGATGCTGCTTTTCGTAGTTTTACAAACTTTAGAACTGTACCTAGATTGGTTAAGGTGTAGATAAAATATATGAATATGCATTTTGCAATTTGGGATAAAAAGCCTCTGGGTTGGAGGTGAAAGGGGTCGACTGATCCAATCTGATCTAGCAACCCAACCTCCACCTTCTGCAGCCTGAGGAAGGAGCCCTGCCAGAGAGCTGAATGGGATTCTAAAGGTACCATCTATTATTGCCTGGGATCTGGGCCCCGGGGTCCCCCTCCCCTTTCTCCCTGCGAGGGTTCGGGACCCCGGGGACCACTCCTTGCCCCTGCAATCCCGTCCCTTCTCTTCCCCCAGCGAGGGTTTGGGACTCCCCGGGACCTCCTTCCTGTCCATGCGATCCCTGTGAGAGGGTTTGGGACCCTGGGAACTCCTTCCTGTCCATGTGATCCCTGTGAGAGGGACCCTGCCCGGGGCTGCCTAGGAGTCTGTGAGGGTTTGGGACTCCGGGGACCCCTGTCTGGGATTTGTGGTTTTGTGATCCCTTTTTGTTATTGTGACCCCACGGTTGGAAAACCCTGCTTGGGGTCAGGAGAAAGGAGGCTGATTTATTTAGAGGCTGTAATGTCAGATTTATGCTTGCTTGTAGAGTTTTGCTTGTTAGAGATTCTATGCCTGCTTGCTGTTTCATTAGGACTTTGTGTGTTAAGATTTCTATGTTTTGGTTGTTGTTTTATTTAGACTTTGCTTGTTTATGTTGATAACTGATTGTATTGTAAGGCCGCTCTCAGAACTCTCGCACCTTCAGATACATAAATAAATATAATAAATCACCTTGTTTAGATACTAAAATGTTGTAAGACTGTAAGAGATTTGTGTACCCATAATAACGACCTCGGCACACCTCTAGCAAACTACAAGGAAAAAGAAGTGAGAAACAAGGAAGAATCAGACACCAGGAACTCAAGGCTTTTTTCAAAGGTTTTTTGACTTTCATTGTGTATAGAGACAGTATGCTCACTCTGGGTGTTAAAATGGAGACAAGCATTGACAGCACTCAGTTTTGGCCATCCAAAATGTCCATTTGCTTAGGAGCTCTCTGCAGCCTTTACCATCAGCAGGTGGGAGTAAGTTCCTGCAGAGGGTGGTTCAAGGGATCCTGAGGCGAATTGCTTTCAGTGCTAGGATCCTGGCTGGTTACCTGACCTGGATAAAGCAGGTAGGGAAAGTTCCACAAAGTCAATAGACCCTATAATATATATTTTTAACTATCAGGTTACAATAGAAGACTGCTATTGTAACTATAGAAACCATTTGAGAATTTCCAATTGTGGGCAAAGCAATTCAGCATAGGATGGTAATTTTTGATGGGTGATTTTATTAAGGAACACCAGCATTATATTACCTGTTAATATAATTGAAAGCATATTTTTACTTCCTCTCAGAGTACAAAAATTCATTTTCAATTCTATCAACACTTGATATTCTCTGTTCACATTTAATATATTTTATATTTAATACTAATTCTCCTGTGCAAAATTCAGAGTTGATGATAGTGTTACTGTGTTTTATATAAAATAACAAAAGCCTGTTGACTTTCCATGGATGTAACTATTTTATTTCTTCTTAAACCAAATTCTTTCATTACAAATTAAAATACGGAGAACACTTTAATTATGAGTTTAAATGCATAATGAACTGAAAAACTAATCTTACTTCTACAGCTTTTGGCATGGAGTCCTAAACATCTCTAGAACTTCATTACAGATAGAAGTAAAACAGCCAACAAGTGACCCTGTGTTTGCCTCTGTTAAATTCCAGTATATTCTTTTAGATTTAGTGTCTTGAAAGCATAACAGTTTCAGAGAACTGCATGAAAATTGTAGATACATAAAATGTGTTTCTGAGAGATGGGAAATGAGAATTTTATTTAAATGCCTGTTATATATACAAGGGTCCAGCCAGCTTCCTACAGGTACCAGAATGACTATTTAAGTATTACCCAGAACAGATAAAAATCCATGAAGGGATTATTATGGGTTTTATGTCTCATAATACTCAACCCGTTCTACTAGAATATAGAGAATGTAAGAAAAAATATATTCTGCTCCTTCTCCTGCATCAGAGGAAAAGCAAACTTGAACTTAGATCCTTTGCTTCAGGTGAACAGCTTGTCTTTCCTTTCAGAAAATTTCAAATTAGGTGTGGGTGAGATGTCTCATAGCAGTGAACTATCCTGGCGATTGAAAAACACAAGCTGAAAAACTGAGTTCCAATTTTATACATCCAAATTATTTACAGAAAGCAGAAGAGCAATGCCTCCATGGATTCAACAGAGGTGTTGGAGCCCCTAACTCAACCTTGGCACAGAAAAAGAACAAGACAAGGTGGGATGCATTTATGTGAGGTAGGTGGGCTTGGTTGAAGTATTGATTAAAAATGTAACTTTGTCCTAAACTGAGCGAATGTGCTGCTTTCTGAAATGCTGTATGAGAAGCATGAAGTACTACAGCTTCATCTCAGCAACTTTGAGACAAGCTAAACTCTTTGTTTGGTAGGGTGTCTTTTGGTGAATTAACCACTCAATAAGGAAAAAACAATTATTGAACACCACTGTGGCTGCCTAGTATCCCAATACTGATTTGATATTTTCTAATACTGGTTAACTGCCATTTATCTTTGGATAACTTTCAATGAGTGATGCAACTGTGAATTATGTAAACACAAATGCAGTAACAAATGTCTCTTGTTAATGTTGATTGCTTCTTAGTAATTGTATGTATAATTCCTGTAATTATAATGTTATTTATTATGTTAATTTGCTACAGAGTTCCCATTAATTATTTCTAAATGTGATTGGACTGCTTGCTATTTCTGATACTTGATGCAGTTAGGAATGACGTGGGCCACATTTTAATTATCGTTGCTCTTTTTTTTATGTGCTGTACTGTGTGCTCCTTATTTTGCAAGTTTTTGTGGGTTTTTCTTTTTTTTTTCTGCCTTTCCTGGTGAAGTCGATTGTTGTAAAGATGCAGCATAGAACAAAGGCACTTGCCAAGGCTTTTTTTAAAAAGCAGACAAAGAAACAGATGGAGCCTTAAAAATTGTATGTGTATATGTATATATATCTATTTATCTCAGAAACCAGATACACATTATACATGTAAGGTCATACTCTTGAGTTTGAAAATGGTGAATTAATCTCTTTGGGAAGGTACTAGAGGGGATACTGAGCACTCCATTGAAAGGGTAAGGAGGGAGTGCATAGCTTGATTGATTTCCAGATAACTGGGATAAGAAGTAAAAAAGAGAAATTGCCTAAAGGCATAGCACTTTTCCATGTCTGATCCTGATTGTTCTTCAGGAAGTTATCTGGACAAGAAATGCATTTAAAAAAATCAGGAAAGAAATCCGCAAAGCTGGACAAGAAAGAATAAGTGCTAGAGGTAAATGACAGCTAAAAGTAATCTGAATGACTACAAATGGAAGTTTTAGCTTCAAGGATCTTAAAGTGTCTTAGTAAGCACAAAGTATTCCTGGTCTCAAAAGCCCCAGAAGACCATCTCCACGACAGGCCAACCTATTTTAGCAGAAAGGTCAGACTGTCAACTAAACTGCCTCACAGAGCTGTAGAGCAGAAGATGAAGTGGGAGGTAATTTAATGAACTCCAACCTCCCATCCTCCGACATTTCACACTTGGCTCCACTTGGCTCTGTGCAACAGATACGGGCTCACTGAATTCCAGGCACAAGTAATTATACTGAGAAGCAAAGGGGGCAAAGCAAGCTTCAGCCCTTTTGTGCCATTAGGAGAACTCTAGTTTCATAAAGAGTTCACTTCCATAACCTGTTCACCTTTTCAGGATTGCCTGGTTCCTCCTTTGAAAACAATGACCTTTGATGCTGGATACTTTGTCTGCTGCTGATACACAGAGAAGAGCAGAGCCCTTGGGGTAGAGCCTTCAGCTTTTTCTCCCATCCCATGATTTCCCTGGTCAGCGAACATATCTGGTCACTTGGGACAATAAACATTGACCCTGGTATTTCCAGATACAACTCACAAGTAATCATGTTTTTAGCTGCCTACATAGTCCATTTCCTCATAATTGTGCACAATAAAAATTGTGCAATGAAAAAGATGCAAGTAATTTTTTTTTGCTAAAAAAATGGAGGTCAGTGACCAAAGTTTATTATTTTTTTAACTTTCTCCTGTGAACTCTGATACTTCTTTTCAGGTTAAAAATTTCTGTTTCATCAAAATTAAAAATTATGAAAGTTCAACCAAAACACAGATTTTTATATGCTACCATACTTTCTCATTCAGTGGGCATAAATACACCTGAAAAATGTATGATTATAATAAATTTTTGATCAGTTGCTACTATGAAACAGTGACATCTCACATGAACTAAACATCTGCTAGAGTGCGATAGGTAGCTACTGTGATGAAATAAAAAGCATAGTTAGGAACACAAATTGCAAATACTTTCAGCAATCTCAAACAATGTTACAATCTCAAATCCCCATATAAGTTAAAATATTCAAAAATTTATTGAAACAATTGCAAACATTTATGTGTTGGTTTTTAAACTGAGTGCATATCCTCTCCTATTTATTGCTTGTTTGTAAATTTTAGGCATTGTCCTTGTTTAGGAACTATTTATTTTCTAAGCAAAAATGTCATTAGCACTACTCTTCAAAAATTTAACTGGGAAAAAAAAAGAATTATGGATTTGATTGTGTTCTGAACCTTCTGATAAGACCTAACCATTCGTGCTACAAATATTTTGGTACCTTATGAAATTGTGTAAAAGCTATCATTCAGAAAAATGAAGAAGCATAAGATGAAGTTGTATATATTCTTCTCCTAAAATGTATACAATTTATAAAATTTATTAAAAAATAAAAACAGCTTACATTTTGTTTCATTAAATAGAGAGAGACAAAATGTAATTAGAGGTGACTCAAATTAATCAAGGTCATTATTTTTATAATTATATGTGCATTAAGTTGGGTTGGGACCCTGATAAAAACTGTGCAGCACAGTTTCATGCAGTCACTCACGTCAGAGCAATTTTCACCAAATAAAAAACCACAAGGGTATCTGAAAAGAGATCAACTGTAATTAGAAATTGCAGCATTTTCAAGGTCAGAACCACGAATAAACAAGTTAAATGTTATATGATTAAAAGCCAAGCTGGCCCTGGAGTACAGGGGGCTCTCCTGCCTCCAGAAGAGCCTGTGAGGGAAGCTAGAGCTTCACCTCAGGAGACTGAAAGTTTGCTTTCTGAAGACTGGCTGGACTGCAACTCATCTTTGTTCATTCCTCTGTCTGCTGACAGAGCTGTTATGAATATTTTGATCAAATAACAAAAATTATTTATGATTATATGCTATGATTATAAGTAGTAAACTGTGAAGTATCAGGCATAGAAATATCAGCAGTGCTGTGTTTGGAATGTGTAACCATAGAAGCCTTGCCAAGAAGCTACCGGATGTTTATGTTTCAGTTAAGAAACTATGGAGATCATCATGCTGGTTATGCTGCTTTGAAACCCTGTACCTTCCCATCTTGATTTTTACATCAAGGATTTCAACCCATTGACCTCAGAAGAAGTAGTCAATGATTTTTTTAGGATAAGAATATTGATGGAGTTATTGATTATTGGAACCAATCAATGTAAAGTTTAAAAAATGGGCATAGTATGCACAGCATGTAAAAAAAAAAAAATGTCATGATCATTTAGCAGAAAAAGTACATAAAAGGGGTGGGATTTGTTTTCTCAGTGGGACACATTTCAGAGGAGCTATCTCCCATGTCCCCAGTGCCCCCAGTAAAGAAGTATCTGCTTATTTGCATCAAAATGGTATTGGATTTCTTTAGTCCTGTTTGCTGACAGAGCTGCCTATGAAACAGGTGCCAAGTTTATAGCCAAGCATTTTAAAATCATCCAAAATAGGTGTGCTGCACCAATCTGGCCTCAGAAACTCCACTTCTCCTAGTAGCTAAATCATTCCAGTTCACTTAACTATAGCAGTTCTAAAGCTACTTCAGGAGGCAAACAGGTAAGGATAGAAATTATATTATCCACCTCAGGGCAAGCTATTCTCACCTGCAGGAAAAAAGTCTTTAGCTATCTGTCTGCAGTCCTTTTTTCATACTACATGTTGGCTATCATAACAATCTGCAGGGAAACAGGATATTCAATCAGCAAAATCAATTTTCCCACTTACAGGGACCAGGAGAGGAAATTAAGCTAGACTTGCTAACACAGTGGGCTGGCAATGAGCTCTGAAGGGGTTTACAGGTCCTGTTGGCCACTCCTGCTGAATGTTTTGTGTGAAACCCTAATTCTGCAGCTACACATTCCGCTAAACACGTTAACTGCTGCTCAGTCCAACATGTCCATGCTGCTTATCGTGGACTACATGTAGACTTGCATTCCCTAAGAGTCTTGGCAACACATCATAATCCCACCTAATCAGTAGGAAATAGTATTATTCAGACTGTGTTGTAGGATCTGAAACAACAGGTCACAGAGCAACAACAGAAGAGAGAAAATCTTACCTTGTAAAAATACCTCAATTTAATTTAACACATATTATTATATAAACAACGCTGGGGGAGTGGAGGAGGGGGTGCAGAGGAAGGCTGCAAGAAGCAGGAAAAATGGAAGGGAAAGCTGGCTGTCCCAGGTAGATGTGATAAAGTCTCCAAGTCATAGAAGAATAGGTTTTGCATGTCATCTTGAGTGAGGGACAGGAGTCCAGGAGTAGAGTGGAAGAAGATCATTCTGACACATGAACCACAAACCATAGAATCACAGAATTAATTTGGTTGGATAAAGCTCTGAGATTGAGTCCAATTATGACCTCACACTACCAATTAAACAATGGCACTAAACACCTCATCCAGTTATTCCTTAAACTCTTGTAGAGACAGTGACTCCACCATCACTCTGGGCAGTCCATTCCATTGTGTAATTACCCTTTCTGTGAGGAAACTCTTCCTAATGTCCGACCTAAACCTCCTCTGGTGGAGCTTTAAGACTGTGTCTTTTTGTACTGTTGCTGGTCGCCTGGGAGAACAGGCCGAACCACTCAGCTACAACCTCCTTTCAAGGAGTTGCAGAGAGCAAAAAGAGCCTTCTCCAGGCTAAACCGCTCCCTCAGCTCCTCCTCATAGGCCTTGTGTACAAACTTGTCACCAGCCCTTGTCACCATTGCCCTTCTCTGGACAGGCTCCAGCACCTCGACGTCCTTCTGGCAGTGAGGGGCATGGAACTGGCTGCAGACTCAAGATATGGCCTCAGCAGTGCCACACAGAGTGGCAGAATCCCCTCCCTGGTCCTGGCCATGCTATTTCTGATACAGGCCAGGATGCAGTTGGTATACAGGCCGTATACCAACTACCACTTAAGTGTATTCCTATATATTTGTCTGTAAAATCAGGTCACACCGAAATGTAAGTTCACCTGGGCAGATGTAAAGTTAATACGATATGCCCTGCAGTTGCTGATATGTCATGGTCACACGTCAGTCACACCATAAGTGTCAGTACTATCTGTTATTCTATTGTCTCCATTCACTGAAGTCCCAAGGGAAGCTTTAGTTGGCACCATAGGGTTCCCTTGCTACTGATGGTCTGTAGGAGGTGACTGGGGAGCTGGCAGCACCCCTTCCCTCAGCTGGCTGCTCTGACCCATGAGCACTCTCAGGGGTGCTCAGGAAGGAGGAGACCTCTGACAAGGCTTCCAGCTTCTGTAGACCTAGTACTGACTCACCGACATGAGCCTTCTTGCCTTGCTGTTTGATTAGGGTAGGTTTTAGGACAAGACATTTTCAACTTGACTTTTTGACAGAAGATGAGATTAAATATTACAATGAGAGAATGTGCAACAAGAAGCCAGGTCCCATGGTGCTAGATACATCATAACAGGGTTTATGGATTTTCTTCCATCTTTGCACCATTAGTATCTTCATAGAGCTAAGTACCAGCCTCAGCTGTATTGTATGTAAGACAGGCTAATTTAAGTGATTAATTTATCACAGATATCTTGTAAACTACAGATGCTAAAAATAAAATGCCTCTTAAAATTATATTTATTGTGTTATATGAACGAAAGCAAAATTACAAACAACATTCTAAGATTTTGTAGCAAGAACATTGGTAGACAATGAAGAAGGCATTTTTTCTGTCAGATGAATATGTTTGGTTACTTCTTAATAAGCATGATAATTACATTATATAGAGAACAGAGAGCATGTGGCAAAGCAGACACAGAAATTTCAGTTTACATTTAAATACCATTGGTATACTTCATCTGAATTATAGAGTTTGGACAAGCAGTAGGCAACTGTATACAGCCTATAGCTGGTCACTTTACAGTAGGTTCCTCCTGCAGGCTCTCTCCCTGGGCTCTGAAACACCAGAATCCTCATTTCAACAGGTGGAATGGAGACTTGTTCCCTCTTGTGTTACCTTATTGCTTTGTATTTAAAGCACTTTGAAGCCGGAATGTGGACTAACATTTAAGCTACTGTATAAAACCACCTCTAACTCATAAGAGCTATGCTTGCCCCGAGAAAAGATTTTGCGTGCTGATGGGGATGGAATGGGTCCTGTCTAAGCTGCTGAAGCAGAGAAGGCATTTACCCAGATCTCATCCTGTACCAGTTGTTTCCCTCTGCTGGGGTCTCAGCAGCTCACTGATTTGCATGCAAACACCATAAATTGCCCTGTGCAGGCATTTGGCACCATGAGGGAGGATGAGAGAGCCACCTCCTTCCTGCACGGCTGTGACAGAGAGCATCTGGGGCTGGCTGGGCTCAGGGATCAGAGCTCAGCCCAGCAGGTACAGGAGGATGGTCTGAACAGAGCACGGTGCCTCATACACCACTCCGGCTTCCTTAATGGAATGGATTTTATTGTATTTTGTGCATCCCAAGAAAGAAATCTGTAGCCAGGTACCATGGAGCATTGATCAGTGTTTGCACCAGCTGACAAGCAGAAATCTGTGAAGGACAGACACAATTGTGTCATTCTTCAAGGCAAAGGGATGTGCTCTGTAAAGGAAAAATGGTGTGAAAAAGTCGTCAGGCAGAGCAAGAAGGAAAGTAAAAGCAAGAAAAACCTTCACTAGGATAGATATATATAAAACCCCCCCAAAAAATAGAAAATAAAAAATAATTACCAAAAACCCCTCAGAGAACCCAAACCTTTTGGTAAGTACCAAGGTTTTGGAGAGTCTTTAAATTAAAAGAAATAATTTATTCTAGGAAACTATATATGACTGGGTAAATTTATTTCTAAGCTAGGAAGATTGCAGGGAAGACCTCTGCCTAGTTGCAGTGAGTGGATTTGTCATAAAACCTTTTATATAAATAGTCTTACTAAGCAGAGCTGAGTTTTTTTCTCCTTAAAAGGAAGAAAAAAAGTAATGGAATAATAGATGTTTTTAGTGAAGAGCTGTGTTTTAACAGAAGAATAAGGTGGAGGAAGAGAAAGACCCTTTGATACAGGATTTTATGTATATCTAATGTCCATGGGAGACATTTGGATACAAAAATCTGCACTTTTCTTCTGTAAAGCTCCTGATCAGCCCCACAGGAGGTCAAGTAAGGAATAAAGCATCCATTATGAAATTGTATGTGACTTTTATCTATGGATGTTTGTATACTTTATGTATCTTAGATACATTTAAGGAAAAGAGCTTTCACTCAGTCGCATAGAAGGATGTAATTTATGCAATGTAAGTAGTGCAAGAAGAGAAAAAAAGAATAGAAAGAATATAAAATTGTATGGAAAGAACTCATTCTTACTATGTGAGCATAGGATCTGCCTTTTGACATATTTTCATCAAAGGCTGTGACAGTGAACAGCTAATGCTTTGAAATATCAATACTTTCTAGCCAAGGGTTCAAAACAAGAAAATGGCTTTAATATATTCAAATTAAATGCTAAAACCACAAAAAAATTACTAAAATTATTAAAAAATCACCAGAAAGGGGAAAACACTGCAAAACATTGTTTTTTCAAGCCCTAAGGCAAAAAATCCCACTATCAAATCGAAGATATGATCACTAGTAACTAATGGAAGAAAACTTACTAACTTATCACATAAAAGTCAATTTCTGTCTTTTATCAACATCAATTACCCGATAATCTGAAATATATGGGTGAAAGGTTACACTCCTTCAGTAGGCTAATACTTCTGAGGCATGATTTTTCTGAGAATTCAACAGTATCACAGCTCTACTGCTCTTTTCTGGCAAAACATGGACAGACTACAAATGGAAAGAGGGCTTGAAGGTCTGAATTAGAAAAAGCAAACAGGGCAAAAAATAGAAATGTATCTAACTTGGTTAGTGGTAATTGAACTTACCAAGTGTAGCTCTTTGGGTCTGTGTTACTTTCAAAAAACACAAACTATACAGAGCACTACTACAGGAAACAAATCAACCCTGCTGATGATGCAGAAGTCCTTAAAACTGAGTCCAGGGTTTTAAGTAAGCAAAATTAAAAAGCAGTAGTAAACAAGCAGATGAGGCAATTTACATTGAAGTGATGAACATTCAGTTTAAAAGCAAACAAGCAGACATCTGTAAGTAGTCTAAATCCAAATTCAAACCTCAGATATGTACTTTCATTGTTGTACAGGTTAGGGAATACACAAAAGCTTTTTCCTTTCTTCCAAAAGGAAAAAATTCTTGGTCTGGAGACAGACAGTCATGCTGGAGATTATTTCATTCTAGATGTACAAAATAACAAAACTCCTTGTTTGATGTTCATAGTTAATGGATTTCTTGCAACCTAAAATCCTGTACCTATGGTAGGGACATATTGTTGTCAATTTTGTTTGTTTGAGAGACAAGATATCCTCTGAATGTTTCTCTTCTGAGTTCATCAGATAGGAGGCAGTAGAAGGTTCATCACAAAATTAGTTTAGCCTTTGATGAAGCTGAAGGAAAAGCAACTTTCTTTCCCCTCATCAAGACAACTGGATTGTGGCATCCTTGGCGTATACATCAACTCTTCTCACATAAGTTGACATAGAACCCCATGTGCTTAAGTTTTCAAGTGGCTAGAGGATTATAATGCCCTAAACCAGTATTTTCTGTGTGTGGTTCCTTTATGTGATATCTCTATGAACTGTAATAGACTCAGATGGCCTTAAGTATCTGATGATTTACCAGAAGACATAATACGATGACTGAACTGCTTAGAAGATTGAAAATTATGCTAAATGACAATAAAATAAAAATAAATATTCTGTGATAAAAGCTAAATAAATATTATTATATAGTCTTAAAATATATGGAGCTCAAGGATTTGACTTTGTTTTTAGCATGTTCTACCTTTAAACAGGAAGGCTTAAGAATATTAAATCTGAATGAGATAGATTGTTTTCAGCTCAGAAATAACACTTGTGTTCATTATTTGAAGTAAAATGACAAAAAGTATAATGCAGATGCTCTTCTATCTTACATTACTTCAAAAAAACCCGAGTCTAACATTATGGACCCATCCATTTAACAACAGCTGGAAAATGTTTTAGTCAAATTTTTCCATTAGACAAATAGCTGTAGGCTTTAACTCAGAATATCAGTTTTCTCCATAGAAGACCCAGTGTTCTCTAGGGTCTACTGGCATTGTGTGAGATGCTGGTTAAAGAAGCAGTAGTATTTTAAGCTTTTAGTATTTCAAACTTTCTGTCTGGGCAAACAGACCAATACCATTCTTGCACACACAAGAACTGGCATGAATGATGGGAGATGGGGAATTTTAATTTTTCTTGTTTTCCTTGTCAAATGGCTTAGTTCCCAGGGGTCTGATTCTTTGGTCCACTCTATATGTAACTGTGTTTATTCCTGAATTCTCTTTTGAAGCAAACCAACTGCCTGCTTTTGGATATACTCTAGATGTAGAAGTTTCATTACTTTGCTCCAGGGACTATTCTGTGTAGGAGAAAAAGGAACAGAGCTGCACAAAATTCTGCCATCTTCACCCTGCCTTAGCTTATGAGGCCAACTCTGATTCTTCAGATTTCCTTCACAAAAGGAAAATAGGTATCTATTTCATAGGAACATACTCAACATGTGCTTAATGTTATACCTAAAACACAAAAATATCGCTTCTGAAACCAATGAAACAATAATAATTTTCAAGCAATGGAGTTTCCCCCTGAGGCCCAGGGTGTATCACAGGAAATCCAGAAGATACTTTAGTCCTATGCAGTGCAGAGTAACAGCACTCCACGATGAAGGGTTCATCACTCACACAGACACAGGAGAATCTGCAGCTCTTGGCTTGGAGGCCTGGAAACACTCCTGGACAACACATCTTTAGCAGTTCAGATATAGTCTGTGCGTTTGTCACTGGGACAATGACTTCCACAGCTTCAGTCATATCTGATGCCTCCATTCAAGGATAGTCAATGCTTTGCTTATGACAGAATTGCAGGAATGATTAAAAGAGTAACTAAAAGACATTGTGAAAGACTCCGGAAATTCTATCTCTAGCTTCACAAGAAGGAGGTTAAAAGGCAACCTCATTACAGTCTATAAGTAGTCACAAAGAGACCAGAGATGTTGGTGTGCCAGCACATCTAAGTGGAAAGTAGAATATAAATATATTCAGGTTAAGAGGGAAAAAAAAACCACCTTTTTTTTTTTTTTTTTTTTCTTTTTTTTTAATAGTGAAGGTATTAACCTTTGGAACATATTACTGAGAGGAGTGCTAGATTTATCATCACTCAGAGTTTTTAAACTGAGATAAGATTTTTATTTCATTTTTCCAGAGGACTTGTCCTAGTTCAAACTGGAATTAATTTAGGAAAGTTCTTTCCTTCACAGAGGGTCAGACTACATGACCTTTTCTTGAGGGGTAATCCATTAATCTATTGATATAACAGCAAATAATGCAGATGATAGAACTCAACCAGCCATTTGTCCTGTTGATAGGATCCATGCTCTATAACATTTAGACCTATGATGACAGAACATCGTTTAATTTTACTCACTAAAATTCTTCTTATTGTCTTTTTATTGTACAACCCACAAAATAAAAGCATCCCACTTTTGTTGTTCCTAAACATAATCCATATTTATTTCCATACTGTTACTGAGACTTGTGATACAATTACAATATTAAATCATTTTTAATACTTTTCTACTTTGTTATTTTAGTTCAATGGATCCTACTTATCACCTTCAACATCCTGCCCTGTTTCAATTCAGATTTCTGGCCTACTTTATCGGACTAGTTATGTTTTCCATTCAATAGCACCGTTTTAATCACTTCTGTGTAGATTTAATCTACCACACATAGAATGCTTATTTTCTCTTCTTTTCACTTTTTCAATTTCCTCTCAGTTTGCTAATTTCAGATTGTTCCTGCGTGATTGAAACTCATTGCATAGAAACAGAAGAATTGATGTCAACTGATCTCAGATTGCTACTTAATCTGGCACATGAAAACAAGATTTTCATGTGAATACATGTGTATATGTATATATGTATATATGTATATATTCATAACATCTCTCAGGGAGAAGTTAAAGAAGAAGCATGTCTGAGTTTGCAGCAGGAAAAAGTTAAAGCATGAAAAGTTTAGTTTACATGATTTAGAAAGGCATGTGTTGAACTGATAGAGACATTGTTATCCTCCAGCTTTCTTTCATTTCGTAACATGGTGTGACTACAACAAATCAGTTTCAGAAATCTCTTTACATAGCTTTTTGTTTTCATCTGCCATATCTCATAACCTTCTATATAAAGGACATTATATATGAATTACTATTCTGCACATGGATTTGCTGTTTTCTCAACAAAATATATTATCTTTGTCATTTAGAAGTATCAGGGAAAACAGAAAGAAGTTTTGTCTGGCTAACTTGAAAAAACCCTTCAGTTTCTTTTATAAATATAGCAATCACACTTGATGCTTTAGAAACTGGGATGAAGTGACTTGATTTTGATATTTGTTTTTCTTATTTCGCATTGTTCTACTCAAAATGTCATGGAAAAAGGGATCTAGATTTTTTCAGGGACAGTACATTTCTGTAGCAGAGATTCAGTGCATATATGTTCTTTGAGTTCCTAATTACTTTTCAGGGACATTAGTTTTGTAATTTTTTTCAGTATGAAAAGGAAATATAATTTTAAATTCTTTTGATTTTTATAGAACTTCTCTTTTTTCTCTAAACATATGCAAAGGGTCCACACCATTCAGATTTTTCAATTATCAGTCTAGCACATTCAGATGAGCATTATCTAAAATGTTGATTAAAATTATGTCTTTTTTGATCAATATAGTTCTCTGTAATTCTGACTAAGCATAACTTACAGGTACAGATATTACATATTCCATGACCTAACTACCCTTTTCCCATTAGAATATTTTTTTTCCTCAGATGCATATTTTGAATAGATTTCTCTTGTGAGGTTCATCTTGAGAGATTTTGTATTGCATTTCACAAAAAATTATTATCCATATTGTGAACCATATTCTTTCTTTCCCTTGATATATACTTCTCATCTGATGTATTTTGTATCAGTGATATCTTGCTTTGCTTCCTATATTAGTTTTGGATTGATGCCAGTTCAAATGACTCTCTCTGTCTTGGCCTTCATCTGTGTTCCAATTTCAGTTCTGTAAGAAGGAGACAGAGATTGTAGGGATTTATGATGTAATGTTATCCATTTCTTTTTGGTATGGAAATGGTACTGAGTACTGAACCTGAGAGCTAAAATGTTTAGTATGTTTGATACTGGGCAAATGCAGAAGAAAGATTTTCTATCCCAAAACAGTTAAGAAGCTGAAAAGGAAGCAGAAGACAGTACAGGATATATTGAGAAAAAAGTTTCTGAGATCACAAAAATTTACACTTTCAAGATTCTTCTGCATGAAATCCCTGTTCATCATTGTATAAAACAATTCATTAGTATAAAACAATTCATTAGTATAAAACAATAACTTACTCCCTAGCACACATACCAGATTACAGAACATGCTGATTTAGAAGGGTCTCACAAGGGTCATTGTGTCCAGCTTCTGTCCCTGCATGGGACCATCCCCAAGAGTGACACCGTGTGCCTCAGAGAAGATTAACAGCTGGGTTAGTCATTGCTATATCCTCTTGACTCCTTAGCCTGACTTTTCGCTTATCAGAATGCACTATTCTTGAGCTTGGAGAAAGTGAGCCTTATCAACCAACTCATCAATCAATATCAACCAATTCTCTTGGATGTATTTCCTGCCTTCCCCTGACTCTTCCCATAGGATTCTTCCAAGAAGATCCCTGACACACCAAATTCAGCTATCCTGAAGTTCATGATTACATCTTACTTGCTATCTTGCTTCCTCCTTGCCCAGCACTGGACTCCAGAATATCACAGTCATTACAAGCCAGGATTCCACCAACCCTTACATCTCAAACAAGGCTTTCCCTCTTTGTTAGCATGAGGTTGAGCAGTACCCATCACCTGTGGGATCCTCCACCTGCTGTGTCAGAAAGCTGTCATCAGTGCTTTCCAGGATCCTCCTGGATGGTTACTGCTTTGCTGTGTAGATTCTCCATCAGATGCCAAGGTAGTTAAAGTCACCCACAAGAACTGCTACTGTGAGGCTGCCTCAAGCTGCCTGCAGAAGGTCTCCTCCATTTCCTCCTCCTGCTCAGGCAGCCTGTACAATGCACTCATGACAGTCACCCTTACTAGTCTGCCCTTTTATCCTAACATGTCAGATCTCAGCTCATCCATCAGACATCCCAAGACAGAGTTTGATATTTCCGGTGTTGCTTCACATAGAGGGCAAGTCCACCACTATGCCTTCATATTCTGTGTTTTCTGAAGAGGCTGTAGTCCTTCATGGCAACATTCCAGGTGTGGGAGCTATTCCACCATGTGTCTGTAAACACAATGGGATCCCAGCCCTGTGACTGCACACAGCTCGCTGGCTCCTCCTGTTTGCTCCCCATACTGCAGACATTGGTGTACAGGCACTTTATAGAAACAATTGATTGTCTCAGCATCCCAGTGGGGGTGCAAAGGGATGCTCCACACAGCTGTCTTTGGTTACAGCTGTGGCCACTTTTGTCTGACCTGAGGCATTCCATAGAGTATTTCCTCTCTGAAACCCAACAAATCTGTCATTAATTTCTTCATAGAGAAGCACTTCAGAAGCTTATCATGCTTCCTCTGTCTCCTCTCTACCCTCATTTTCATAGCTCTCCATAGCCTAGGATTTGTTACACTGTGTGAAGAGGCACTGAGGAATGGAGTACTTCCAAAGACAGGATTCTTACTTCATTGATAATGTGAGTGTCTCAGCACCGACACCTTCCTCTCATGTGTCCCAGAAAGATTAATGTCATAGATTTCCATGTCATAGATTCCTGAAAACGTGTGTCTGATGAGTGGCCAGAGCTGTAAATCCCTGGCAGCTGAAAGGCCCCACGCTGCCACGATGAGGACTTTGGTGGCCTTTTTGTCTTATGCATTTCCTACTGGTTATTGTAATCATGCTCCCCCTGTATTTGCACAAAGCCCATTCAGTGACACTCTCCCAGTTCCGTTCTCGAAGAATCTGTGCAGCTGATTTTGGTTTCTAGATTCTTCTGCAGAGACAAAAACCTGACTCTTATTATATACCATTTCACTGTGTGGTTAATCAGTGCTTACAGAGTTGCATGAATACAGTTTGTTGCAAATTATAAAGAATTTTTTTAGCTTTATTTCCTAGCTGTGATTATTAGCAAGATTATGTAGTGCCTTGCCCATGTAGAAAAGATTCTACATGGAATTTTTGTTGGTGCTTGATTCGGATAAATTATCTCCTGTACCCTTTTAGTATCACACTCTCGTCAACAGGTACTTAGGTTTACAAGAAAAAAAAAAACCCTCTTGTATTCCCAGATGTTCAGTTCTTCTGCCAAAATAAGAATTGAATTAGAAACAGAGTAATTAAAAAGTTATATATTATAGAACAAGAAAGTTAAAATTATATCAAGTCAATAGTCTTGAAGTGATATGAAATGACTGGCTCTAACATTTTATACAAAGTTTTAACCTAATAATTTTAAAATAGATGACACGCTTATTACTATTTCTCATTTAAATTTATGATATCTTTAATATTCTGAAGTGTTTGAGATATTAAAATGTACAAATTCAACTGTATGTTGTATGGCAGCTAGACAGGCAATTAGCCGTTTGGGTTTTTTAATGAACATATTAATGTTTCTTAGTTTCAAAACATCAGCTATAATAGAGAACATCTTCCTAAAGGTTCACAGAACACATGTCAAAAAGCTTAGAAAAAAACTTGACCCACTTCCTATCACCAAAGAGAAATCACAAATACCTACCTTCCTGGAAGAGAAGGGAAAGAGGTATTGTTATTCAGTAGAGAAATAAAATATTATCCGTGCAACCAATATAATAAAGAATCTGAAATAAATAATTTAATTTCTGTCAAGTTTAAGCTTTTACATATAATTTGAGTACTCAAGCATATCTTCTATGCTACTGGAAGACATAATGCAATTTCTCCTCTTTTGGGCAAGCTTGTGATTTCAGCTAATAGAGAAATATTTCTGACACAATAGAGAAATAATTCTGCTGCCTCTTTTAAGTGAGTTTCCTTGACCAGTTAGAAGCACATTTATATGGCCCCACTGGCTATAGTATTAGAATGTCTTACAGTTTTATGTTTTTGCCTTGGTTACATCCATGTGGAATAAAGAAACATGGCTCTGTCCATTCTATGGTAAAAATTCAGCAGATAGTTCCACAAGGGTTTCTAGGTGTTTACACCGATGGTACCTTCAATAAAGCAAAGATATCATAAGTCTTTAAAGACCCAAGGTGGTATTCTAATCTCTGTGATATGTCTTTCTCCCTTTGCATTGTGGACATCTCAAATACAAGAGCACATTCTTGATGAGGCACCTGTTTGTGTAGTACACTAAAATGTACAAGCATACAGGTAAGTGTGCCACTCCCACTGCCTTCAGTGGAACAACTTGCCTCCTTGAAGTTCCTCTATATGTACATCTATGTACATCTAGATGTATCTAGCTGGCATTATTCATTTATTTTCCTAACACACTTGCTGCTTTTCATGTTTTTCATCCACTAACAGCCAATTACATGATTTCATTCTTAAAGACTTTTCTTGCACATATGAAATTTATTTAGATTCTGATCCTTCAAGGTTTCTAAAGATTTTACAGTTACTTCAGATGAATAAGTAAGTAAATAAATAAATAAAAATTGGAATGTGAAGAAGAATAAAGAAAGCTTCCTTTGGTGTTCCATTTTATTTTGGGAAAATCCCACAGGATCAAGGTCTATTACAATCTCAGCTTTTACTCTGAACAATTTGAAGTTGGTCTGTTACTGATATTAGCTGTATATAAACTTCTATGCTTATCAACAGCCAGAACTATTGCTGATACGTATTCTTTTTGGTGGGATTTTAATATTGCTTTTAGACATGAATTCCTGCAGAATATATGCTGATTTTCTACACTGTAAGAAAAATTCTCTTCCATACTTCAATTTATTCTTTTAGCATAACATTCACTAGCAAAACGTTCAAGTAAAAACTGAGTTAATATCCAGAGACTTAAACCAGTCTTAAGTGCCAGATATTTGTTTTTCTGTTTATTTTTCAGAGAAAGAAATGAGACTTTAACAGAAAACTTTCCAAATATTTCCAAATATTTTCTAAGCTTAAAGCTGTTTACAAGATTTTCTTCTCAGGAATAACCCCATCATATTGGCACATGTGAAACTACATGGATTTTTCACAGTGGCTGTCCATGAAGTCATTTTTTGGCTTTTAAAAGGTTGTTTTTGTGTTGAAAGAGGTTTGTAAAAATTTAATGTGTTATGTTTCACATAATCACATAATCACTGTGTAGCTGAGTTTAGCAGGCACCTCTGGAGATGATCTGATTCAGCCTTTTGCTTACAGAAGGCCACCCTTGGCTAGCTGGCCAGGAACACGGTGCTGGAAGATCTCTGAGGCTTCACAACCCTCCTGGGCAACTTGCAGCAGTGGCTGGTCACCCTCCACCCTCACCCTCACCCTGTAAAAGAAATGTTCTCTGGTGCTCAGAGGGAGCTGCTGTGTTTCAGTTTGTGCTCATCGCTTCGGCTTCTGTCACTGGTCACCACTGAAAAGACCTTGGTTCTCTCCTCTTTGCCTTGTGCTCAAATTGGTGCTTTCTAGAACCTCCAAGTCCCCGGTTTTCTGAGATAATTTGGAAAAATGGATTAAAAGATGTTGGAAAGTATATAGAGTATTCCATTTTAGTGTGAATTTTAATATAACTGAACAGAAAAAATGCTAAAATGAAGCTTTTAAGAAAATATTTAGCAGCAAATATCTCTAAGTAAATGTAGATTACTAACAAGTTTGTGGTTGTGTTATTATAATTATCATTATTTTGTATGATTGTTTTCATCTTTATTGTTAAAGAAACATTTAGACAGAATTTTTATCAACGTTTTAAACAAAATTATAACAAAGAGGTTGTTGAGAAGGTGGGTAATTCATTGTGTAACAGCTGTGAAATTTCAGATCTAATTGCAGATAATCACCTTCATAAAGAAAAACTCTATACACAATGGATAAATTTGGGGTTTTTTTAGTTCATTCTGTATTTTTTTAATTTATACATCTTGCGTAAATTTTATGTCCAGTGGTACTTTGTCATTATAAACAGTTGTGATACATTAACATAAATTTTAGGCCTGCAAATAAAATCCATTCTTGTATTCTTGTTCTATAATCAAAATTCTTGTCAAATTTAAGACTTTCTTATCTATGTTTCACAAGCTTTATGTTCTTAGCCATCATTTTGTCATTCAGCTTAATTATAGTATCATTTTCTTATCCTGAAACTGTTACATTTACTGAAAGAATATTTTATTCTGTTCCAAAGAGATTTTTTTTTTCTCAGACAAGTCCTATATAAATTAAAGATAACTGTATTCACAATGGAAATATCTGTCTGCACCAGATTTGTTCTCTGGATGCCTCTCAGTCTACAAGTATCTATTTTTACTGAACAAAAGATATTTCAATTTTGTCAGTGTAACTGGAAAAATGCAACTATTTGAGAGTTGAACACTATTTTACAGTTACTTGGTAAGATTTGAATTAGTGAACTAGGTCATTTATTACATATTAAAACCACAGGGTTGATAAAGGAATATTTATACAAATTTTTGCTTGTAAAAAAGGTTTTCCTTATGGAACAGAAGTGCATATACACGTAGAGAAAGCATCCAAGCCATCTGCCCTTGGAATCACTATGTTTTCAGCTGAACTATAATACTGGAGAATTACTGCAGGTTCAGCTTCAGTTTGTGTTCAGTGAAGAGCTTCACTCCAGTTCAGAACCATTTAAAGACTGGTTTGAACTGGGTTTTAGTGAGTTTTAATTTTCAATGTGATTCTTTAACTGCAGCACTGTAACACCTAAATTGCTTTGTGGATTTACTTCAAAGCAACAGCAACTCTGTGGCACTGCTGCAGGTACCAGGCACTCTGCCAAGCCATAACCTCCATCCAGCTCCCAGGTATTCATTCTCTTTCTAGTTCCCAACTCTTCAGAAAATATCACTTCAGGATCTGGATGTGGCAGGCAAGCTATTTTAACAGCTGGGTTTATTTTTTTAGATGCTGATAATTTAGTGACCTGGAAATTATACCCTTTCTGTTAAAATTGTAGAATGGACATTTCAGGGAGAACTAGATGCCCTCATCTCTCAGGACACACCACTGTCTTACAGAAAGCCTTGGATTTGCTCCACTGAGAGAAGAATTCAGTTGTTCATAACTAGTTGCTTTAGATGGGAAACATATTCCCATCTATAGAAGATTTCTCAGTAAATCATAATCAAAAAAGTGAACATATACGTAAGAATCAAAAGTTTCAATTTTTCTTAACTTCTAGAAATAAGCTTCTAAAAAAAAAGCAAACTCCAAGCATAAACTACAAAGCCTTTTCCATGGAAAAAAATATAAGTACATGGAGCATCCTAGCGGGCATTTCTATTAAAGCAAAATCACTGAAGCCATCCAAAAAACAATTACATTGAATGGTTCCCTGGGGGAGACTGGAGCTCTGAATAGGAATAAGTTCCTGAAGGATGAAAAGCCTTCAAGTCCCTAAGCTTTCTGTTGCATATTGTAGTTAAAAGTTAGGGGTTTATATTGTCAAAATACAGGCCACTGTGACAAGGTCAGTTAATAAAAGCGTGCTGCAAATAGATCACCGTGGCCTGACAAGCCTAAAGGAACAGGCAGGAAGAGAGACAGACACCTCTGGCCAAACCATATAGTATTTCTTTGGAAATTCTTTAGTCCTGGGTTGTCTTCGAGTTTCTGATTCCAGACAAGTTAAGCAAATAGCACTGTTAAAGAATTGAGCTGATCACTTAATTCCTGTTGCCAATCACTTAATTCCTGTTTCCCTCAAATCACACGCAGGGAGTATTGCAAATCCATTGTATCTCCATTGCAGGCTAGAATGCTTCCAAAATCAAGTAAAATCATGGATTAGCCTCAGAAAATGAGTTGAAATCAACATGCTACAGCAGTGATGAATAATGAATGGGAAATGCTCTGACAGTCTCAGTACTGCTACAATTATCTTTAGGAATAACTCACCAGTTGTGCTTCTCTGGATGCACTTTCTGTAAACCCAAGTACCTTCTTCAGGTACTGCTGATGAAATACAGAATAATGTATAAAAAGTGCTGGTGAAATACAGATTTATATGAAAAATAATAAGGAGATCTAATAGTTAGAATATATCATCCTGCCAAAATATTCCAACCATGAGCACCTACCTCAAAATTTAAAAGATATATTTCAATGGTACGAAGAGTACATGCTTCATTTGAAGCTTCTCTTCAACTTCTTCTAGGCTGTATTTTCTAGAGCAGTTTCTATGGATTTATGAGGTTTGGTCAGCTTCTGAGCATGCAGACTTCATACTTGTTGCCAGAACAAGACATTGTGAAGTGGTGATGGAGCCTCTTCTACAGAAAGCAAGAACCAGCTCCTGATATCTCTGAACTCATCTTCTCTTGGAGGTCTCTGAGGGCTGACTTCATGCTGATTTGTCTTGGTCCTTACAAACAGGGAAGTGCCTGCCTGAAATTTTTCAGCTCCATATGGATCCACTTCTACCTATGCCTATCAGCTTCTCTTAGTGTCAGTACTGCAACTTGCTGATATAAGCTAAAAGTTTGTAAGTAAGGAGTAGAACTATAGTAGAAAAAGAGTTGCTATTATTGTAAAATATTCATCAGGTTCAGCAGTATTTTAAATAAAATATGGAAATTACCATGTACAAAATGCCAACAGCCAGCAACTCTTTGTAATCATTTCACAGAATGTTGGATAATTTGTTTTATCTCACCGTAGAAGACTTTTTTTTTTTTCAGACTAGTTCCTCTGTAGATTCATATAATTTTTAAGTGAAGACCTGATTTACTGAATACTTTGATGTCTTTGCATGTCAGAACACTGGTCGTTGCATTTTATATCGGAATAGAAAGCAGGGATACCTGGTATGTCACTCAACCTTAATTTTCAAATTTTTGCCTTCCTTTATGAAAGTCTGACTCAGTCTACCCAATGTAAAATTTGCAATCCTGGCTGTGAATTACAAATCTGATTGTGTCCAGTTCAGCTTTCAGTGGAAAACAGATATGAGTGAAGACATTGCTGAACCCTGATGATGACGATACCACTCTCTTCAGTTTAGTGCCTACAAGTAATTTTGAGTTCATTTATTGTAAAATTAATTTCATAAACTCCTGTGAGCTTATGTATTGTAAATTTCATTATCCCACTGAAAGAAAACCCAGCATCTACCCGTTACTCTCCTTTTACCTGATAAACAGTAACATCTCCATGTTGGGTCAGGATGTGCTGCCAGTCCCACGTTATGCAAATGTTTTCAGATGACTTGAGTGGTTTCCCCCCACCAGGGAGCTGTGAGTCCCATTTGCATCAGTAGCACACCAGCCCTTTGGCCCTGGCAGCTGGTAGTTCAACTCCGCTGTACCAGGCAGGAAAGCTGACATTACACTTTTGCTCTGCAGAAAAAATCTTGCTTTGATCTCTGACTCCATATCTATGGGAAATTCACTCACATGGGAAATAGTTTCAGTGATGTTTTCCTACCACAAAAAGCATTCTGCTGTCATTAGTGCTGCTTAGGGAAAACCTGGCCCTCAAGCCAAACCTCATCAAACACAGGTCACGAGCTGTGTCAGGTGTCTTGGTGCTGAGGTGGGATACAGTGATACAGTGGGATGCAGTGATGGAAAAAATGCAAGCACCTGCCTCAATAACATCACTTCCCTCAAATGGACACACAGGGTTGTCTGCATGCAAACAGCTGTCCTTTCTTGTTCTTTAAAGGAAAGCATGGTGTATTTTAATGAAACTTATTACAAGAGAATCATGAGCATGATTCTTTCAAGAAAAAAACCATGGAGGAAGTTATAGGACTTTAGGTATGTGCAGCTCTGCTCTGGGTATAGAACAAGGAGAAAGCATGGCCATGACCGTATTATCTATATTATTTAATTTCTGATTTAATGGTAAAGCAATATACATAACAATAAAATTCACTGAATTAATCAGACTTTCTAAAAAAACCCAAGTGATTCCTTTCTTTCACCTGCAATGTTTATGGCGTTCCCAGTGTTATTGTTTCTCTCTTTTCTGGTTTTAAGAGTCATCTGTCTCTTGAAGTAACAGCTCATTTTTCTTAAGTGAAACAACAGGTTCTGAAGCACAGACATTTGAAACTATCTCTAGAACATACTTTCAGACATCTACCTGAAACTTTCAGTGCTTTAGACAGTAATTTATAAAGTACCCTCAGTCTGGCATTTGAAATAATCCCATTATTGTTATTTTATCTTGCAAATTGTGTGCTCCATAGCTGTCATCCAGTGAAGAATATCCTGAATTTTGTATAAAACTAATCTTTCTGTCATTCCTTGTTCAGTGTCACACTGCAAACAATGACAAAGGATGGAAGCTCTCACCAGAAATGATAACCTCTATATCAAAATGATTGCAACTCCTTCTGTATTTTCAGGTAAGTGTATGAACCATAGAAATGAAGAAATAAATAACATATTTTCTTCAGAAATGTTTAGCACTTCTGATGAAAAACTGTGTGGATCTAGGACAGAATATATGCATACAGTTCTATTTACCACTCTGTATCCTCCTAGAATTATGCATACAGTAAGAGCTGAACTTCTGATTTTAAGAGTAGACAAGTAATATCAAGGTACTCTTTACAGCCTGCAATATGTGAGAGATGTAAAGAAATGGATAGATAAATAGAAGTATTGATAGGTTCATCTCTGATTTACTATTTTAATTATTTAATTTTTGCTGTTCTTGTAACAGGCAAGTTCTCAAAAATTTGGCAGTTCAATATATTTTATGCATCTCCAACATTCATTTTCACCTGTTCACTCTCTTTCTTTCTTTCTTTTTTTTTTTTTAATTTTATTAAAATTTCATCCAAAAAAATACCACTCAAAGTCTAATCCAATTGATAAGATTTTCTAAGCAAAAGGCCACTGAGGAAGACTTCCAGCTGCAGCCAATGGAAACTGTCTTTAGGTATGAATGGTTATTTTTTCCTCAAAAGAAAAAAAAATCTCTTGTGTTACCTTTTTAAAGCAGTTTTCATCCTCTTATTCCTCACGTTTTTCCTTTCCTTGACATGTAGTTACTCTATTAATGTGTTTTCTTCCATGACACCAAAGCCAGTACTTGAATAAAAAGCTCTAAATGGAATAAGACAGAAACTAGAAGCTATATTGAAGAAAGATTGTGACCAGTCATAAATCAAACCATATCTGTTGAAAAGTTCATCAACTTTCAAGCAAGATTAGGAGAGAATAAAACTTGTAAGTTAAATGAATATAATTTATTTTATTAAAGGTCATACTTCTTTGATAGTGATGTGATAGTGATCACAAAGACAGTAAAGACACTGCAGCTAACTTGGGGAGTTCAGCAGGCTTCCAGAAACAGAGCAAATGCTGTATCAGGTTAACAGGAAGCAAAAAAAGGCTTTCAAACTAGCACTGTATGTAGCACTTCTTAATGATACCAATCTTGCAGAAAAATTTTGGAGAATAATGCTTAACTTTGGCTTGTCATTTATTCAAAGAATGTCAAAGACAGCTGTGCATGAACCAAGAAATGATATCAGCCATGCAATTTATATTTTCCTTCCTCTGAGATGAGGATGAAGTTAGTGTACTTGCAGTATTGTTCAAGGTATTGATGGAAATTTAAAGTTAAGTAAAAAAAAAAAAAAATTGTTTTACAGCAAAATTTTTCCCTTATTTTGGAAAATATAATTTCCTTCTCAGGAATTTATGAAGGACCAGGAAATCTCCAGAGTTTTTCTGAAATCCTGGCACTAAATCATTGACAACAGAGAATGAGCTAATTCACTGGTGAAAAGACAGTTGCTTGTCTTATTTGCAATGTTGCAACCTTTGATCACAGCTTACACTTTGTGAAAAAAATGTTAACATACCTGTATTTGCAGGCCTTTGCAGAAGTTGTGCATATTCCTGGGGCACCTTCATAATATTTGCTTGAATTTTAAAGAAAAATGAGTCTATTTTGTTATTTGCTACCTCATCCAACATTAAATCTGATGGCTTCCACTGATTATTTTGTCATGTTTTCTCACTGCATTTCTGTGGAGTATGCAAGGTGACCACCCATTCTGGGGAGGGAGTGTGCCCTTTACAGAGGTCAGTGTCAGGAGCTGATACACTACTTTGACAGTGGCACTTTTCAATATTCTGTGCTGCTTATAGAAGGGTTTTAGACACTGCTCTTTTTTTTCTTTCACATCCATACTCCTCTTCATGTCATATTACTCCATTTCTACCAAGAAAAAAGGTATTTGTTTAATACAAACAGGAGCTTGGTTTGTCATTAAGGACACTGTGCATCTTACTGTACTTCCAACATTGTTTCAATTTTGGGGACAATGCTGTTTTCCCTGCTGCTATACCAACTGAAATATTAAGTTCCTGACTTTTAATATACTCATTACTAAGGTTTCCAATTTCCTTTAAGTTATTATAACCAAAGTGTTTCCAGAATAATTTGTCTTTCATGTCAGCCAGCTAATTTTCATTGCACAGATGCAACAGATTATTTCCACCAAAATATTTTTCAGTTCTCATGATCTTGCTAGTAAATTTAAGCCAATAAAGCAGCTAAATTTTAAGCTAAGTAGGAGACAATACAATATGCATATATTCAGAAGTATAGGATGCAGTCCACAGGTAATACCTGTTCCTTCTTGTATTTTCTGTAACCCATTAATTACAATAATTTACTTTCCCAGGAAGCAGAATAAGGATTAGTGATACACGTACCTTGCTCTCCTAACAGGTACTGAAATTTCAGAGAAAGTCTGAAAGAAATTACTTCTTGCTGAGAAAAAAAGACCTTTTCACATTTAGACTGCAAGAGATAATAATCCACAGCAAACGAATGACGCATGTAAAAGGTATTTTCTGGATGCAAATAATTGCAGTATCACAAGTCGTAGAAGTGCCATTAGATTAGATACTACCAAAACTGGGAAAAGTAGTATTTCCCTCTTCTGACATTGATTTTTGCTCTACAAATTCAGACAGAATATATAATTTCCTAATTATGCCACATTATGGCATATAAGTTAATTGAAAGCATAATAAGCTATCATTTTATTTAATGGCTGGTGTGATGGTGAAATATACTGCATCCTTTATGTCCATTTTCAAACCAAAGCCTACTGCTCCCTGCACTATTTTATATCTTCTGCCTTCAGATTCTTCCTTGAAGTAAATGCGTAAATGAATAAGTTGTCTTCCAATAAAATAGATTTACAAATGGTATCTCTTAGCAATGTTTTACTTGTTTCCTTGTTTAGCAATAAAAGTTATCTATTAATTGGAAGAGAGGTAATGTTATTAGTTAAAAACCCTTCCGTGGAAATTATTTGGGCATTTCTGGAAAAGGGGATTTTAGATGCAGTGGCTCATTACTCCTTCTACAGAACAGTTAAAGTATTGTCTATTAGTTCTGTGTGATTCCTGGTTCATTGACCTGATGCAGAGTCATTCAGATCTCATTGTGCCTATCTTGCAGCCACAAAACAACATTAAGGACAACATTGTTTCTGCTGTCAGTAAAACAAGTTGTGTGCCCTTTTGGAGTTGCTTCAGCATAATCACACACAATTACCAGTAATAGCAATTAAATAGCCTGCTTCTCCATGAGCAGAACTAAACTCTAACTTTGTAAAGACTTTTTATAATTTTAGATGGAAAAAAAATTACAGTACCTAATGAAAATTTAGCTCTTAAACTTCAAGATCTCAGCTACTCATTGACTGTGAAATCTGAGTGGGCTATTCTGTGAATTTTCACAAACTGCACATAACCAGTCTATTAAAGTGAAACCTGTAGACCAGTGCTGTTCTGTAATTCATATTGTGTGCTCATTTATCTGATTAGTTACATTAATTCCAGTGGGACTTACAGCCTTCATATACTCCATGTTTCAGACAGAATTACACAGAAAATGCACAAACTAATTTACATTCCATTTTTAACCTACTGTTAAACCAAAAGAAAATCTATATTGATCTTGGCAAATCTGTTCACAATAATATTTTCTTCAGACTGCTGTGAAACTGGAAGATATTTATAGATGATATACTAATCTTTATGTATATGTAACATATGTTTATGTGTATATGAAATGTGCTTTAAATGCAAGTCACATGTACTGCTTTTTCAAGTGTATGGGGTTCCACTTAAGTTAAGAGGTATAGATATTTCAAAGTATTTAAAAATTTTGTTGTGGATTGAAAAGTAAACTTTTTACAGACTTCTTGAAAAGAAACTGTCAAAATATTGCTTTTCAGATAAAAGAGATTTTCTTTCTCTTTTAGAAAATCCATCCTAGACATGAAAGTCTGGCTTGTTAAAAATTGATCTAATCAATCTATTTTCACAAGAAAACTTCATTTTTATGAGATACTGGCTAACAAAATAGAACTAAAACTGTTTTATTTATGTTTTTTTCAGGTTTCACTGCATTACCTTCATCATCTATAAGCTTAAAAGTAAACATATGTTAGTTTATAGTTTTGTCTTTGATGTGCTTGTGGCATAGTCAAAAAAAGGGAATTTCACACAAAATTTCACTCATACCAAGCCCACAATACCCTACTATACCAAAGCAATCATCAGATAATACTTCAGACATGCAGTTTCTGGGAAATCCTAAGTATGTTTTTTCAAATATTTTGAAAATGGAAACTCACTGTCACACAGTTGACAGGTATGCTGTAGTTTAAATATTTGCATTGTAATAGAAAGAGATTCAGCTTCAGATACTTCAACTTTCATTCAGATAATTTGGGATCCACCACAGCTCCTTTAAAATACGTTATAAAAATACATCTGCTTTGAGGATAAAATCACAAGGAGCCATCCAGGCTAAGTCAGGAGACATAACATTTAATGACCAGATGAATGTGAAGACGCATTGACTTGATGAATGGTAAGTACTGGACAGAGGGAAAAAGTCTTACAGAACATCCATCACAAGTATAGTAAAAAGGGGGACAGTCCCTGTCTGTATTTTTTTAATTATTTGGAGGGGTTCATTAACATGATAGACACAAATGTGATTTTTCTCTTTCTCTCTGCATAGTTGTTTCTAACCTCACACAATGATGGGAATTAGAAGATGTGAAGAAGATTACATTGTAGATTGGCATTCATTTCTTTGATTTGTAAGTGTTTATAAGGCAATAGTACATATATTCACTAGGCTACTGCTTTCCAAATTCTCCATTGATTTCTCTTCTGTTATTTCAAAGTCACCTTTATTGAGATATGCATCTGCTACATTCTCCTGTCAGAGACAGGATGCTAGACTGAATAGACTTTCAGTTTAATCCAGTCTAGCTGTCATAAAGTTTTACAAACTGTAAGTTCCAGAAATGAAAAGGGTCAAAATTATTAGTGGAGACTCAAAAATATAATACAATCATACAAAATAATTACTATCAGGACTCCTTTACTTTACAAACATATAAAATGAACTTACTTTGAGGGTGAGAAGAGGGAAAAAACCCTTCCATTCAAAAATATAGTCACAAAGCTTTGAACAAATAAATCCACGCACTGCCGAGTACACGCACACACGCATGCAGGCAGGCATGCACGTATGTACACACACAGGTGCACACCTACACACACACACACACATGCTTAGAGTTTACACTGCATTCTGCTGATGCCATGATTATTATTTTATTTGTACACCCACCTTTACTGCACATTCTAAACAAACAATAGACAACAGTATAAGGACTCGTTTTCCTTAAAACTGCAACAAAACAAGTCTCAACATTTGCAAAACATTCCTTTATTATTAGAAATAAATTATTCTGTATAAAAATTAGCATGCATTGACCATTGCATTTATTTTAGCATAACCCAGGACTTAATTCAGTCAGCCGTCACAAGAAACAAACTCATCTTCTTTTACGAGTTGAACAATGTAGGACAGGAAAGGAAATTGTCACAATCACAAAAAAGTACTTACAAATATAACATCAGACATGATTTATTTCAACAGCATTTTTTTTCACAAGCTAACATTTGTTTTCCTTTTGTGATTTGCTTCCTTTTGTGAGTGAACAGTTCAGAAGCTTGACACTCTGTCTCTATGTTATAAAACTGGACTTTTCCTTCCCCTGTCTTTTTTTGCCTTTTGCTTTTGTTTAATTCTTGTTCTTTAGGAGACTGACTATCGATTTGAATGTAGTCTACTGATATTTTCAAGACTGAATTCTGGTGGTGGTAGTGTCTATGTTTGCAAGATCCAGTTCTGCAGATCTTCCAGTGAATTTCATCCCTGCTCAGTTTGTCTGATTGCTGTAACTGACATAAGTTGTCTTGGTAGAGGAGGCTGTAAATCAAAAAAAAAAAACAAAAAAA
>VXBR01006369.1:3126-283554 GCA_013400215.1 Cisticola juncidis | reverse complement strand
AAAAAAAAAAAAACCAACAACAACAACAAAAAGATAGTTCAGGATTTTTAGAATCAAGAGAGGAGGAAAACCCCCCATATTTAGCATTTGAATTCAGACACTGTCCTACTATATTTTCAAACAATATGGTCCATGTTCATGGAATAAAGAATGTTTAAGGATGTATATAAGCAGTTTATAAACTGGATCTCAATTTCTGTGTTCATGACCCCTTATTTTTTTATGACTTGGGACAGAAGAGGTCAATGGAAAGGAAAAATGATGAGTGGTTTCAGCATACCCACAACATAATCTCAACATCTGCTATTATTTTGTCTGAATTCCATATAGATATTTTTTACTTTACAGACTGAATATTTCTTTCTCTTCTACTGTTTGAAGACAACTTTGCAGCTAGTGGTGGTTTGTCCATCTAGAAGGAGACTTATGCTCCTTAAAAGGAACAAAACCTAACCCTCTCCAAATTAGGGAAACTGTGCTGATAGTCCTCACAGAATATATTATTTGGAGAAAATTAAGGTCTCCTTATGTTGATGGTCAGCTGACTATGTCCTCTTTTGATCAAAGCTGATACTCCTTGTTCAGAATGAGGCAATATGTTGAAAGAATTAAACAGCTCCACTATTGAAAACTGAACAATTAGGAATCTTTTGTGAAAGTTTGTTTCAGGTTCTAGCCCATATATCTTTGCTATTAAGAAATATAAAAAATATGCTATAAAAATACGTCTCAAGTCATATCATTCAAGGTTGATGCAATGGTTGGAGGAGGAAAGTGTTTACATAAGGTCTCACAGTTAGTTCTCTAATTTTAAATCAATTGGAACAAGGAAAAACATACTGCTGGGGGACTGAGTCTCTTTATTTCTCTATAATAAGATCTGTGTTACACTGCATAAAGAGGAATGTGGCTTTCTAAATATGTTTTACATTCCATCTGCTACAGACATGTTCTGCTTATGATCATGAAGATTGCAACTGGCAAGATGAAAATAACAGGATGGCAAAAAGGTTGCCTGATCTATAGATTCAAATTTTCTATTTCCATACCTTTCTTCCATGTCTTTCTTTTTTTCTCTATAGAGTTTTGTGAGAACAGCTGAGATAGATAATAAAAGCATTCGTTACTCTAACTCCTAAATTCAGCCCACCAATCTGATGATTTGTGAAGAACAGACTACAGAAACTGAAAAATGACAGTTTCTGTCTTCTGCATCAGAGATTAAACTAAATAAAGGATCACTAAAATTGATGAAAATTAATAGTGATTAGTATAAATAAGTTTGCTTCTGGATTATTGTCATGTTTTCTTAGATGTTCGGAACAATTTGAATCTAATACTGCATTTGCCCTTTTTTAAAGACACAACAGAACCAGACCATTTAATTCACATATTACCATAATCTTTTTCCCTAGGTGTGTATATATAAGGATGAACAATCCAATGAAAACTGTAAAATGTAATCTTTCTTAATTTCATTTGCACAGGTAGTTCCAGTATTTTTTGTCTGAAAAAAGTTAGTTCATGAAAGGACTGCTTTTGGCACACAAAGCTAGTCTTTCTCATAGTTGATCACAATATTTGAGCACCAATGTGAAATAGCTTTATTTGCATGTATTGGGACACTTGAAGCAAATATAGCCTCATCTACATCTTTCAGATCTTTCAGATGGGATGTATTGCTCCCATCTGAACTCTCCTGCTCCCACAGCTGGATTTCTGAGAGGATTCTATTTTTTGTTTTGGCCTGCTAAGTTCCTACTCAAAATAATGCAGGACTGATGAAATGGCAACAAGATTTTCAAGCATAGAAGGACTTTTTTTCCCATCTAATAAATAACAGATAAATGCACATCTGAAAACTGTGCATACTTGGGAACAAAAGAACAGAAATATCAGAGCTTATTTTTCTTATTTTCCCTGAAAGTAGGGTCAGATACATGATCAGGTTAAGTTAGATTACCACATTATGCTGTATGAGCTGAATTCTGTGATAACTTTACATGTGCATGTTTTTAGCCCACAGCAATGTAACATAATCAGATTTATCACAACTCAGTAAGCTGAATTATGTGAGGACATTTGCAAGAATACAGTACAAAATACAAAAATAGTAGTTACCACATCTCGGCTGATATAGAGCAATTTGTTAAGTTGCTGTAACTTTGTTGTGTATCTGAGAATTAAACAGTTTTGATAGAATTAATCTTGAGTTGATCAAGAAACAAAAATTATCCAGTTGAGTTCTGAGTGTTGCTACTGTAAAAAATTATATCGCAAGAGTTTAATGTTAAGAATAGTTTGAAATATATTAAAACTAATCTCATCTCTGAATAATGTTTGTGGGTTATTTATTTTATAAGTATTGTGTGTATCTTTATAGTTCTGTGGAATAAATCTAGAGCTCATGTTTGGGGACCTGAAAGCTTCAGCAGTCCTGCTGGTGTCCTGCTCTTTAAGACTTTAGCATTTCACAATAATAACATGAACCAGGTCTGGCAAGCCTAGATGGCCAGAAAAAGCAACAGACTTGGCTCAAAATACTTCTGAGAATAAACACTCTTTTACAGCTGCAGTGACTACTTTGCTATTGGAATGAAACAAAAAGAAGGAAATAAAAGAGGATCTAAAGCAATACAGAATGATTATTATGATCTGCCCTATGTTCATTTAATGTACTTTTCATTGTCTTCTGTAACTGCACCTGAATGGATTTTTTATCCTGTTTCCCAGAAACACCCTGTTTTCCAGTGAATATGGACCTATTCCCACAAATAAACCCATGAACATATTCATGTGGAAGACAACATAGAATAACCTGGGTTACATGGGACATGACAAACTAGATGGAGCAGATTTGTCTCTGGATGAGAAGCAAAAGGGATAACGGGACTATCTCATCCTGTTTCTCACCTAGTTATGAGCATTGCTGCCATTACTACTATTTGTGCTTGATAAATGGGGGAAACACTCTCTGGTATACCAGGAATAGTTTGACATTTTGCAATTAATTTCATATGGTATCACTGAAAAAAAAAGATCTATCTCACATAGAGTCAGTGCAAGAAGAAATTTTGTGATGTCGAGAAGTTGTTACAAGTGACACAGTGAAAAGGACTTATGCTGCATTGTGCACTTAAAATTCACAGGAAACTTCAAAAACTTTGACAATAATTATTTCAGGGAAGAGAGAAACCCATCTTGAGGCCTAGAACTTAATTACATGGGGAGAGCTTTCTGGAGTGCAAATGACTTGACTGAATTTTTGCCTATGAAGCATTATGATGGATGAAAACCTAGTCAGGATATACTCCTACTGAGCTCAGAATTCCATAGCTGTGTTACTGTTAAAGTCCTGTTTAGAGCACCATAAATAAGCATTACCCTGCACACACACTACTGAAGAAGCAGACTTGCTTCCAGTAGCATCTGTTTCTATGAATTATGCATAATCATAGTTTAAGGAATGCCAGTCAAAGAATTTCTTAATTAGGTACAGTAGATAAAGATCAGACACCCAAGATTTTTTTATTAACACTCTTTCTCACCCTACTGTGAAAACCCTGCTTTACCCTATCCTTGAAAGTTTATAATTTTGCACACTCAGCAAAATCCATGTCTTTTCCTTCTGAGTTTTCTTTGGTGACTTCTGAAGAGTTGCAAAAGTACTGACTCTTTCATATTCTGATTCTATTATTATTTTATCCTCAAAGAATTTCTATGCCATTCTTGTTTGTCCTTTGTTACATGTCATAATCTCAGGCTGTATAATCCCATAGCTCACTCTAGCACCTTTACACATTTTGAAGGGTCATGAGTTTTTCCAGTGAAACTGTTTGTACTCAGTATCCTCCATGCATCAGCAACTGTAGTATGGTAGAGTTATGGACCATTTTATGTAGTCTTCAATCTGGAAAACTCTGATAGATTTCACTGGGGGGTTCATTTTTCAGAAATAAGTACAATATTTTATTGCAAAATTTTATGGCAAACTTGGTCCTGCCTTGTCTCAATGTGCTTAACCAAACCAGTTAAACTATTTAAACACCAATATCATCCAAAAGCAATAAAAAATAAAAATAAACCATGTAATTTGCAGTAAAATGACTGAAGAACTACGCTGTCACAGCTGCTGCCCATCTAATGATCTAATGTGACATCTAACTTCTCAATAGAAAACAATTCTCAATTTCTAAGCACTGGGTATAAGGTTAATGTCTTTGCTCATATTTAGTTGTTACTGTTGTTATAAAGTCCAGTTTATAAGATGATAGGTCATGTGGTGGAATGGGAGCTGTAACCTCTGTTCTATACCAGAGCAACTTAGAGATGTAGCAAGATTCAAGAACTTTCTTGATATGGGAAAGAATTTTTTCACATTATAAAACCTATGGTAAATCAGAACATGTAATGATTAAGCTTCATATGAATTATGATTTTGTACCAAGATGAGTAAGACCAGAACTAAAACCTGGATGGGAAGTGTTTTACTGGGAAATGTTAATCATGAGTTGTGATAAATGAACAATACAATAAATATTAAAGTATTATTTTCATTTCCATATCTGACTGCAAAATAAAAACAATGTTAACTGTTTTCATTATAGATTTTTTTTCAACAGCCTTTGAGTTTTGAATATACAATGATGACCATAAATACACCTCATGAACTGTCAGGACATACCACTGGCACAGCAATGTACAACACATCAAAATAGCACTAGCTAAAACAAACAATTTTTAAAAGATGTGGCATTTCAAAATCTGCTTGTGCTTTTTTTTTTTTTTTCCTATTAGCCTCCTGTGAAATTTAATTTCTTTGAAACAACTCTAGACATTCCTGCATCCAGCAGTACACGAATTCTGACACATCTCTGGATTCATGCAGAACAAGCAACAAAAATAATTAAGTTTATTATTAAAAGAAAGTGCATTCTTGTGAACGTACGTCTATTAAGATGTGCTGCCACTCTTGACCAAGTCTACAGATGACTTACTGTTGGTTTCAAGACTTTCACACAGTTCAGTCTTGACCTCTCCATTTGGTCTGTCGTTTCCTTTTTGTGTCAGTTTGCTTTGCATTGTAGCAGCTGTCACTACAGCCTTGAAGCTCCGCTTCCGTTTTTGAACATTCTGCTCAGGATGAAAAATGATAATATAAACCTTGGGCATGTAGAGCATGCCCAGAGACACAGAAGCACTTAAACTCATGGAGATAGTAAGTGTTGTTGTCTGGATGTACATCTGGGGAGGAAAAGAAACAACATAAAAATCATTGTTATATTGATTTAATATAAGAAGGAAAACAAAGTAGTTATCTTAAAAGTACTACGTGGAAAGGAACATCAAAAGGACACTTGGATTCAGTTATTTTTAATTATAGTTGAGTATGGCAGTTTCCTGTTGGGTTTATAACCTTAAGAGTTGGTAGTATAAACAACGTAATACTCATGAAACTTCATTCTCACAAAAGTAACAAAGATGCTGCAGCAAACACATTTTTAGAAAAAAAAAACCCAGTATGTCTGGACAAGAAAACAGGAATGATAACAGAGTTAGCCTTGTGTCATCTATTTTAACAGACACCAATATGCCACATGGTGATTCAACAGTGTGTGCAGCATGGCTCAACTGACAGCAGCATAATGCAGAATCTAATGGAATCTTTTATATAGTCTGAGTTTCAAGGTGGAGAAAAAATTAGTTTTCCATAGTGGTGCTTGAATATTCCTGAGTGTGTTAGGGAGTTGTTTTTTTTCTTTGTTTGTTTGCTTGTTTTCCATCCTACTTTTGAATTGTAATCACAATGCTCTTTTGTCACACAATAAAGTTATTAATATATCATGGTCCTAACTAAGAAATCAGAAAATTAAGGAACCATAAAATTACCTCCCAGAAGACCTCAGTTCCCGATAGATACAAAGGAAAAATCTGGCATTTCAGAGTGAGTCTATCTATTTTTTGTTATCACCTACAAAAAGAAGGTAATTCTGATCCTCCATAATACCATAGAAGAAAATGACAATGATCATGCCGTAAGAACAGGAGACAGAAATTTCGATTTGAAGAAGTATTCAGCTAGTATATTAGCAATACTAATTGTAGTTCAGCTTAACATTTATTTTTTCTTGGGAAATTATTTTTATTAGGCATATTATGAACAAAAAATTTCTTTAAAATTCTCTGTAAAGTAGGAAATCTCTCAGTAATCCTTGTTATACTGAAAAAGATACTGAAGTAAAACATGCTCAGTGCCTTGGCAGATGATTCAGTGACGTTGTCAGGCATGATTTTAAGCACTAGCTAACACTATCACATTAACCTGAAGATAAGGTGGTATGTCTGTCTGCAATGTCAGCTTCAGATCATCATTTTTTATGAAGTGCCCTTGGGTGACTTGGCCCTTGGCAGAAAAGTAGAGATATAATAAACTGTTGTGCACTGTTACAGTTGAACATTTTTAATGTCTTTCAGCCTACAAAGTTTTTCCATTAGATACTTTCTCCTTAGAGATCACAAATAAACTATGCTCTCTCACTTAAAGAATCATAGGTAAGAAAAAAACATGGATTCTGAATGACCTTATAAAGTAACTGTATAATTGCACAGAAATACAAATCCTATGCCAAATACTACCATAAAAAGGATAGCTCAAACTACTCTTCAAGAAAACACTAAAAAGTCTTCAAAATCTGTAAAAAGCTCAACCCATTTCAGCACCAGCCTGAAAAGACAATCAGGACTGTCTTTCTGTGGTTTGAAGGAAAGTTACAGAAGCAACACCTTCCTTCATTTCAATCATACAATTCAGTACTTAAGGAAATAATATATCCTTTTCTCACACCAGTGAAATAATTCTATTCCTTTCAAACTCCAAAATGACAGTGGTGTGCCTGAAAGCAGAGCTGTATTGAGCATGAACATTTTAATGAAAAATCATGGTAATTGTGGTCACATTAATACAGAGGTTTACTCAGACTCCTCTGGAAGAACCTCTGTGCAGATGCATGTTCACGTGCAGACAGCACCAACACTCTCTTTCTCCCTCAACCAAACTGACTGATCTTCAGGAAAACTGGTACAGCAGTTAAGAATACAGGGTTAAGCATTGAATTTGGTGGCATCCAAAACCAAAAGTATTTTGGTTCCTAAATATGAATATATTTTCTAATGGGATTTTCACAATTGAAATCATTGTAAGCAATACATTTTTAAAAAATGTATTGTGTATGGAAGTTTAAACATAAAAATTCTTTTTGAAGCATTACCATTTTTTAAAATCCAAGTCATGGCTATCTAATCCTCACCCATGCATTTTGTAACAGTGCCTGGCATTTAAATATATTTTGGGTCTTTTATTTCTTATCAAAGTACTCAGGTTCTAAGAGTTGTCTTTCTCTCATGGTTCACTGTAAGAGTAACATGATAAAAAGGATAAAGCTTCAAATGTTACAGGATAAAATACATGTATTACTTCATTACTAACATTAACAAATCTATACATTATAGTAGATCTCAGTGATCTTTCTAGCAGTGCCACAGTGCCAAGGTCTTACAAATACTAAAGAGGTTTCTCTTAGTGTATCAATGTGAGCTTGAAGGTTTACATTCAGCTAAGCTACATAAGTGAAACAACTCTGAATCTCATCATACACTGAAAAATTAAGGTCCCATGGGTTTCAGAGCAGGTATTTTTCATGACATGTGTCATTGCATCTAATCTATTTTCTGTGGACTTAACTGATGACCAGCACAACAGCCTATTTTAAAAAATCCAAATCACAGTTAGTTTCATATTGCCAATTACAGTTCACATGCAATGAGGTTTCTTTCTAATGACTGCTCTTTTGGAATCAGCCACTATAATTACTGAAATATCAACACTAGGGTGAAGTGGGAGTTTTTTGACAGGACAATTTTCAAATAGAGAATATAGTCTTTAAGACTGTATTAGGGACCTTCTTTTTCATGGATCCCTCCCACCACTTACTCTTTAATAAAGCCAGTGAAAAAGAAGGGTTTCAAGACACTTGCTGGATCTTTGAGGGAAAGGCTTTGAACATATCCTTATATGTGCACACTGTGTGTGTACACATCTATCTGAATTTATAGGCTAATGCAATTGCATACTCAGCTGGAGGCTGAGCTGTCCATGACAGGTCGAGTCTGATTCCTTTCCTACTGTAATCATAGAATAGTTTGGGTTGGAAGTGACTTTCAAAGGTCCTCTAGTTCAGCCCCCCTGCAGTGAGCAGAGAGGATCTTCAGGAGCAGGATCTTCAACTAGATCAGATTGCTCAGAGCACCTAACCTTGAGTGTTTCCAGGCATGGGGCATTTACCACCTCTCTGGCTGAGCTGTTCCAGTGCTTCACCACCTTCATCATAAAAAAATCCTTAGTCTGAATCAACCCTCTTTTATTTTAAAACCATTACCCCTTGCCCTAACTCAACAAGGCCTACTACTTTTTTCAGTGGCCATTTGCAGGCTGAAAGTCTGTTCATGAGACTGAAATATCTCTTGCATTTAGTTCTTCGTGTCTTTGGAATCCCCATTCTTGCAGCTCAATGAAGCCCATGTCTAGCAAACAGGATATCACATGCACTTGGTTTGACTTTTCTCTGACTCTTACCTTGTTTTATTCCTGACAAGAGGGCAATGATGTTTTATGGCTGTGCATTCTGGGTACTTTTATTATTCTGGGAACATAACTATCTGTAACTTTTACAGAATTAGATGCTCTAAAAATCAAGGAGCAACAAAAGTAGTTCAGTTTAATAAGATATGAGGTCTGAATAATTTTTAGTGTGTCTCACAGTGGTAGCTCACTCAAAGTTACAGGAGAATAAAGGTCCCTTTTTTACAATGATTCATAACTACACAGAAATGAATTTCAGCATTCCTCACACCAAAATCCCTTCTGAACTACAAACTTTTTGTCCCAGAATACCTTTCACAAATGTAACAAAGACTGTTATATCTATTCTTCTTGTTCTTGACAGTCAGAGGATGTGTTAGAAAACTCAAATCATGGTAGTGCAGGGAAAAACACCCTTTAAACTGTGGGAAATCCTTGAGGCCTAAATTCCCTCCTGTCTCCATCCTCCACACCAACCTCGCCCTAGAACTGGTACAAAACTTTTTGTGTACAATTTTAACCTCCACAACTGCCAAAAGATTCATCACAACAGACACTCCCTTGTGCAAAAGTTTTAGATTCCTGCTTAGACACATGATTTATCTGCCCCAAAAGTGATCTAGACCCTTTCCTCATCAGAAGGGTCCTACAAGCTTGGTAGTACAGCCTTCAGATTATCCTAACTCAGCAGCTAAATAGATAATGGCAATTGATTGTAGGACTGTTTATCTCTTTCTACTTTGAAACATAAAATATTACATAGGAAATATTGGTCCAATAAAACATGCTATTTTAGTAAAACACAGATACTCTAATGAGTTCTCCAGTTTGAAAGTACTTGAAATTGAGTTTCCTCCTTGGTAACCTGAAAAAATTTCCATGCATGAAAGCAGGTGTGTGCACTGAATTGTTCCAGTGCAGGCAGCTGAATGTCTGCCTCTCAGCTATTCCTCACTGCTTTGAAATAAAATATCCCCCAAATCCCCAGCAGTGTCCCATCAGTTTGGTGTTTGTTGAGACAAAGTTCAACACAAAGCAACTAGTTTCATTAAAGGAAAAAAAAAAGTAATGTCACAACTTTGTCCATACTGCTTCCTTGTTTTGAGTATTCCATTTTTACAAGTAAGATAATATTCAGAGTCTCTTCAGAACTGTTGATTTTCTCACACTATTTATTTTTCTCTTCTACTCAGTTTTAATAAGTCAAATTAAGAACAGAATCTTACTCAGTCTGTTCCCTAATCTGGTTTTTATTGCATATGCTGAAAGGCGGGACATATGGCTATTGTGATGTCTTGAGTAAATTTAATCTGTTTTCCACTTTGGCACAAGCTCTCTAACTCCTGGTGGCTGTAACGCAGATGAAAAATTTCAACAGTGAGTGAAGTGCTAAACCACTGAGGGAAGTCTTGGTACATCTCAAACTACGAGTGTGCCTATCATAGACTCAACTCAGTTTCTTGCAGTCCAAAGACACAGCTGGTCTAATGACTCTCATTGGCTAATTCTATACAATTTGCCCTTTAGAAGCCACTTTCTCCACAGGATAGAGCAATAGCCTTGGTATCAAACACTGGAGTTTGAACCATCCTGCTGAGACAGATAAGCACAGGCACACTTGAACAGGTCTAGTAACACTGAATTTGAACATTGCTAGTAACAGAGCAAAAGATTGAAATATGATTTAATTTTTTCTTTATCCTTGTTATCAAATTCTATATGTCTCTTATGTGAATCTTCTCAGCTGCTTCAGCCAGTTTCATATTATAAGGACAGAAGTGCAGCAAGCTTTGTTTCTCAATAGTTGTTTTTATTTTTTTAACTCATTCCCTCCTCCCACTCTTTGCTTCATTCTCAGCTGGGAGAAACCTTTACTAGATCATTTCTATCCAGGAGATAAATGATAGATCATAAAATGAAGATAAATATCATCTATCTACAGGCATCTCTCATATTGAGAAAGACAGCAGAATGGGCCTTCTTTCTTTGTGGTGGAGACAGCATGGGAAAACACTTTTTATTTACAGGAAAACACTGAAAGCATTCATAGCCATCTTCCCTGTGCTGCAGAACATAGAAGGCTTAGAAAAAACAGTCCCTTTCTTCTTTTAAAGTAATGCTCATGCCTTGCACTACAATTGCTTTTGTGTGTGTTGCTGCTTGCTGAAGAGTTGACTGGCTGACAAAAATTATGTTTCACAGTCTTGTTCACAAATTAGAAAGAAATGCCGTGCGATGGATTCCACACCAAAAAGCAATGAGGAGAAGCCTGGATACTGACAAATATATATGAAATGCATTTGAAACCAGAAGAATGTAAACAGGAGGCAACAATGCTGGCAAGGTGCCAAAAACTAACCAAAGGATTCATGCTTCTCTGTAGAACCCCATAAGCTGACACCTACAGGTTTTTATTGCTTTCACTACGAAACATATTTTTCTATTTTACCTATGGGGAGAAAAAGTTTTAAAGGAAAATGTAACAGGTACAAGTCAGTTATTGTTTTGCTCATATAACAAGATTATTTTCGAGGTATAAGATAAATTTCACTGAATGAATCTTCAAACATTTGTTCAGTTACAAAATATGGGACATGACAGTACTTATCTATCTTTTAGCCTTTTAAAACTTTCCTTACCAAACTAGTAATTAAAATGAGGCTTAAAGAAGAAAAGTGAAAGCCTTCTCACAAACATGAAAGTATAACACTCATAAGATAATTATCTCAAGAGGTAAATGTAGACTATGATTCTTCACATAACAGAAGAAAACAAATCCTGTGAAAACATATAATCTTTATTTTTGTCTTTAAATTTCTGCTGTTCCAGAAAGTTATGAGAAAGTTCTAATGACTGATTTCAAACTGAATGTGTGCCACATTTAAAAAGTATGAACTTACATTAAATCTTGGATGTGAGAGGAGCTGTAAAAGCTTGGAGGAGTCTTGTGGAACATGTATATACTTGCATTTCAGAAAATGAACTATGGTAACTATTTCACTTCAGATTTTCCTCAAGTCTAATTTTGACCTTACCTGCAATATTTATAAGGGGAGCAAGAGGGGAAGGGGGGAGAGGACAAAGATGGGAGGGTCCAAGGAGATTTTTTTCTGGCTTTTCAGTCTGTAAAGGGGGAGTGGGTGAGGGCGTGATTGAAATAGAAACAGAGAGACTTTTTACTGAGGCCTGTAGTGAAAGGAAAAGGACAAGTGTCTTATCCTGAAAGATAGATTTAGACTGAACATAAGGAAGAATTTTTTTTGCAGTAAGGGTGAGACACTGGCACAGGTTGCCCAAAAAAGCTGTAGCTGCCCACCCCTGGAAGTGTTTGAGACCAGGCAGGATGGGGCCCTGAGCAATCTGGCCAGGTGAATTGTGAATGTGTCCCTGCCCATGGCAGGGGGTGGGGAAATAGATGATCTTTAAAGGTGCCTTCCCACCCAAACTTTTCTATGATTCCATGATTCATAGCAACATGGTACCTTCTTAACATGGCAGACAATAATGTCCAGTGTAATTTCTATTGGCAAATGTAATCTCTTATCATAACATCCTAAAAAAACTGATTTTTTTGATTGGTGTAATTCCTTGTTTTTTCTTCTCTTCCCTTTGATTGTTTCAATGCCAGTTTCAGACTCTTTAGCTTTTCCAAAACTGTTAATTTCAAAAAGCCTTCTGTTGAAGTGTAGACCCCATAGACAGTTTTAAAGATAACATCACAGAACACTGGCATCAGAAATTATGCTGCTTTTTGGCAAAAGTTGGAGAATATTAGACAAATAAGTGTTGCATTATCAAACATTCTGCTCATTGGAAATATGCAACATTTTTGAAGGGAAAGCAATATTCAGCTTTACTTCATCTGCAACATTTATTACATTATATTAAACTAGTAATAAACTAAAGTCTGATTCTTCATTGTGGTCGATATCGATGTCATGGAAAATCCTAAGTACTGCCTTGCAGACTTTCAAAGTAATTTAAAATATCAGTATGCATTTTTTTTTCTTCTCCTAAGTTCTTCTAAGTTCTCATAATATAACTCATTTTTCTTCTCATATATCACACTGCCATATAACTTGCATATACATAAACAGCACACAATTTATTGCAGTATTATGATTTTTAAAGTCCATGTGAGCCACATCTTTCATCAACCTCACTGCAAAAAGAGCCACAGTTTTCAGTATTTGACCAAAGACTAATCTCTATTATGTCTGTTGTAATGTGTATGTCAGTCCTGATATTTAGAAGTACTGAACTCCAAAAGATCAAATAGAAATTTAGTACTGATGTTTTGTAAAGCTAAGCTAAAAGGACTTCCAAATACAAGTTAAAAAAACCCAAACCATAAAACCATAATGAAATAAAACTGTGCTTCATGGAAAAACTGAGAAATGAGATTAATTAAATAAATTCTTATTTATATATTAATTGAATCTTCAGCATAATGTACAAGTAGGATTTTATGGTATCTTGTGTTACACTTAAGATCTTCTTATTGACAAAATGCTAAACAAAGAATTTATTGTTTGTTGAATTAAAATCTTAACAGCCTACTGAAAACCATAGCAAATCTTATTACTAATCCAGTTACAATTATACCAGCTTTTCTTTTCATAATATTTAATCATTACAGGATAATCTCATTAATAATACAGCTAAATCTGTATACATGTAAACTTTTGAGTATCAATGACTTTTCCACAGAGATACAGGCCTGGTCCCTTCTCCTTTTGTTCCTAAGGCAAACAGATTTAGCTTTCCACAAGATAACTAGAAAGAAGGGGAAATTCTTTTAAAAAGCCGGTATCCCAAGTCCTTGATGTTGATGCCTGGTATTTCTTCTCCATTAGTCTTGGATCCCGCTGAGGTTGTATTCACACATTTTCTTATACTGTGTTCTCATTTCCTCTTTTTTAAAGTGAGTTCTCCTCTAAACTCTGTCTATCTGCACCCATTAACTGCTCCTTGTTTGAAATTTTTGTTACTGAGTTCTTTTACAGGCTTGTTAGATTGTTACCATACATGCAGAGACCTAAGCTGAAACAAGTTCTGCTGTATGCTCCCTGCTGCTGGAATGTGGTTACCACAGCCATCATAAACTCCAGATATTAAAAAATATATTCCAAAACCCCACATTGACTTGGCAAAAAAAAAAAAAAAAAAAAGCCTGCAGCCTTTTTCTAGTAACACTCCCCCATACATATTTATTGAGAGATAGCTGGGTGCTTTGCAAAACCTTATTTCCAACTTTATCTGATAAAAAATACTCCTTTATTATAAGATTTCCAAAGAGCTTTCAAATTATTTTCATATTACTTTCAAATACATCAAAACTAAAATTCCCTTTTGTCAAATACATTCTAACTTGCATAGCCTATCTAGATAAGATGCAGCAGAATTTAGAGAATAATTTTACTCTTGAACTTTTATCAGTTTTACAAAAAACTGTTTTATATAAGTGATTTATTATTAATTAGGTCTTCAGGTATCTACTTTGAATGCAGATTGAATTTACCCTAAAGCTAAAAAATTAGTAAATGTGGCAGGTAGACTATTTAAAATAAATTCATGTAGGTTCAAACATTTTCAATTATAATCCCTTTGAAAATGTAAGAGCTGCATCACAGAACACTTAACACTCAAGGACCCAGTTGGCAACCCCAAATTGTCACTTTCATATGCATAACTGTATAGTGATGAAAAAGGGAAATCAAGAAAACTGCCTTATAGTGAACTAAGAAAAGATGTTACCAATAAAAATAAAAATATATTGTCTGTATTTCATTCAAATACCAGGATTAAAATAAGAACTTAATGTTCTGTGTAACACAAAGGCCACTGATGTTGACTGACACATTCCTATAGCTAGGATAAATCACTCAATAGAAATATTTTCTTGTCCAGATTTAAAATACATGGGGTTTTACAGTTCTGTCTTTTTAAATTTCCCAATGCTTCCTGAAGATCTATTACCTATGCTTACAAAGCATAGAAAAAGGTTAACCCTAAGTGCTGCTTTATTGCGCTATTAACTACATTTAGTTTCTTTTTTTTTTGCTGAAGTCTCTTCCATATGCATAATACCTGAGCTAAAGAGATAACTGTGTCTAGAAATACTGTAAAACAGCCTCTAACTCTGTAATAATTAACTTGCTACCAGTTTTTTTTAAAATACCTTTGATTATTTAGTGCACATAGCTTAAGTGTCAGAGTTTAAGTACCTGATAGGGATAAATATTAAGTGAAGTACACTTGCTCAGAAGATAATTTTATTTAGCATCTTCAAGCAGGGCATAATTAAGTTACTCTGTCATACAAAATGATGGAGGCTTAAATAAGTAACAGCTGGTTACCCCAATGGCTGTACTACTGAAGGGCAGCCTTTGGCAGGAAAAGCTGTGCAAACACAATCAATACATTATGCTAATGGGAACAATGTAATGAGCAAGGAAGCAGCTAAAACGGAATGACAAAAAGAAAAACAAACAATCAAACATGTCCCTGCAGCCCTTAGCGAGCATTTCAATTGCAATTTGTGAACAGAAATCTTACAATGGCTGTACTCAAGTACCAGTTGTATCTAGAAATGTTTGCTGTGTTCATTCCTTATGTCAGAATAAATTTAATGGCAGCCAGATGAATGCACTGATGGCTGCTTCCTTGGCGTCAATGAATTTACACCATATTACTCCAAGTGATGAACTGATCAAAACTTGCAAACTAATAAAAAGATTTTTTCATTCATTTTCTCTCAGATATTTTAGCAAAAATAAATTAACTAAACTGCAGTATAAATTAGACATTAAAATCTGCATATTGTAAAACTATTTCCTCTCTGTTGCTACTAATCTCTAAAGGTCTCACTTGAGTGTTTACTTGCCTTGGTGTCATTCTGATTTATTTTGTTCCCTAATTGATTGTGACATTACTCCAGTACAGATTTTCTTTTAATTTGTTCACTGCAGAACACCCTTGTGAATTCCCTAACACACTCTGGAGCAGCAGAAAACACCCACTAACCTAAACTGGATTTTAGAAACAGGCACCTGGTTCTTAACTTCAGTGCAGAGGGTAGGCGTGTTGCATGCTAAACAAGATATGTTCTGTACTACAGCTAACCCACAGCCCTTTCAAAGTCCACTGTAAAAGACTTTCAAAATAAGTGTTTTCACATAAGACTTTTGAATGAACCTGTGTTGTGTGCTAAATATGATATGTTCTGTGAACTGTGATAAGCTTTTAATTTCTTCTCTGTCTACCTGGAGGATTCTTAAGGCAAAGTAGGACTCTGCTGGCTCCCACAGAAATGTGCAATGTTATCTTAAGGACCACCTCTGTGCTATCTCAGAAGAGGATCTCAGGAGGGCAACAAGGTAGAGCAGTGATGATATTTATACCTTCCCCTTCCTCCTCCACCACTCTGCCCTGCCCATGTAAACTATCCTTCTAACTTTCACCTTTTTTTTGTTATTTGTATGTTCAGGATAAATTGAATATAGGTTTTTGGGGAGTTGAGTTGTTGGGTTTTGTTTGTTTTTTTTGTTGGTTTGGTTTGGTTTGGTTTTTTATGTTTGGTTGCTTTTTTGTGGTTTTTTGTTTGTTTGTTTTTGGGTTTGTTTTTGTTTCTGTTTTGTTTTGTTTTTTAAATTTAACTACAACTATCTTCAGTGAAGTTTCAATTACTTTATCCCAGTGGATAAACTAAAAGAGTGAATATAGTGTAGTCCTTCCACAATTCTTAAATGTTAGTATTATTTATATATTTGAACCCTCAGCAGCTACAATCTCAGTTACCTGTTACAATAGGTAATACTGTGTAATAGGTAGAATAGATAATTAAAATATGCAATGCTGCATGCAAGATTCAGCATTAGAATATCTCTGATGTCAGCACCCAACATTTGCTTTTCCTCTGTCATTCCTACCTGTCAAGAATATTAACCCAGAAACAAAAACCCTGACATTTTAACTTTTCTGGGAGCAATGCCAGAAGATGGAACCTTATAAGGTAAGCAGCAGTAAATGAGCATAAACTGCACTGCAGAACCAACAACAAGGTGGGCTTGTGACTGATTCAGAGCTGACTCTAGTATGCCTTAGCTGTAGCATCCTCAGGGGAAACATGTGTGACCCAAACTCTCACAAATGCAGTCAGTCGTACAAGGTGAATCTGGCACACCGTGATGTTCAGACATCCATCTGTTCTTGCTATGGTAGCTCTACAGAGAAGACAAGCCAGTGTGTCTCCCTTTAGAGTTCTGAAATACTTCCTGTACAGTCACTGTTATCATCTGCCACAAGACAGGAGAGATTGTCAGCCTGAAAAGATGTTGTCTACAAGGGCAGAACAGACCTAGATTTAAGCAGAATGTGAAGTGTAGCTACCAAGAGATTTCAGTTTCCTGAAATCAGTTTCCAGCTGTTCAAATTTGAACTATAAACATGGGAATATGCTGGCCTGAGCCATGAGAATTTGGTGTAAAATAATCTCTTAGCTTTTTAACATCTGCAGTACTTTGATCTACTGTGTTATACGATGGTGTCAGCTGGGAGAGAAATGGCTCATCCCTTGTGTGAGACTTCTCAGTGCTAAAAAGAGGCTTTGTACCAAATCAAGACCTATTTTATCCCTCGAGCTGAAAATCCATAAAACCCTACAAGAATCCAAATCACTTCAACTGAATAATTTGATTGCATTCTTTCCAAAAAAACCTTGTTTCATTTGTAAGTATAGTCAATTCAGAGTGGAAGGGACCTTGGGTCTCTAGTCCAACACTCTCCTCAAAGCAGGGGCAGCTGTGCAGTCAGACCTGGTGTGTCAGGTCTTTATCCAGTCAGGTCTCTCAAAGCTCCAGGATGAAGAGAGACTGCACACCCGCTCTGGGCAACCCCTTGAACCTCACTGCCTTCAGAGGGAAAAACATTTTTGCTTTTAGCCAGACTAAATTACTTTTGTTTCAATTTATATCCACGGATTCCTGCTCTCCTACTGCCCCCACTGTGAAGGGGCTGGCTCCATTCACTCAGTGACCAAGATATAGGCACAAAGGGCTGCTGTTCAGTCTGTCCAAAGCTGTCTCTGTTCCAGCCCAGCTTCTTCAGTCTCTCCTCACAGAGCAAGGGCTCCAGCCACCAACAATCATGATGGTTTTTGTGCTGAATTTGCTCCAGTGTACTGTTATGCATCTTAGGAGGTACTGGGAGGTCAGTATTTCAGATGTCTCCTAAGGAGGACCAGGTAGAGAGAGGAAATCCTTTCCCTCAATTTACCTATCTGCTTCTGTTAACAGACCCCAGGAGGCTGATGGCCTTGTTTGTGATCATGGGTCTGTTAACTCATGCTCAGTTTGATGTCTGGGAGACTTTCACGGCCTTTTCTACAGAATTTGTACCCACACAGTTTTCACCCTGTACCATTGCAAGGTCTCTAGCTTTCCATGTGCCAAAATTTGCATCATGCCTTGTCAATTTTATATGGTTTCCTGTTGGTTCATTCCTCCATCCAGTCTAGGTGTTTTTGTATGAGAACCCTTTTTTTTAGCAAATCACCAATTATACCCCAATTTGTCACCATCTGCTATTTGGCCATTGGTAAAGATGTTAAACAGGTCCCAGAACAGTTTTCCTGTGGCCTTCAATAGAGCATGACATAGATCCATGACCCTCTGGTCCCTTTTATCCAAACAGACTCTTACCTATCTGATGCACAACCACCAATCCTATAACACCATAAATTTAGGTACCAAAATATTGCAGGACACAGTGTAAAAGATCTTGATTCAATCAAGTTAAACAACATCCCCAGCTTTCCCCTCATCCACAAACACCCATGATCCATTAATGAAAACAATCAGGTTGCTTAGGTATGTTGACTATTTTAAGTAAATTTCTTCTCCTTCATAAGACCAGAAATTTGTTCTGAGAGGGCTTGCACAAGGATTTTTCCAGGGACCAAAGTGACACAAATTGACTTGCTTATGTAGCTAAATGTTTTTAGCTTCCAAAAGTGTTCTTAAAATTGAGTACTAACTAGTTACTTATCTGAAAATGGGAAAAGGTGTCACCACAAATTAAATCATAGTAGTAGTTATAATTAGGTATTACTTCACAATTCCTGTAATAGTAGTAATTAACACATGTTGCTGAATTATTTGAAATAAAAAAATGAGTGGTGTCGCTGAACAATCTAATGACTTCATTAATACTTTTCTTTCTTTGTCTTTGTGGTATATGCTTGACATTTTGACCTTCCTTCTGTCTTCTTGAACAAATAAAGACTGAGAGAAGGACCACATTTTAATTTGCTTTAATTGTATTCAGTTTGCTACTTATGGATATTTAAGTAACCTAAATAACAATTATTTCAGTAATTGTTTTTATAAATTAGTATTCAAAGTAAGATAATGAAATATGGTGAAACCTGTGTAAAGTACATGGGATTCTGATCAGTTTGGTTAATTATCTTTATTTTTATGGTATATCTTAATTGAATATTTTACATAAATTAAGGGTTTCAAGTCCTCAAAGAATTTTATAAATATTACGTATTAATATGAAGCCTTTTGTTCAGTACTGCATATCCATAGCTCAAAGCCAACTCAGAATTCAACAGATTGTATGTTTCAAGATGTTGCCAATGTTTTCAACAGAAAATCCCTTTGGTTTATATTTCTATATTTTCAGATTGTTGTTGCCCAGCTGCTGTAATGATTAAATAGGACATTCCATCTCTGGAGGAAAACCAGCTCAGTTAAGTGAAAGAACTACAAGGTAGTTTTCCTGTCTCTTCCTTACAACAAATTTTAAAAGGCAGTTCTTGTTTTTCTACTCTTAAATTATAATTAATATCTGCTATTGTATAGCAAAATTACAAAGAGCAGTTGCATGTCAAAGGGAACATGACCATGAAATTACCAGTCACTAGATAGTGATTTTCTGTCATTAAAAAAAAAAAGAAAAGAACAATCACTAGATCTGTTAGTTATGGTTCCAATGCATCTAAATACAGGGATCAACACTCTTTTTCTTTTGAACTAATGAGATGATCAATTTGCTTTTCTTTCAGTGAACCTGATTCAATGGGCTGGAATACAGCCTGCAGAATGGTGGCCAGACAAAAGAGACAACTTTGTTGGTTCCCTCAACTGCTTTCTTGGACTATTCTGACTGAAATACTTTATCTTCCCACATCACTCATTATTCAATGCAAAATTTAGTGCTTGTATAAACTAAAAAGCCTCTGCCACTAGCCAGTCTGCTTGGGCTGCGCTGTCAAATCCCTTCAATGGATGCCAAAAAGAGAGACTCTCCTGCCAGCATAGTTACATCACCCCACTGAACAACAGATGCAAAACTAACATTAGCTTTCTTCTTCTGGCATAACCACACATTGGGATTTTGCCAGTGGAACTATTTTAGTCAGGTTTGGTATGTGAGTGTGGGTTGGTTAACTTTATTTTCTGCTCTCCAGATATGTCGGCGACTCTTTGTTGACATGGCCTAAGAATATTACTGCTAATGATCAAAGTGGCAGCTAACAACAACTTCCATCTATAAGGTACTTGACTTACTAAGATATCCTGGAAGATTAAAAAAGTATACTTAAGGACCACAGACTTCAGTTTGATTTGGTCCAAACCAAACAGCTCACTGGCAATGTTTCTTCAAGATGTTAGATGAGAAATTCCATGGTCTTTATCTGAAGATTTTTCTATATTGGACAATTCATAGGATTTTTTCTGAAGTGGAGGGATAATATCCTATAATATCTTGTCAGGTGTAGCTCACACCACAGCTTGTTTGTCTCTTCTTTAGCTGTCACTTTAGGAACTCCACTTCTGGATAAAAGTTGGCTGAACAAACTTTGTTTGGTTGGGTTTTTTTTGTTTGTTTTGTTTTGTTTTGTTTTGTTTTGTTTTGTTTTGGTTTGGTTTGGTTTGGTTTGGTTTGGTTTGGTTTGTTTTTTTTAATCTGTGGTGGAAATAAGATAACTAGGCCTGGTCATATGTAAACTCTACTCTAAATATTTTTTGTATACAAATGCATATATTTTCCACACTTTATTCTATCTGGCAGAACCTCACCAATCCCTAAGTTAGACTCACCAATTTTATTGTATTTCCTTCAATCATTTATATAAATCTTCAGAAGCAATTCGTTTTTGCTGTTATTTTATCAATGGTTCACAAATCCACGCTGTATTTCAGGCATCCACAACAGTAATTTTCCAAAATGAATGGATCTGTTTTTTCATGCTTTGGAAATCACCATGAATAGCAAGCAAAGAATAAGCATGGTGCAGTAAGATGTATGCAGTTATTTTATACATTATTTAGCTTTATAACTGTATAAGTAATCTGGCCTGGAGTAAGAACAGTCCAGTCAAATTTAGCACACCATTGTTTTTATGCAGTAGTAGTTTGTGTAAATTGTGTTTGTGACAGACTATTATAGTACTAGGCAATATTTTGTGTGGAAGTAACAGATGACCCATGACAACTCTAACTAAAATATATTTTTGCTGGTGTTATACAGCTATTAAGGCCATCATATTCCATCTATTGAGATTCACTAAGAGGTAAAATAATATATACTGCACGATAGAATATCTATGAAAAGGAAAGCCCTGTTATTTACCAGCTACAAAAATCCTCTAACAGCAGAAGTGATTCCAGCCACTGTCTCCCTCCTGTCCCTTTCAGAATGAACCCTAAGCTCAGGACACTTTGTTTCCTGTGTCCTACCTTGTAACCTCTTCTGCTTTTATCTCTGAAGGCATTTTTAGATTGTTATTATCTGAGGGGTTGCCTGACACAGTACCCTGCCTTCCCTGATTGGATGGCCTAATTTTTGCCAACAGGAGCATGGAATGAAGTCATTATTAATGTGCTGAGACTGTTCAGGTGAAGGCTAGGAGTACTTTACAATGGAGGATATAATAGGAGACAGAAAGTATGGGAACACTTAGAAGATTAAAAATAATTTCATGTCCTTCCCCACAGCCTCTCCCCTCACCCCTGCAACAACTTTTTTTTTTTTTTTTTTCTTCTTCTTTTGGGCTGTAAATAGGAACTCCACAGTTTATATTAGCTGTGTTTATATTAACCTTTAAAAGGCAAAAAGGAGAGTGACATCTAAATCAGATACAATATTTAGCAAATTTTGCAGACTCTTTGTCTTGTCATTTTCTTACCTATCAGTTGTTGTTTCTGCCACCATTCTCAGCCTTCCTTTGCCAGTGCTGTTCACCTTAATCACTGGCAGCCCCTGGCTTTTACTCCTTGAAAATTTCCAATGCAAGTTTAAAGGCTTGTCAAAAGTGTCCATGGGGCATTTGCTCTCAAGTGATGAGCTTTTCCACCATAATATTGAGGAAAGAGGTAGTATATAATTTTTCACAAGTGTTTTTTTATTGCTTATACATACAAAACCCTTTTATGTGATGTTGTGGTGCAGATATTTTGTATTAATTTACATTTTATCCATATTATTCTTTATTTTCCTCCACTCATATGAAAATACAAAATCTATAAAAATCAAGAATGTTAGAGGGGTTAAAAACCTTTTTAGTCTCCATCTATATACCCCAAGCAAAAGTTTTTGTAGTTGTAACAGGAATGTAAGAAAATAGGGAGAACGCTTACTGAATCACAAGCCGAATTGTATAAATATATTATTCCACTGTTTACTCAGCTCTAAACCTGACACTTCACAAGAAACATTTAGCCACATGAGACAGGAAATTGAATCTTCTCACTTATCCACATTCACGCTCTGTCTCTTGCATTTGATTTGTGCCAGATTAACAGAAGAGAGTGAGGGACGAGGCTAAATTGTTCCTCCTGTGCAGAGGGAATGCAGAGATCTCCCAACAGTAAGTGGCTTTCCTCACCATATGTGCTTCTTCATCTTGGCCCAACAGGGCAGGAAAATGAATTTGAGGATTTTAACACAACACATTATGTAAGTTTTAGCTGAAGTGCTTTGCTCCATTTTTGCTGTCAGTGCCTTATTCACATGCATTTCACAAAGTGGCTAAAAATGCTGGAAAAGATTTAACAGTGTGGCAAGATCTGTGGAATTCAAATTAATTTATTGCATGAGGGTGAAATCCACTTTAGTACTTTACATATAAGCATGATGTAGCTCAATAAGCAGGGCTCTGTTTTTGAAGACATGCAGCATACTTAGTCATCAGTTCCCAAGTAGTACAAAGCCAGCCTTACAAAATGGGAGAATTTCATGAACTTGCTGAAGAGATGAATCCAGGAAAAAAATAGTTCACGGAGCCTTATCCAAACCAGCTGATGATGCCATTGCAAGGACCTAGTCAGTGACAGACCATTCTGTTTGAAAGACTGCATCTCCACATAAGCATCACCCTCTGGAACATACTGCAGCCAGTTGGTGAATTCTTTAGCAAGCATTCCATCTGTGAAAGTTTGCAACACATGAACCAGACACTCCTGAATTTTTTTAATGATAGATTATCATGTTGTAATTTCACTTTGCCAACATATGACCTGCCCTAATTTCAGCATTTCAGATGCAGCATTTCAAGTTGTTTCTTTAAATGTTGGATGTTCATCTCTACAGTTTACACCACATTTCATGATGGACAGCTTTGAATGAAGCACAAGTCAAGTCATGGCCATCCTTCTTTCTTGAGTTCATCACACTGATTACTGATGATCCCCATTACAAGGGTATATGTAGTATTGACACCAAAAGAGATGAGATGAGGAAATAGCTCTAGCTGGGCTGTCACTTGTGAGGTCAATGCAACTCGATCAATGCCCTTAAAATTACATGATTTCCTTCCAACAAAACCCCCCAGATCACTAGTCAGACAATGTGATGCATTTTACCCTTGTATACTCATTCAGGACAAATCCACCTGCATTTGCAGATGCTGAAGCCTGTAAATTTTACCTCTGATTTCTGAGGAAACAGTAAACTCCTTGCTACCATTTTTAGGAGTGTGTAAAGAAAGTTTCTGAGAGCAGAAGAGATCTAAGGGAATCCATAGTTTAAAATGTCATCTCTAGGTATTTTTCATTGATATATCTCTGTACTACTTCAGTCTTAAAAAGCAAAATGTATTTTTAAGTGGACCAAAAGAGCTTTCTTTCATACTTTATCAACACAATTTATAAAGCAATCAAATGTTTGACAAAGTCTTTGTTCCTAATCTATTTCCTGTTCCTAATCTATAGGTAAAGTTGATTCAGACATTTCATTTCTTCATTTCATTTCAATAGACTCAGAGCTTTATTCAAAAATTTAGAACATATTATATCTGATGACCTTTATCACTTATATAGAGGTCCATGGAACAGAAACAAAAGTGCAGTTCTGTTTAGGGTAAAGGAATTTACACATTATATTTGTGGGTTTATGCTTTAGGCTGCTAATACTTTATAAATGATCCCACAAACAATACCTCCTCCCCCAAATAAATAATCTATCTATATCTACTAATATATTGGCTTGTATTCAGAAACTAAAATTCAGACAAACAGAAGTACGAAGACTTAATTAGCTACATATGCCTACATAACTGATAAGCTAACTAAATATCCCCCTTTAATTAGGGATTCTAAAGTTATATATGAAGATTCTGAAATTTATTATTTGTAATTCTGGAAAACACTAAAGATTTTAATGGCACTGATTACATGACTGAAGGGAGTGTGACTATAAAAGTTTTTATTTGCACCAATTAACTGAACATTGAAATCAATTTAAATAAAGCAATAAAGAAAAGTTTACCTCAGAACACTCTGAATCTCAAAGTTTCAACAGAACAGTGGTGCTATGTTATCATAAAACTCATTAAACTCTCAGTCGAGGCTCTCAGTGTACTTTAAAATCACAACTGTCTCCTCTCAGTGAAAACCTTTCAAGTTGGCAGTCATTTCAAGTTTTTATTTTCCTATGAGTACCACACTGTGAGGGTTTTCTGACAATGCTTTTGGGGATGAAAAGTACCCTAATTTTTGTTCTTTCAAAGCCCTGTGACTCTGCAGCAGTCAGGCCTTTCTGGATTTACAGGTAATAAAACAGGGAGTTCCCTTCCACCATCACCTTCTGACAACAAGATATCTTCCCAGCGTTCTGCCAAAGCTTACTCATATTTCTGCCACCACAGTTCTTCCATGACTTAATTTTCTTTTTAATTTTTTATTTTTCTTTCTTTTCAATGCTAAAAAGTCAGATAACTAAGAGCTAGAAACTATTAGAAGTTACAGGTTGTTAAAGGATCTGGCAATTAAAACATGATTTTAAAGCAACAGATTATAAGTGTGCAGATAGGATTGGCTGAAACTGTGTGGAATAAACTACCAAAAAATTTATCTTATCATAGCAAAAGAATACACAATATCAGAGACATGCAAAGACATAATAATGACTTCTGGACATCATATCAAATCATATGTCTTCTGATAATCAAAAAAGGAAAAAAAATTAAAATATTCCTTAAAGCTATTTTTTCCTGTGAGAACTTCAACAGCCACAATAATGTTCTCTGTTAAAAAATAGAAGCTACAGGGTTGATGCTTATGGCTTATGCAAATGTTATAAAATTGACATAGCTAAGATATTTAGTAAAATTATTGTACAATTTGGTAAGTATTTGCTTGTCTAAAGGTCACTGTTTCAGACCACTAAAGTCCTGTAAATGTAGACTCTAATTATTATATTTTTTTAAATCCCAGGTAATTACTGCATATTAAACACTTTAGTAGATATAAAAGGGTAGCTTCTGTGCTATTGGAACTTTCATTTTAATATTTGAAAGCTTCCATACACTGAATGTTCAGAGACACAATGTTGGATAAATACTGCACTTGTAAATGTAAAAAAGATGACAGACAAGCCATTGGCAGGTGGACACTGACATTTCTCTGGTCATTCCAAACACAATTTCTAGTAAGAACCTGGACTTGGAACTCAGCATACTGACTAGAAGCCTAGGGTGTTCACATACTCTACATGTCTGCCTGCTGTCAAATAATTCCCAGCTTATCTGTCTGGAGAACAAATATTGCCATAAGGAAACTGCATTATCTGGCTCCCTTATAAGGGGGTCACTGTGATCTTGTATTCTTTTATTCATGGAGCTCTATCCACCAACCCTGTACAAGCACCACGTGACCATTAAGCGCAGTGGGGGTTATCTCATGTACCTTTTCTCTTGAAATGCACTGCAAACTGGTTTTTCTACAGTAATTATACGTTTTCAATATTTTTGAAAACCACAGCGCTGTAAGAGCTACTGAGAAGAAGTTAACTTAACCCTAGGTGAAACCAGGACACAGGCCCATTAAGAAAAAATCTCTGTGAGACAGACACAGCCAGAAGAAAGGCCAACTGGGGGAGGCTAACTGTCCCCATTTTACCTCCAAGGCAGTAACTGAGCAGTCCATCCACAAGCCACACAGCACTTTTCTGTCAGAACAGGCCCCCTGTAGATTAGGAGGATTCTAAAAGAAGAGGTACTTTTTAAACTGTTGGTGCCACAACAATTATGTCAGATTAGGAAATTTCATGAACTACATAAAACCTAAAAGCTTCCACTAGGATGAAATGTCATACATTATGCATTTCAAAGGTATTAAACACAGTGGTTTGCATTATCAGATGAAAGCATCTTGGAGTAATCACAAATAATTGAGCATTTGTTGTCTCCACTTAAAAAGTATACTGTTGCTATGCAAGTGGAAAATCCCAGCATGTTTACAGACGCATAATTTTTTAGCTGCAGAGAATACAAATTTTAAAATTCAGGATGAAAACATGAAGAAATGAAGACATGACTCTATAGGAAGGAATATTTTTTTTATAACTACAGCTACTTAATGATTGTGGGTGAGGTGGTGGTGTTTAATTTTAGTATATTATTTTTTGTATGGAATGATTGATCAGATCTCTCACATAAAGTAGGGCTTCAAAAACAGACGGGGAACAAAAATTCAAAAGCTCATAAAAGCTTTTCAGGAGCTCATAAACACTACTAACAATGCCAAATGATAGGAAACAAATAAAAAGGAAAAAATGGTGACACAAAACCCCCCCACAGTTCTGTTCTACTACTATATTCTATTTTATTCTTTAAAATTTTTTCTAGCACTAAAAATGATACTATGCACTATTTTTATCATTATATTTTTAATATCATTAGATTCTTGGTTTCTGACAGATGTATGAAGGCTTATCTGTGTATCTGCAGAATCAATAGTTGTTTTGGGATCTATTTCCACACTTTTATGAGTGTACAGCATAGCACGGTGATGTGCATTAGCTCTCAAGAGTTTGGCCTCTTACTCCTCTGCTTTCAGATCCTGTACTCATTATAAAAATAAAACACTTATCCATTGCATAGACAAAACTCCTACCCCAGTAGAACCTCTTCAGAGTACACTACAGCTGAGCACCCACTCTGTATTTTTATATTCAGGTACATGTGGATTTTTGATCATGAAGCTGTATCAAATTGGTGAGGAATGCAGGCATTGGACGGCTTGGGAGTGCCAGGCAGAGCTGCAGGAGAACAAGAATTGCCCTGGGTTCCAGTGGATTTAGAGAGGACTGCACTGACTTCTGCCTGGAATCACCAGTAACAAAGATTTTTGTCTTTCTTCCTAGTCACTAACAGATTCAAGGGCAGCAATCATTTCAGTAGAGATATCCTGAGATATCCTTTATCTCCTGGGAAAGGAGCTGTGTAATTTTTCTATGTTAGTCATCAGTTCCCATTTACAAGCAGCTGTAGCTGAAGGCTGTGTTTCCCCCAGGGCTGGTGTAAAATATCATATACAGCACTCCATGAAGAAGCGATGCAAGATTATGAACTTAAGTCAATGACAACTTTTTACCTCTGATTTGGCAAGTAAGCTGTCATTTAAAAATTGGTTGAGATGGAATCAGATGCATTTATTCTGGTTTTGCTCATAGAGAAAACAAATCAAAAATGTTAACCATTTTTAATTAATAAGTATTTTATTTATCACTGCATAATATATTCCCTTTTCAAGCCCTTGAAAGAAAAACAAATTAAATCAAATAGAAGTATGAGAGACAGAAGAGGCATTGATATGCTTTTACATCATAAATGTTGTTAAGATTTTCCTTTTTTGCCTTATAAGCTTTCTTGAGAATGGAGGGACTTGGTCTCACATTTCCCAGAACAGTAGCTTCATAAACTTGTTACAGAGCATCGTGGAATTATATTTTTCCATAGAGGCTAAAAAAAGTGGCTTAATATACTTTAAACCAACATGGAAAACTGTTAATGAAACTGAAATTTGAAAGTAGAGCTTCATGCCTGGACTTGTAAGAATACTGGCAACAGAGGTGAAGACCACTAATCTGGCTTTCCCATGCTGTGAAAAAAAATTCGGACCTATGTATAAAGCAGCAACATTTTCTATACTGTGATCATGTGAAAGTCTGTCCAAGTGGCAAACTTTCAGGACATGGACTCCACTAAATGCCCTGCCCACTTTAATTAATGTTATAAGTGATCCAAACACCATTTGCTGAGAATTAATTCAATATTCCAACACATAATTTTCCATCTACTGACAGCTACTTTCTCCTCATTTGCATAACCGAATCAGAACACAGGAATAAAAAAGAAAGCCATTACTAAAACCTTCTCTCTGTGCAGTCCTAGGAGACCTCTCATAACAATCTTTAGCTAGTTACTCATTTGAAAAAAGTCCAGGAAGGTTGTTCAGTGAAAACAGAAATCTACTGCCTCCCTAAACTTTCCAAAACAGCTGCTGAATGCTTTGTTTCCTCTCAAAATTGTTCGGTGATCTTAGAAGACAACTCAATATATGAAAACAAAGACAAGGAAATATGTCATTTTGGCATATTGAGCACAGGTAAACAATCCAAAGGAGCTGGACATTGCATGAACCGTACATATCTAGTAGGTACAAAATTGTGAGAATTAGGAAATTAAGTGCTAGATGGCTGAATTTACAGCAGAATATCATGGGCATATTAAAATATTTGACTTTTAGCCTTTCCAAGAAAACTAGCTCCTTTTGTTAAGGTTCTCTCCAACTATAATGGCTCCCTAAACACAACCTGTTTGTTAAAATACTTCCTCAACAACTGCTCTGTATCTATGAAATAGCTACATTTCCAGTTAGACAGCTGTTTACTCGTCTGAAATAAGCAGACATGATGTCTGAAACTGTAGAAAAGTATATTTTTAATAGACTGCATCAGGGGAGACTTGTGTAAGTGAAGAAACAGGACAACAAGGGCCCACCTTTGGAAATTACATATTCTCTAGTTTCCTTGTTGTTTGACAAATCTAAGTACTTGAAGCTTCTAGGATGTAACAGAGGGCTTTCTTTTCTTTTCTCTTTATTTTTTAACATAGATATTACTCACACACCTAATTAGATGGTGAGAAAAATACAGCCATCACCTGAATAAGAAAATATGCACACTTAAACTTCCTAAGGAAAAAGAGTGTGATTCTTTAAAATAAGTGAAATAGGCCTTGGTTAAGAGAAGAAAAAAGAGAGATGAGCTGTGAATATATTGAAAAAGTGATTTCAATAAGAAGTCAATAAGGCACGGAATTTGGGGCTTCTGTGAAATATACTTCACCCAAGTGGTGACTTTGTAGAAGGAAGAGTGTATTGTTTACCAGTGCTGAAAACACTAGAATAAAAAGGGAAAAAGGGAAAAATCACTGAGAAAATAAGCACTGTGCTGCTCAGAATCACATCACTGCTGGCTAACCTGACAGGTTAGATCTCAGTTAGTTGCTTATACTCTGTCATTTTAAACAGCATGGTAATGTTAACTGCAGTAAAAAATGGGTCTCTGCACTGGCTCTCAGGCATTACATGTGTTGGAGAGGTGCTGATGGTTTCAGTCTACAACTGCAGGGCTCTACTCTTCTCTCAACATGTGTGCACAACAACTTGAAGAGGAATGCCTGTGTTCACACACAGGCAAAGAGCCCCAAAGAGCTTATGTTAATATTCAGATGACAACTAAAATCAGGCTTAATCCTTTCATTCAATAGGTAAAAAGTCTAGTATAATTTTACAAAAGTTTTTATTTCACTCATGTAGTGGAGATAGAAATTACTAATTAGGCTTATAGTCAGTGCTCTGCAAGGTTTTAAGGTCCTCTATAAGATGAAAGTGACATCACTTAAAAAAATCTCTTCATTACAATTAAAAATAAAGTCTTTGAGTAGATCTTCAGCCTACTATCACTTTTTTGAAACACAAACAACTTTTTCCAGCAGTAAGGTGTAGAAACCACATTAACTTATGTTATACAGAAGTGACTTGCTCAACTGCAATTCGACATTTCCTTGTATATTCTGGTGACCTTGAGAGGAAATGAATATAGTCAAATCCTAAAACGTCTGGCTCTGAACCACCTTCTCAGAGCAAGTGCAGCTGGAGCAATGCCAGCTGACAGTGCTTCCCTCTAGTCCCCAAGGCCTCTGGCAAACTACCTGCCAAACTACCATACAGAGCTACATGGGTACAAAGAGAAAGACAAAAGCCAAAAAAAATCCCCCAAAGAAACAGTCAGTCAACCAGATCTGCTTGTTACATCTCTGCCTAGGCGATAGGAGGAAGCACACCACATATTTCTGTCCTTCTTTTATGCCTCACTTGTGCATAAAAGCTTCTCTGCTAAAGCAATGTTTAAGGACCTAATATACTTAACACTTTCCCTCTTTGGGGTACTTAGAAAACCAGAACTATCTGTAATGTATTTTTTATGCCTTCTTGTGTGCAGAAGTCAAACACACATGGGCTGTTTATTAAAATGGCACAAAAACAAAGGACAGCCAGTTCAATTTTAAGCCAAGTAAATATCACCTACATTTCAGATCAAAAAATGAAAAATATAATGGCAAATTCTGCAGCTATATTCTGATATAACACAGATGCTCAAAATTCCATCTCACACAGGTCCATTTAGAACAGCTTTTAGTAGCTTGAAACATAGATGGGATACATACAGACAAAGTATTAAAGGAACAGCACAGGCATCAATGTTTCTTGACATCACTGGCAAAACTCTCACTCACTTGATTGTGGCTTTACCAGAACCTTTCAGAAGTAGAGCACTGAACAAAGGAACTAGAACTTGGACAAATTTGAGAATGTTGGGAGGGGAGGGGAAGGGAGGAAGGAAATGTTTGTAAAACCATCTACATTTAAGAGTGGAAGTAGCAAATATCAGTAACAAAATTCCATCATCAATGTCAGGGAAGGAGAGGAGGAAGAGATGCAGAGATAAATTGCGACTTTAAGTCCTAAGTCACACAGAAAAGACCTAGGAATTTGGATAGAAGATGCTAAGGATATATGATACTGGGATATAGAGAGAAAAGCAGCACTGGCAGCAATGACTGCTGTATCTTGGACAAACTATCAAATAATTACGCAGGGAAACAAAAGAGAATTTAAACTGAAAAAAACTGAAGGCTGAAAAGCACAAAGGTTATATCTTTGATGGTGGTTGGAAACAAAGAAATTACAAGCCTCATTGGCAAGGCAAATCGTTTGGAGAAATTGCAGAGAAATTTCCGGCTTGGAATCTGGAAGCCTTGATGGAGGTATATGATCTTTGTAGATCAATAAAATTTTATGCAGTGTGATGCCTCAAAAGGATAGGAGGGGATGTGTTCTGGAGGAAGCTGCTTCATTTAATACCATAATCTAAAGCACCCTTTCAGCAGATCAGTTCTTAAGGAAAACATATGGTGCAAACAATTCCCTTACAGAGACTGTAAAGCAGTTTTGGGCTTTGGGACCAATTTCAGCCTCATGCCACATTGGTTTTCGTGTGTCTTTTTTGATGACTGGATTTGGAGATAGATGCTAAGCCTGCTGTGAGCTGTTCTGCTATACCTCATTCAATTATGACTTCTAACTTTCTAGAAAAGACATTTGCAAAATGTACTGTGTTCCTTAGCATCAGAGCTGAAAATCTCTTCCTTTATTTTCCATTGAACACTGTCTTGTAAGTCATTCCCCTCTTCTCTTCTAATCTCCTTCTGAACTTGTTGTTTTGTAATTGGGAAGTGTTTTGCAGTACCTGAATGAATGGTATTCACCAGACCTGTGAATACCTGCTCTTAATCTATTTCATCTAAATTCAGTGGAGTTAAAAAAAAGAAAATCAAGTGCTTTGCCTTTCTTCCCTTCGTTGTTCAGTTATTCTTATTGTACAATTGTAGAAATGAGGATATTTTCTGCAGAAAATAGATTTATGCAGGTGCTGTGTCACCAGTTCTGTCAATGAGCCTGATAACACCACTTCAATCCCATCCATATGCTTCACAATATCAAATGAACTCGACCTTGGTAATCACCATGAAAACAATAATTTGACCATTCTACTAGGGTCATGTTTATGGTAAATTGACTTATTATGAAGTCACTCTCAAGTCTGGAAAGCATCATTTTAGGAAAAGAAAAATTCAAAATCTATGTGCACATGGGAAAATGGATGTCTGAACTTAAGAAGATATTTCATAATTAATCTATTTTTATTTGGATTACTAAAAAGAAAGTTCTGCTACAGCTAAATTTTCACTCTGTTGGATGAGCTTACATGGATGTCTCTATTGTCATTTCATTTTCTGTAAGGAAGAGTCACTGTAAGCTGAAAGATAAACTTTAAAAAAGTTTATATGATCAATTAAACTTGGGGCTTTTTTAATAGAAATTTCTTATATATGTATTAAAATTTTGCTGGCCTTTTATACTAGGTATTCTCATTTCATGAAGGAAAGAGCTTATAGTTATGTGAAAATAAATTGTTGTACACACACTCACATTCATATTCAGTACGAACAGTCTAATGAAATAGTTATCCCATAATAGACTGAATTTTGTGTTTTAAGAGTGAGCATAAAGCTCACTAGTCAAGGTGAAATCAGACTTCCATCATTTCTTGTTCCTGGTATTTCTATCTACATGAAATATGAATTTAAAATTCACTGTCCCTTACATGAAATTTTAGAACTTCATTGAATTTATCAATTTTGTTACAAATTTGTTACAAAATTTGTTACAAATTTGTTACAAATAAGCCCAAAAACTGGGCTTCTATTTCATTAGATTTTTTTTATCTGGATCTTGTATTTTGACTGGATGTCCTATTTAATGTCATCTTCCCAGATGTACGAATTATGCTTTAACAGAATGGTCACAAGGGGCTGAAATATACCTGAAATCAGCCTACTGTGCTTAGCAAACATTTTTGTTGGGTCACCATAACTGTCCTTCAAAATGTTGTTTGTCTAAAGGAAATACAAGGAAATATGGTTTTTATTAGGTGCTGATCACCTAATGGGGATCAAGTTCACCGGTGTGGCGGGGAGCGGGTCAAGTTCAAGATGTGGTGTGTGATGAGCTTGCACAAGCATTGCTATTTAGGATAAGCCTATGCATGACAACTCACCAGTCCACAGCATTTTATCCTAGCTGGAAGATCAAAATATTCATATTGGTATAAATCCTATGCAAAACTGGAATTCTTGTAGGAGGAGATAAGAAAGACAAGAAGCTGAATGTCTACTCAGAGTCAAGCTAAAAGCCTCCTTAGTTTGTTTCTTCTTTCACAGGTTTTCTTGCTTTCAGTAAGGTAAAAGCCTTGTTAAAGCTGTAACAAAGGCCACTGATGTGCTGTTACTTGGCAAGAGCCAGCTAGAACATGAAGTTTCCCAAGAGCATCCTGAAATAGTTCCAACACAGTTTCTAGACAGCGTTCTATTTAAAGATTTTCTATTTGTCTTACCAAGTGCATAAGTGTTAAATATAGTTCCAATAAACTTTCTCTTACCCATAGCTTTTTTCCCCCAAGATGTGGGTTTATCAAATCATTCTTAGCTGAAAAAACATCCCTCTTCCTGTCTACTTACAAACATTTTTCAGTAAGTGATAAATTTGCTTAAAGATGTTTTCCATATGGTTTGTGTTATCACTGGTTTTACTTTATGCAAATTAAACCAGCCTTTACAGTGTCCTAAAAATCTAAGATTTTTTAAATGCTGGAAGGATTTATCTTAAACTGTACTTGTTGAAGACAAATAGGTTTTTGGCATTGAAAAAATCAGAGCCAAAATATCAATATTTTTGTGAGGTGAATCTGATTCCTAAAAATACAGTAGCTAAGTATAATTTTTTTCAACATTATCTTTATGAAATATTTCTGGTCTGTCACAAACTATTTTCCATGATTATTGATTTTTTTTTTACAAAAAAAATGATGAGCTATTTAGCTATCTGTGCTTTACATAATTGTCTCTGCTTCTCAGTTAGGATTAGTTGCTTATCACAAAAGCCAGGAAGTAGCCAAAAAGATCTATTTAAAATTCTTTAGCATGCAATTCCGTCTCCATCTACATGTTAGCAACTGACATTCCCCAGGATGGGGTAAGAAGCTGATCACAGGCAAATTTAATTCTTCTGGCAGCTTATTCCTGACTTTGGGAGAAAAGCCATCATTCATGATGGGGCCAGAAGCAAACATGTCAGACAAGCAAAATTGCAGTATTTTCCATTATGTAGCAGGTGCACATCTTCTCCATGTATACAACTAGGTATGTCAGCCCAATGCTCATGCTGGAGCAGACATGCAGCAATGCAGAAAGGAAAAGGGTTTGCAACCCTCAGCTACACACATGGGCATCTCACTGGGCTAAAAAATAAAAAATATATATTTACTAAATACTCCACTTCTTTCTTGCAGGAGCTGGCATTGTCTGTCTTTGTGACATGTCCTAAAAACTTACCATAGGTTGGACTAGATGATCTTAAAGTCTTTTCCAACCTAGTTCATTCTGTGGTTCTGTAATTAAAATCAGTTCTATGTGTACTGAAAATCCTTGTAGCTTCATTAATACAAAAGTAAACAGGGAAATGAAATCTCACTCTAAAGGTAATAGGTACATCTTAAAACAATAAAATCCAGTCTTTAAAATTTTATCTGCATTAACATTGTACAGTCAGTCATTCATTAAGAACACTTGTTGAAACTCAAGTACACACTGTGCCGAATAACAAAAAAATCTGATCATGGGGCTAGAAATTTTTAAAAGTAGTATTTTCTATAAAGGAGCTTGACCTGAAAACTCATCAAAAATCTTTTCATAAGCATTTTTTTTTCTTTTTTTTTTTTTTTAATGCAAGGCTGGTGTTACAGTCAACAGTCCAGACATTTCTCACTTTAAGAAATGGAAACAGTTTAAAACTGTTATGAAATTCTGCTCTTTAAATATCAGAACTGCTATGCTTCCAAATTTCAATTTAAACTTACAAGGATAGAAAAGGTTGAAGCTGAAAAAAAAGCTTTGAAAATGCCTACAGTACTTTAAATTACCTAATTCATCAGTTCTGTCTCACTTATCAGCTAATAAACTTGAAAAAAAAGAAAAATATAATCATATTCTATTCCCAAGAAATAACTTTTGGAATGGGTTTCCACAAAGCAACTTTTGAGAGAAAAGAGGATCTCTATATTTAACTGGTTTTTTATTACAGTTACCCGGCTGCCACACAGGAGGAGTGTGACTTCTCCTTTGTCCTTCAACACCAACTCATGGGAGGCTGGGAGGGAAAACAGATTTGGGGGCTGTGAAAGGTTTGTCCAGGCAGTGTTTGGATCCAGCAATGACCATGGTGTGCAGTGCACTCAGTATCTTCCAGCTGAGGGGAACACCCTGCCTCAAACATGGAACAAGAACTGCCTCTCACACAGAAAAGGGGCACGGGAAGGTTGGGCAATAAATTTCGGTTTGGTCACACTCTTGTTCACATTTTTTTAACACTCTGCTTCTGCAGTAGAACAACAAAGTCCTAATTTCTGTCAAGGATTAGGTCAAAATTTGGAGGAAATTATGAAGCATAGAAATAATTTCGCTCATGAAATTTTACATTTGAAAAAACATGAAATGTGAAGGATGAAAAGTTTCTCCATTCTTAACACAATTTCTAGTGAGAGGGAGGGATACCTCTATCAGATAATCCGGTGAATTTTAACTAGTTTTCTGTTCCAAGACATAGAACAATACAGTCATTTAGGCTGGAAAAGACTTCCCAGTGGAGGTATTTGAAAGTGACTCCACCACTTCCCTGTTCAGTGTTTGATCATCCTTTCAGTGAAGAAATTTTCCTTACATCCAACCTAAACTTGCCCAGCCACAACCTGAGGCAATTTTCTCTTGTCCTATCACTTCCTACCTGGGAGAAAAAACAACACCCTCCTTGCTACAGAAAGTTGTATCAACAAGCTAAACAAGTCCAGTTTTCTGAGCTTAGAATCTTGTACTTATGACATGCAAAAATTCAAGTACTGATAGTTTTTTTACAATCTTGCAAGTACTCCCACATTCTAAAGATTCTGAATTAGAAAACCCACAGGAGCACAGAAATGGAGTTTTGAACAATGATAAATTGCTGAATGTGGAATGTATCACTTCAGCAGTCTTCTAACTTCTGCTCCTGTAATAAGGAAAATGAGAAACTGTTTCAAATATCCCTCAGATTAAACCTCATGCTATGCACAGTGCTGGCAGCAGAGAGTTTAATCAAGCCTAACATTATTCATAAAATGAAAGAAATGCTAAATTTATAAGTTGACTTTCTGGACTTTTTCCTATGATGTGTATTGCATGGACTACCTGCAGAGCAAGATCTCCAAATACGATCAGGATTAGAAAAGAATGTTCTGTGCTGAAGAAGCAGCTCAGTGCTGTGCCCTTCATTAACACAGTCTGAGGAATTGTTAAGATGCTGTTTTCTTGCAGTCACAGGAATACATTTAATCAAGAATTCGTTATGTAAACACACACACACAAAAGATGATTTGTATAATTGTTTTAGAAATATGGGAGAAGAAAGAAGTCTCTACCTGTTAGCTGTTTTCTTTAAGACAATGAACATATATTGCTTCACTGATGGAACTACCTCTTCCTCCCACTGAGAACTGAAGTTCTTTATCTTGACAATTGCAGGAGTAATTTACAAGTCAAATTAATAGTGGAATACTTTTGTTTCTAACTTCTCTTACTGTTACTAACAAACAGATGGATATAAGCATAAGATCCACTGAACAATAAATCCAGCATGAAAAGAGCAGGAATAAGGATAATAATTTATGGGAAAATTTCTATTATAAAATTAAAATTTTTCTATACTGCAGTTATGAAAAGAGAGGTCAGACTTGTCAGAATATTTGGAAATACATTAAAATGTATCCAGCTTGTTAGATTACACCTGGCAATTGCTTCTAGTTGGAGGACAAGGAAGAAATTATTCAGTGTTTTTTATGGTCTTTCCTTAGCAGAAAGTGAAAGATCTCCTCTTTCACGGTATGGGGAACAAGTATTCATCTTCTCATTCAAGCAAATTGTTTCCAGATTAATATAATAAATTATGTCTGATAACAATGATGTGTGATAATAATCTGTGAATAAACATGATTTATCCACCTGTCAAAAATGCTAAAAGGAAGGAAATTTACAAAGCTGAGTTTATTAAATAGGGTTGTACTTCAGACAGCCATCTATCCTCAGAAGGTTTAAGTGCAATCTGCCATTTTAACCTAATTTTACACAGGAATTGAAACACCTGTTTTAATCACTCAGCTATTCAATATATTTTTCAGTGGCATTCTGGTCATTATGACATTTCAGACATCTCTATCCTACATGATTTTGGTACTTCCAGTATTTTGCTGTACACATGTGCATGACATAGAAGAAAGCTATATTCACAGAATGCTTTCTCCCAGATTTTCTCTCTTTTGCCTCTAAAGTACCTTGTTTACATTAATGTAAGAGTTAGAAAGTTAATGGTTCATGTCTTAGGGGGCCATTTTTCATTCAGTTTAATGACACACTGGAATAATTTAATTTTTTTTTGTAGTAGGTTCCTTTCATAAAGAAAGAGCTGTCAAAACAGGCATGAACATGAATGCACAAAATCATAAACTAGGCAAAAAAAAAAATCACACAGGACCTAAAGTCAATGTTCATATTTTATCTGCAGGACATCTGTAAGAATTACAATCTCAAAATAGCATGTTTAACACCATAGCACATCTATACTCTGCTGCTTGAAAATAAGGAAAAAAATAGTAAATGGGGAGATCAATACAAGCCACCAAGCTTGAATTATGCCAGCTTGAATTACATATATATATATATAAAATTATATATAATTATATATAATTATATTTAATTTCCTCAATAATATATAGTAGTTTTTTCAATTTTATGTTAGTTTCAAAGTTACATATAAACTGAGATAATACAAATTAAAAGAAACAGCATTTGTTATAAAGGACTGTCAACAAGGTTACAAATGTCAAGACTGGAAATCATCATATTTCCATTGCATCTTGTCAAGTTACCTTAACTTTTATCATGTTTTTTTCTTATGTATATGTCACTGCATGCAAATTCAGACATTTATCTTGGCTGTATTCACCAGCAAAGCTCCAAGATTCTTCATGAGCACAGAAGACAGAGTAGTTTCCCATTCTGTGCTTCACATCAAGAACATATCAAGATTCCTAGTCTGTCTGCAGAGAAGTATTTATGCTTATTTAAATTACCTTAATGCATATTTGAAGTTTGATTGATGCCACTCAATTTATGGACTTGTACCAACTCTACAGGTTTACACTCCTCTAGGCTTTATACAGACTCTCTTAGGAAACTTATACTTTTGGGAATTGATGCTCAAGGCAAATAAATTTAAGGCTAACTGTTCTAGGGTGAGCTTTGGATCTAGGCATTTTCAGCATTAATGGTACTTTTTCTTTATCAGGGGTATTGACAGTGAAATAAAAGCTGCTTAGTAGGTTTGTTATTTAGTTAGTGTTAATTGAATACTTAAGTACAACCTCCTTTTCAAGAAACAGTAACTTTTCCTATCATTGTAATCACTGCTAATGTCTAGTAAAAATGAAATTCCTCAAAACATTTTGGAAAAGTTTAACTACTGATTATTCAAACAGAAGTGTATCTAAAGTTAGTAATTGGAAGTGCCCCTGGCAAGTAATGAAGGTCATGATAAATTTATTACTGTCAACATTTCAGATAGGAAACATTGTTTTCAAACAGCACTTTAAAATCCCCATCTTTTACTGCACTGCTCAAGACATGAAAATAATAATTTCAGGATTCTAATATAAGTGCAATGTGAATAAGCACCAAAAAAAGTTTTTCATTTGCTTCATCCTCCAAAAAGATAATATCAAATTTCAGGTAGAACATTCTAGAATACATCAGCTTGTGTTTAAATTGCTTCTTATGGTGTTATGTGTTAACTGAGAAACTATAAGTTTACTCAGACTGCATATGTGTGCAGTAACATGTTACATTTTTATCCCATTCAGAGAAGCATTTTAATTGTATGGAATATGCAAATTGTTATGAAGATGTCCATAAGACTCTGTGTGGAAGCATGTTTTTATTTGCAGCAAAAGAAGAAGAACTTGGAAAAGAATTATTTGAATTACAGAGCATTTTTCCCTCCATAAAGGAGAGGAAGAAAAACAAATAATTTAGAAACAAATAACAATTGACAAGTGAATTTTAAAACATTATATTCTAAAGAAGTTGTGTGATTTAGCATCATTTCTGTGTGAGTAATGATTTAGCATCATTAGTCTTGGGTTTCAAAAAAGAAATGCAAAAGAGACGTTCATTAATCTTGTCTTTAAAGGTTGAAACCGAACCATCCTTTACCACAAGCCAAGGTGAACCAATGGTGGAAATCAAACTCACTGCATGGTTGCCAGCAGAGAAATATTTCCTGTTTCAAGACTTGAATCTTTTGGTTCAGGTCCTTGTCATAAACCTGATCACTGTTAAAAGTACCACACATTTATACAACAAAGCATTTTTTGACTTAAACCTACAAACACAAAAAAGTCAGAATTTAAAAACAATTTACCTAAACATGTTTTCTTATGCCAAATGGGATATTTTTAACTTTGTCTGTGGTAAGCCATTACCTCGGTACTCACTTCCCCAATTTAATCCAAAAAGCCATGAAAACAAGCCTGATCCAATTCAGTAAGTCTGCTTCAATTTTTAATGAGGAAAATGTTTTTTCTGCCACACTCTGCCCCAAACAATCCTCCTGCATGAGAGTGTTTCATCATGTGTACAGAACTGTTCTTTAATTCCACAGACAAGGGTGCCCTCTAAACTAGAGACATGTCAAACCTTTGCACAATTATAAGTGAATATATGCTGACTTTTCCAATTAAATAAAAATGAATGTTTGAAGACATTAAACAAAACACCTGCTAGGAGGAAAGACAAGAATTTATGTGAAACTGTTGACTTTAATTTCTTATTTTTAAGATTTTCCATATATCAAATATTTGCAGTTTTGAAGATTGATGCTAGTATTACTGCTTTCCCCTGCCTAACTTGTCATTTTCACCACTGTCACCTCAATAAATACTCACACAGTCGACATTTACCTCTGCCTTCCCATTAAAACTGAGAGGAGAGTTACATGTCTGACGTGTATTGCATCCAAGTATGAATCATTTCATTTCCTATTAAATTGTCAGGAAAGTGTTTTCTTTTTGTATTGATATAATAATAAGTGAATTATGCCTTATATGAATTTGCACACACTTCATTCACCATTCATTTCCTCCTATTCTATTTTTGGTTCTTTTAATTTTTTTAAAGTTTAGTGTGTCAACCAGAGACAAAAGTAATTCTTTTCACTCTGTCTGGGCATTTTTCTTCATTATTTTTGACAAATGTAAGTTGATCTTCTTAGATTTGTGGAATGCAACCAGTTCTATCAGATCTGTGGATGATAACAAAGATTGATAGTGCTTCATGTAACAGGCTACTGCATCACTGAAGGGCAATAACAAACGTTAGAACAAACAGTCATTTAAGGTTATATTGAAAAATTGTCAACATTTTTATGCCAGTCACACAACAGTCGCTTTCTCGTGTTAATATAGAGGAAACCTACCTTTTGAAAAGTGTACTTTATTGTCTGTGAATTCTGACAGGTTTTTTTGCCATTCAGAATTACACATTCATAAGAGTGAAATGTTTTAGTGCTGCAATTATTGAGAGTAGAAAATAGAAAAAAAAAAAGTTTTGATATGTAAACACATCATCACTTACCTTCTCTGCTGATTGGGCTGTACCAAAAAAGATTGGAATAAAAGCTAACCAAATTATGCAGGTTGTGTACATAGTAAATCCAATGGGTTTTGCTTCATTGAAGGTCTCTGGAACCCCTCTTGTTTTAATAGCATAGACAGTGCATGTGACCATCAAGAGAATACTATATCCAAGGGAACAAATGAGAGAAAGATCGGAAATGTCACATTTGAGAACGCCTCTGGCATTTTCTGGTTCAAGTGTCCTCTGCTCTCCATAGTCTACAATGGTATGTGGTGGATCAATACCAAACCAGATGAAGACTCCAATAAGCTGCAAGGATATGAGGCTGAAAGTGATCACCAGCTGAGAAGCTGGACTAATAAATTTGGGAGCAGTGACAGATTTTTTACCTTGTTCAAATATTCTGTGAATCCTGTTTGTTTTGGTAAGCAACGCAGCATAGCTGAAACACATGCCAAGTCCTAAAAAGATCCTTCGAAAGGAGCAGACCACTGTATCAGGAGCTGCAATCATTAAAAAAGTAATGGAGTAACAGAGAAAGATCCCGGTCAGGAGCACATAGCTGAGCTCCCGCCCAGAGGCCCTGACGATGGGCGTGTCGTTGTGCCGGACAAATGTCACAATCACAAAGGTGGTGGCAATTATACCCAGAATAGCTATGAAGACAGGCACGATGGCCCAAGGAGAGTGCCACTCCAGTTTGATGATGGGGATCAGCTGGCAATCCGTACGGTTGGCATTCGGTCTTTTGTTAATGGGGCAGAGCTCACAGGTGAATTCATCCACCTGGTAGTGGTATCCCTCGCAGCGCTCACAGTGCCAGCAGCACGGCACTCCCTTCACCGTTTTCTTTCTTTCCCCAGCTTTACAGGGCAGGCTGCAGACAGATGCTGGATGAGTGTGTTCTCTGTTAGCCCACTGCATGTCTTCTACCTGTGGGTATAAAAAATTAATGAGACTTCTATTTTCCTTCATTTATAATATCCTAATCCTGGCCACAGGTTTGTCATAAATCACTACATGCTGACAGCACAAATACAGTTTACCGTAATAAGAAACCTGTTTCTTTCCCTTGCACTGACTTTAAAAAAGTGTTAAATGATTGTGTCCAATAAATCATTCATGCCACAGGCTTGATGAGTGTCATTAGTTTCTATTTACCTCTTTACTGCTGACCAAATTGACATCTGTAAAGATAGTTATTGACTCCAGGCTAGTTTAAAAGCAAAAGTGCTGTAAAAAGTTAATCACATGCAAATATAAATATCAGTAGTTCTCAAACATTTAATTACAAAATAAATCCATTTTCAGAGTGAGCTTCAGAACAATTTCTGGTGCAGTAAATAAATACATTAATATCTCCATATATCAGCCCTGGCAGAATGAAGAGTGCCGGAAAAGAGAGGTCTGTGATGTTACCCTTTCCACAAATGTGGATATTTTATACTTTTCCACCTTCAAAGCCTTGAAATGCTCGAAAGAGCTGTGTTTACACTTCTAGAAAATTTAAAAAAAGTATATACAGCTTTCTGAAAAATAATGGAAAAAGACGTCATGACTACCACTTCAGTTCTCTTGATATAATAAGTCCAGGGATCCTTTTGTAGCACAGAACAATGCAATCTTGTTTTAGAAATCCTAGCTTTCTCCACAGCAGCACATTAGCAAAATATACTTTATATATTCTTTCTGCATGCCCTGCAAACGAAATCTGAATAGGGAACTCTTGTATTAAAGAATTTTCTACTTAAAATGATCACTCAGTTTGGTGCCAGCTGTCCTTATCACACCCTTATTAAAGCACTGTTCTGCAGAGGTCACTGTGAGAGAAGCAGAGCTGTGGGCAGAGCAGAGCCCCTTGTGGGCACCAGAACCACTCCTTGTTGCTCCAGGCCCCACCTTTCATTCCTTCCTGAGGGGGTGAACTCTGGAAGACAAAGAACTTTCCTTGTTCTTGCCTATTAAGTACTTAGCACATTTGTTTCATTTGGAGGCTTTATTCATAAGTGAAACAGCAGTAACAAAACTTCAGGCGTCAGGAATGTTTTAAGTTCCTTCTGGAGGAGGACAGAATGAGGACAGCTTATAAAAAGGCATAATTTTGGCCTCTAAAGTGTTTTTTTCAGCAATATTTCAACAGATTTGAGAGGAAATTACAATGTAGCATTGCTGGCCTTATTTGTCTTCTCCAGAGAGCCAGAGCACCAGTTACAGCACTGTGCAGGGTGAATAAAGCAGCAATAAGCAGCCAGATTCCTCCTCTCCTCTGTGCAGTTTGAAGTTTGTTCTCCGCTCCAAGGGACCACAGAGTAACAAGGAGACAAGAATCACCCTTAAAACCAGCTCTGTGAACCCTCAGAGTCACTCAAGGATTTCAGTGGGAGGGGATCCTGTATGCCCAGAAGTCAAACAAATTTTATATCAGGGATTGTGATGACTATGCAAAATTCATCATCTGCTGACTACGGAAAAGAAAATAATTTAAGCAATTAGCTTCCTAAAAAGCACAAGGATAACCTAGTGTTGTATGAAACAACTTCAACAGAGCTCCAGCAGAGAACTGGGCAAACTGAGAAAAAATTCACCTCTGTTACAATCTCCTGAAAATTGTAATCACTGAAATCCTAAAAGCCCATATAACATCTTATTGTTTCATCTACTAGACATGAGACAGAACATGCTATGATGAAATCAGCATGATAGTGAAGACAATTCGCCTTCACATTGTTGCTAGGAGAATAAATACAACACTTGTGATTTAGTCACATACTACAACAATGGAAGCAACAGTAGGGCATGGTCATTAATGCAGACCTGTGGATAAGTTTGGGATGACTCAGAAAACCACAGTACTACCTATTGGGCAGATTATAGCACACAGGATAGAATCACCAGCAGAGTAAACACCTTATCCAGCATAAACTTAGAATGGCATGGACAGGCAATATCTCATCCAGCAGAAAGCCTGACCTGATAAAGCTTAGGTGTTCGTTTTTTAAACACATTTGAATTAGCAAGGTGAGTTTCTACCAGATCAGTATTTAATACCATGAGCTACAGTGGTTCTTATCTGACATTAAGCATCCTAAAGTCACATTTACTGTATTGTGACTCGATGGCTTAGACATGTACAGAGAATTCCCTTTTGTCTTTTAGAGCTTCTACCTTACTAAAAAAACCAACAACAACAACAACCAAACAAACAAACAACCATCTTAATTTTACAGTTATTTATGACTTCACATACTTTTGTCTTGACAGTATTTTAATTGACTAAAAACATGCTGAATTCTCTTCATGGTTTGCAAAACATTAAAGTGCCTCAGGTTAATCTTCACATTGGCAACAACTAATAATAAATTCCTACTTCTGAAGATAACTAGTGAAGATTCATATATGTCTTTCACTCTGACACAAACTAAAAAGATATAATTTCCAGCATATGAAGTTATATAAAGTTATGAATGTTGACTCACTGGATAAAAATTTTCTCCCAAATAAATTAAATATGAATATAAGCACTTTTGACCGGTTAGCTATAGAAAAAATCAAACACAAATAGGATCTTAAAGCCTAAAAAGTTCTTAATCAATGTAGAAAATAACAGAATGAATGGCTGGGGCAGGTGGATTTTACAAGGTACAAATCCTATGTTTTAAAATTTGGATTGTTTGGATTAATCTTCTAAGCAAAAAAAAAAATCACATTTAGGGTGACCTAGATTTATCAAAAAATTTAAAAAAATGTGTCATGAGTTCTTACTCATTAGTTTTATATTTCATTTTCTATTTAAGAAGAAGGAGGAGATATAGTCCCAAGAAACATGGGCCAGTGTTTGAAATTGAAAATCCCTTCAAAATATTTGTATATCTGAGAAAATTCTGGCACTGTAGGATGATAACTCTGGAAGTTTGCGGAAAGATGGGATTCTCCCATGAACACAACCATCTGACAACTCAGTTTATAGCTACATTAACAAACAACATGCCACAGTAAGAACTAATAGGCAGAGCAAATCTGTTAATTCTGAGGACCTGATACTCCCATTGATCTGTATTTGAAATTAGAGTCTGCAGAAGAAGGTTGTATTGACCTAATTTTGACATAGTTCAGTGGACTGAACAGTGATAATCATCAACAAAGACGAACTGTCCTTCTGGAAACCATATTCTGTTTTTACTTCAACCAAAAGTAACCCAGTTCACTTAGCCCAAGACTCTAGCCACAGCAAGCGAGTGTGCTAACTGGGATAGTTAGATAGATAGTAGATTAGTAGATACCTTTAGTAGATACCTTTCACACAAACTCTTGGTTGAAACCAAAATGCTGATGTGTTTATACCCCCAGACTGCTACTCAGACAATACTGTAGCAGAAGCAGAGAATAAGGCAGGGGCAATTCTACCTCAGAGTGAGCACTGTGCTTTTATTACACTTGAACAGTTCTGTTAAGGGTTTCTGTACATGCAGACCTATATAACTGAAAAGCCATGTAAATTCTGGTCATCTGGTTCACTCCCAGCTGTCCACAACCTGCAGTAGTCTTTGCCTGTAATGTATTTTTGAGTATTATTTTGGATGAGACAAAAGTAATAAGTAAATGCAGTACAAAACATAACTACAATAGTCTTAAATCTCTATCAGTTTTTTCAGTGATTGTATATATCAAAGATTCCAGTTTCTTGAATTTGTGCAGAAGATTCACCCATGTCATTTCTTTCTTTATGAGCTACTACTATTGATGCTACTTCTTCTCTGAGATTAACTTTATACAATACATGACAGCAGGAAGTGTTAAGAAACTACAAAGCAAAGGTGGATCATTGGGGAACACAGAACAAGGGACAATTATAATTTCCAGAACTACTTAAAACCTGTAATAGTCAAGCTTTAAAGGGAGTTGCCGAATGCTCATCCTCTCCTGAAAATCATATTTTTTTATGTAGACATAAACACTTAGCAGTGGAACTTTCAAAAGTGCCAAGGGGAACTTGCTCAATATAGCTAATTAATTTAAATTAGAGTTAAGTGCCTTGTCTGTTTAACTGCTTTTGAAAATCCCACTATGCTTCCATCTGCAGTTTTCACAATACAAATACTGTGAAAAACTTGCCCTAAAGTGATCCAGAAATTTAAATGTTATGAAACAAATTTTAGGGGATCTTAACTTTAGGCACACATTTCTAAAGAAGATTCTCATGGGGGAAAGAAGCTGGCAAAGAGGTCAAGTCAGACAAAAGAATCACAGAAAAGAAGGTGCTTTTTGACATTGAAAAAGGATTAAGTTCTGCATCTCTACAGCTCTTACTGATTAAAATGTCTAGGTCTGCAGCATTCTTTGTACTGCTCAGACCCCACCAAGGCTGAGCAGGTCTCAGATTGTTAAGTAGCCATGGTTTCTGGAAGACTTATTTTGTCGCCTAATTTTCATGTGACATCTTCTAGATCTGGTTCACTACAGTACATTACAAGGCAAAGTTCATTGCTAAATGTATTTGACATCATCTAGCTCAGCTGGACTAGGATAACCTAGCTCTGTATCTGTTATTAGCAATGGTTTAAACATTGTCTCAAATTTATCTGAATAGCTTCTCTGAATTTGGAGTGTCTGATAGGCTGATGTGCTATCACAAAATATCTCACAATTCCCTAAGATGCCATTCCATTTCCTACTATTCCAATACTTACCAGAGTGAAAACATCAGAAATACTTTGACAGCATGTCTGTAAGATGTGTATTCATTTTCTATGATACAAAAAGAGAATGGCTTCATTGCTATTTCAATGGACATAAAAAGTGTCTCTACATGAGATATCTTCCTGATGAGGCTGCAATTTGCTTTAATGTGCAGCATTAAGATTCACAGTTCACTAAACCATTAAAATACAGACAAAATGCCATTTCATTCAAAACCAAATAAACACCTCTGTCCTTCATGAACATTACAAACACAATTCCCACTAATATCTAATAATAGAGCTAAAAAATTAATGATGTGAGAACTCAGCTAAAAGAATACAAAATTGAGAGGATATTGTACAAATAGCACATTCACATTCCTGGAACCCACATTCTTCCAATAATCAGGCAACTCAATCATTTAACAATGCCCTTAGTAACTGGAGGAGACTGATCAAAAATGTTATTAATAGGTTAAATACAATTTCAGAATTATGTGTCCAGTATGTGTGTACAAAAACACTCTGTCTCCCATTTGTAATTATTGTGGAGAAACTTATCACTTACTTAATTCAGCAACCCAGGAACAATACAAAGACACCTGGACAACCTTCAGAGGGTTTTCAGAGCACAAAGCTTGGGTAACATTTAAATATTTCTGATTATGCTATATTATCTCTTGCAAGAATTTTCATTTTGCTTTCAAATTTGAGAGCCAGATATTTATTTAAAAATGAAAAATGTATGTTTTATTGTCTTATTTGGAATTATGTGAGTTCTGGATAGAGTAATGCAAGTGGGAATTATAAGAGTTGTGGGAGCAGAGAGACATCTTATTTTGTAGTCAGTTAGCCAAGACTTTCAGAAGCAACAGGAGTCTTACATACAAATTCATAGGACTTTTAATAGATATTCGTATTCTTACCTATAATAATGAAAAAGAACTGAAATGTCACCTCCAACTGTCACAAGGACTTTTTCTTTTTTTGTCTCAAGTTCCTGGAATTATTTACCTTCTGACAAAAAAAGTCCATCATAGGAACAGAGCAAATGAATTAATTAAGGGAGTTTCATCTAGTATTTAGATTTTTAAATTGTCTTATATATCTATTCTCACAATAAAAGTTAAAGTCTCTAATGTACCTTGTCCAATCAAGTCATCTGAACCATAACATTCCAAAATTGAACTGAAACTGGTTCAACTAAAGGAATTCAGGATGAGTCTAAATATAATGATCACTGCATTCTTTCTGCCAGACAGACATATCCCACTAGAGAAAAGCTGGGAATACCTACAGACTAAACTACAAGTATTTAAGCAGGCACGTGCAGAAGCAAAATAAGTCAATGACAAAAATTACAACTCATATTAAAATAAATCAAAAATAAAATAAAACTGAGAATTACTCCAGATTGCCATGCCAGTGTAAGATCACTATCATTACCGATTTTGCCATAATTGCTGTAAATTATTTACATCATTCACCCTATACAGATGTTTTTCCTAAAATCTGAGATGTTAGTTTCTGGAATTTTAGGCATAGATATTCTAAGAGTTCTGCAAAGAACATGCAATTATATCTTTGATTTTACCATGTAGTGGTTGAAAACTAATGCAGTCTAACATCAGTTTGAGAAGTCTGAGAAACTTGATGAACATTAAAGGATCACTCTGACTCCCATAAGACAGATAATTTTTTCTCTTTTTGTTCAGGATCAAAGTACAAGTTGTTCTAAGAATCCACATGGAAGCTGATTTCTTCCAATTGTAAATCCACCTGCCTGAATTTCCTCCTAGGCAAACAAAGAGGAAACCTTACCTCTCTCACAGCTTTCTTAAAGGAAAAACAGTTAAATTGAAAATAATTTTTATTTAAATGTTTACATTTGAATATTTATATACTATTTACATGTATGTATGTACAATTATTTTTATGCATATGATATATGAAATAAAATGTTCTGGACTACAGGAAGGAAGGAAGGCAAGAAGGAAGGAAGGAGATATGATTAGTGGTGCAGCTTTGGTCTCTAAGCCAAGATTTAGCCTATATAGCTGTGATACAGTCTGAGTCCATGACCTTGGGCAAATTATTTAACCTTCTTGAATCTCAACTTTTCAGTCCATTGGAGAGAAGTTATAATGCATATGGGAGTGAAGATACTTTAGTTGAAAATGTGGGTAAAAAGTTTAATTGGGGATATAACTGATGTCTGTCTCTCAGGTTTAGAAGGGTTTTTCCCAACAATTACTTATAGTTTAGAAAATTTGACTAAAACAACTTTTAGTTTTAAAACTGAGCAATATATTTTTCAGAGTCAATACCAAAACCATCATCATAATTCTGTGTTTTCTTAGCATGTCATAATCTTTCTTGTCATCTCCAGTTTTTAGAACTGCAGTACCACCAATCTCTGGAATTACTAAAATAAAGAGAATGCTTTTTTTTTTGCTCTGAACATATTTACAAGTCATTCTTAGAAAGGGAAAAATAATTATTGGGATGGATGCTCTAAGGTAACACATAAAAAATTGAAAAGAATGCTATAAAACTATAAAGATTCTTATATTCCTAAGTAGAAAAGTTTAAATACTTGCCTTGTTTTATTAATGCAAATATATTATTTAGTGATATTGATACTGTAATTTTACCTCAATGAAACCAACCCTACTAATTAAGTCATATAATTCATTACAGCTGAATACTTACATAGAGGAACACACTGTGTTAACCTAAAAGTGGGAATAATCATACAACGGTATCACAATATACAGAGAATGTTTATTAGGGCTACACAGTCTTAAAATGCTATGCCAGCCTTTTTATGGCTTGGGATCTAGCCTACTTTTTTTTGTTGTTGTGTGTTTGTTTTGGGGTTTTTTTTTTTTGGTTTTTTGACTTGTTGTTGTTGTTTTTGTTTGGGTGATTTTTTGTTTTTGTTTGTTTGGTTAATTAGTTTGTTTGCGGTATTTTGTTGGGGTTTTTTTACTTTTACTTTTCTCGTCTCATGATTTGATTTCTTTTGACTCTTTAGGAATTGCTGGCCCTAGCAGATACTTGGTACAAAGGTAGGAGGAGCTGCAGTGTAATACCTTCTTCAATTTGCCAAACAAGAAACATTAGTGTGTGTGGAATACTTGGGAAACATCATTTCATTCTCAAATGCCTTGGGGAGTAGACAGCACAAAGGGCAATGATTAGCAGGTCATCAAATAAACAGCTACTGATACTGCACTGTTTAACCACCAAATGGAAATTCACAGAAATCTAGTAGGCACTTCTATTTAATAGATGCAATTTATTTTTTCTTTACTGAAACCATGAACCACAATTAATTTTCAAGCACTTGCTTCTTAAAATAGCCTCTTTATTTACAAAGGAGACAAAAAATTACCCCCAACCAAATCAAGGAATCCAAACAAACCAAAACACACCACCACAGAAATATCCTATTCTAGATGATATTGACAGACTTCAGACTTTTTCAGTCAGCTTCAGAAAGCTCTTTCAGTAGTCTACTTTCTATATTTTAAAAGCATGTAATTAGTACCTATGTATCACTCTGAAATCAGGTTTCCAAAGTTATTCTTTATACAGGCTACTTTCACATAGACAATCTCTATCACATACCCTTACCTAGAGGTCCTTGCTGCCCTTACATGTCCCTCACGTGCACATGAAGAGAATTTTATGAGCATTTACAAATAAAACTCATGATGTACACACAGAGATTATAGTCACTATGTGCTACCAAAAGCAGACTGTGCCATAACTTTGTGTATATAACTAAACAGATGTTTAAGAAAAGACTGGATGTGCCATGGTGTAGTTGACAAGATGGTGTTAGGTCATAGGTTGGACTTCATGACCTCAAAGATCTTCTCCAACTTAGATGATTCTGTGATTCTGTGTTCACAAACACTCAAATTAAAAACAAACTAACTAACTAATTTCCCCCAAAACTTGTCAGATTTAGATTTTAAATAAATGGGCTTTTGAGAGGAAATCTTCCATCATCACACTTTTTTGTCTACTGATTGGTTTTGACCAGCTCTGGTACAAAGGCCGTGTGCACCATAATCTTGAAGTACTTATTTTCTTCCTGCAGTTGATCATGCAGAAATAGCCTGCAACCATACCTTAAAAAATTTAGTGCTTTGAGAAAAGAAAAGGAGCATAGTTCTGTCAAAGATCATTTTAACATCACTTTCTTTGTGCCTGCAGAATCCCCTCAGTTCTGCCCAAGGCCCTAGTTTAATAGCTTAGCTGCCTTTCTTGATGAAAGTTTTAATACCCACAGCAAACACGCTCCCTCCCAAATCAGCCCTTTTAGCTACAGTTACCTAAGTTAGAGCTGGCTTGTCCCAAACCAGTGCTCCATAGCTGCTGTATGTCCCTCCAGTCTGTGTCAGGTGCCTTTCAATGGTCCCCAGACTCTTCCCCACTTCACAGCATAGGCAACAGAAACACACAGGGTACAGCAGAGCTGCCTTTTGAATTTAAAGAAACTTTAAAAAGATTCTTTTTTTTTATTGTAAGACTGGATCATTTCATAAATCCCATTGTTTCATGAAAAATATTCACCATGGCATGCTTTTAATTAATGTATTGGTTAAAGGTGAGTTTATCAAAACAAGAGCTGTTGTCCCCAAACTCCTTCATGATGGGCTGTGAAACAAATGTACTGGGCTAGACCTTCAGCTGATTTAGTTCAGTCCAGTAAGTTTAGTACTGTTATGCTAACAAATTATTATTTCTTAAGGGGATGACCCATCACAGTTTTTGTTATCTTTAATATTTAATTATTTTAAAACTAGATATTGAACCAATTGCAAAAAGCCTCAGTTAAATATGAAGAAAAAGAGGTTGATAAGTTTGTTTTAGTTTTAATCCTCTCCCACTATTTTTAAAAGGTTTAATCTAATTCCTATTTCTTGATTATAACAAAAGGCACTGTGAGCATGCAACTGAAAAATGAATGCTTCTGAATTCCATCCTGCACAACCCTTCCTACAAATTAATACCAACATAGAGATAATATATTCTTTCTATTCCCACACTGCTCACAGACCAAAATATCAATTGCACTAAAGGCTATACAATTCTACAAGAAAAAAACTATGGTCTCAATCCCAAAGAATTCACAGTCAAACTATAAAATAAAGGAGAGCAGACTATTGGCAGAGTGTAGAACAGACCATCCTAAAACTAATAAGGCAACACAGATCAGCAGGGTAGTCAGCAGCCATCTCATGCTGTCAAACAGGGGCTTTTTGAGGAATTTTTGCCAAAAAAGGATTTTTAACGAGGTAACTGCAAGAAATCATGGCAATTTTTATCTATCTACTGAACTTTCCATCCAAGCATAAGTGACTCTAAGACAGACAGCACAAAGGCATTGGCTTCATCAGTAATCTCTCAAAGAGTAACATAACACAGAGCTGAAGTATCCTGTACATCTTAGCCTCTAAAAATGTTTCAGCAAAGTGAAGCACTTGAAATTTTGGGAAAAGTTGCCCTCACCTCAGCAACATTCATTGACTCTGACAGAGGAAGAGACAAACTTAGCTGAAATACAGGGACCAAATTTATTTACTTGTCTCAAAAAAAGAGGCACTACAGCTAAACTGTTCCTGACACATTTGCCCTGTTTTTAGGAAAGAAAGGCTGTAGCACATTATACCTTGAAATACATCGAACTGCTAAACAGCAGGACTCTACTTTAAGATGGTTTCCCACTCTAGTGACACATATCTTATTTTCCAGCTCTTCATGAAGAGTCAGATCTTTTCATGCTAAAGATTTTGAATTTTCAGCACTACATGAACAAAAGAAATCACCCTAGCCCTTTAAATACAGTTCCAGACAGGTAGCAAAACCACAGACACAAGAAGCATAAAAGTCTGAACAAACTCAGAACAGGCAGAAAACAGACAGTATTTTTTACTGAAATTCCCAGCAGCAGGGGAAGAGCTTTCACTGCCAACTTTATGCTGTTACTTAGAATGAAGAGCCAATAATTAAATTGAAAATTCTGCAGAGAGACCTAGTGATCTGGCAGGAACAAAAACAAGGATGAGGAAGAAGTTTAAACTAGAAAAATGCTACACAACATGTTTAGTCGGGGGACACAAAAACCCAAACCAAACCCAAAAAATACTTCTTACTAAAGAAATAAAGTAAGGATTTTCAAAATGAGAGAAGGTGAGGGGGTATCCTATGGGCTGAAAATATTGGGATTTATTGTATAATATTTACAGATCTGAGTAGATAGAAAGCTCTTGAGACTTAATGGGAAGTATGGAGAATTTGCAAATGGGAAACCTAATGCTTACATTCTGAAAAGGGAGGGAATGAAGAAGACAGGGAATTATCATTCATTTTGACTCAGATTCCAACAAAAATCCTGAAAGAAATAAACAAACACATTTCAAACCCACAGAGAAAACAAACAAGACAAGTAACAGCCAAAAGGGATCTGCCATCAATGGGCTGTCACATATCCTTCAGTGAGAGGGTAACAGGCAATGTGGATGAGAGACAAGCAGCCGGGTGTCATTTGTCTTAACACTAGAAAGATTTTTGACAACATCTCAAATTACACTCTCAGTCATAAGCAACCTAGTGAAACAGATTTAGCCCCTAAGGGCTAGGTGCAAATTATATCAGAAAGCTGATGAAAGATACAATTTGTAGTTGATTTACTGTCAGAAGGGAAGGCACGGCACTGGGTGTGGTCTAGAAAGGTCTATTGTTAGTCTGCTATTCTTCAGTATTTGGAATAACCACTCCTTTTGTCTGGATCATAAAATAGAGTACATGGTGATCAGATTTGGGCAGTAACACTGGAAAAGGTCAGAAAACTTATTTCAAATGATAGTGCAGAGTGTGGACAAATGAAGCATGCAGTTTAACAGGGACACCTAGCAGTACATTATGGGTCAGGAAGGACACAGGTAGCAGCTCCTCGGAAGGAAAAGAGATCTCAGGGCTCCAGTAAATGGTGATGTATTGAACCAATGTCAGACTGTTGCAAAAGGGGCAAATGCCAGATAAATGCAGATACAACAATCTTACAACAATCTTCCCCCTGTGCTTTCCACTCATGACTACGTGAAATGATGTTTCTCCTGTACTCTGCACTAATGAGACTGCAGTCAGAACACTTTCTGAAGGTTAGGGCATTGTGTTTCCCTTTGAAGAAGAATCAAATGGGGAGTCCAGAGGAAATCTGCAAAGATTAGAAGCATGTCTAGAAAACACAATCTATGTGACTAAATTGAACAAATTCCTGTTGTATAGCCTGAAGAAATAGCATAGCCTAGGAGGTAAAACAAGTCTTCAAATACATGAAAAGGAAGAGGATGTGCATGATGTACACTGAATAAAATAAGCTATAGGCTTAAATTATATCAATAAGGAGTAAAGATCGGTATTTATAAGACACTTCAGAGAGATAAGAGTAGCTAAAAAATGAAAGACAATGCCTTCAGAAGCTGCAATAGTCTTCACCCTTAAAACAACATAAGTGTAGAAGTTCTTAACTTTATCCAAGGGCTAGAGTCTCTTGAGATCCCTTTAGCTGTCTTCTGCAACGCAAAGGCAGATTTCAGGTACTAAATAATTTCAGAACAAATACAAATATAACTAGGCTAAATAAATAGGAAAATAGAAAAATGTGAATGTATTCTCTTGGAAGCTAAATTCCTTAGGCTGTCTTCTGTGATTTTACAGAATATCTATTTAGGAAAAAATATTACAAGAATAAAGTAAACAAGAAATGATAATGATTCTACTTTTAGTATGTCTTGCATAATTAATGATTCCTTTTAAATATTGTATGTTAAACTGCTTTTGTTTAAAAGGAGAATGCTTCTCTAAGTGTTAGAGAAAGAAGGTCTAAGTAAAAGAAAACATCACTGCTGCAATAATAAACTGTTTCCCACATAAGGGAACTTAAATCAGTTTGGGATATATTAAGCATCTAGCATGTAAAAAAGAAGTCCAAATTGGAGTCCTGTATGTGAATGGAAAACTGGTAGAAAAGTTGTCCTTATCCATTAAGTGATGCACAACCTGAAGCAAAAGAAGACACTAAATAAGTAACCAGGTTTATAACTCCATAGGTATTTCATTACTTTCTTCTAGAGCTCTTGCTCACAAAACCAAGTATAAGAGTCCAGTTGCTTGTATGTCTCCTAGCATTTGCTCAAGGGATACAGGACATTGCCTGTAAGGGGTTTATTAGCATGTCAAACCCACCAAACAAATGAAAGCCTGAAAACTTTAGAAGTGATGGCCCCATATCTGAATCATGAATACAAAATCAATATTTACAGCTCATCTGCTCCAACCAGCCCACAGTGCTGGAGATTGTCCAGCCTCCCAGGGCAGCCCAGTACTTAATTATCCTCATCCTTAGAATCTTCCAGCATGTCTGCATTATATACCTCTCACTGTAATTCAAATCCACCACCTCTCTTAATAGCCAAATTAACTATGCCTAACAATGTGTTCTTTTCCTGAATAATCCTTTCTGTATTGGAAGAGATTAACATAACCCCCTCAGTGCAGTTTTCTTCAGACTAAACAACCCTAGGCTGCTCAATCTTTCCCTAAAGGCATACTTTTAGATGGCTGATCATTACAATTGCTTGCAGCTGGACTCTCTCCAGCTGCTTTTCTTTTCAAAATGAAGTCACAGTTCTGCTAAGGAGCTCACAGCACTGAGGAAGAAAAGAGATTAATTACATCACAGGTCTAGGAGTTCCTTGCTGCAATGGCCTCTGGTGATGCAAATCACTTAACCATTCCAAAGCTATTGCTTAGCTGTTGCCTAAGTTTTCCATAAAGAGGAGTTCAATTCCTGCAGTAACCAGAAAGAGCACTTCAGTCTTCCTTCTTTGACCCAGTCATTTCAGGCATATTTTATTGACATATTCATATTCAACACTAAATCTGTTTACGGTGAGCTGAAGTTACCATCAAATTAACTATGCATTCTTCATTCTCTGTCTTAAGGTGTAAAAACATCACCACTAAACCTAGTGATACCATTTTGGATATTCAGAAAACAATTAATTCCCTATTTGTATTTTTTTAATTTTAAATAGTGTTTGGGGATTTATCAGGATGCAAAGTCCTAGATAAATATTAGATGACTGTCCTGAAGTAATTAAAATAATATTAGTGCAAGATGAAGAGAATTGCAGCAAAACAAACAGAAAAAAAATAATCATACAGTAATGTTCTGTTAACGGCTGATTATTCTCTTTCATCTTATAATAACCATTGAAGTCCTTCTTCATTTTCCATTTAATGATTTTTAATTTAGTGGTAGACTTTCATTATGTAATACAAATGAACAATAATTAATTTAATCATTTAATCTACATTTTTTTACTTTTAAGGACTTTTAAACAATTTGCTTCAAGGTTTAAAGGGCAGCTCAATTTTCAAATTACAAGACATAAATTTGGGGGTGGGGGGGAGGTGAAGGGGGGAAGAGACTGGGTAAGAAACATGCTCATACTCTCTTTCACACTGGAACCTCACAAAACCATTTAGTGCAGACTTACTTGCTGAAAGTACCTGCTATGCCAAGTAGCTGTTTGTCAATGCTAAAACTCACATTAGCTTGTACCAGAGGAGTAGCCAACCCTGCTCTGAAGTCCCATATATGTATGCAAAACTTTCCAGAAATTCATTTAAAAGCTCCTGAATTTTTATTGTTCTATCACTGCACACTTTTTTTTTTTTACTGTGAAAGAGAAAAGAGTACTTTAAAACAAAAATGCTATTCTTGTCATTCTTTTCTGGTTTGTTGAAAAAGCAGGAATACCTTTGGTCCTGTTGATTATGGCTATTCAAAGAATCAGTTCATTCTAATCATACCACTTCTACAAAGGATGAACACAAAAAGCTATAAAATATCTACCACCCACTCAAGAATCCTGTGACAAATTCACAACCAAACATGCAACTACAACTTCATGTTTCATTTGAGGAACCTGACTTTCACTCACCCTGACAAGGTGAGAAAAAAGTCACTATTCATTTTGACTCTCAAGCAGAGACTGTTGCACTGGCACTTTACTATCATTCTAATGAAGAAAAAATGGTTATCAAATTTCAGGGTATTTTCTCAGCAGCTATCATTTATTCTTTTGTTGTTGTTGTTTGTTTATTTGTTTGTTTTTCTCTAGCGCATCATCAAGAAGTCTGTTTCATTGAGGGGGAAAAAAGACTATTAGTACCAAAGAAGTGAAAAACTTCAGAAGGAAGACAAGTTGTCATTCTTCTTGGGTTCTTCTAAGGTAATTGGTTCTTGAATCCGGGCTCTATTTTGATTTTCAGTCGTGTCTGAAATAGTTTCTATCTGATATGGGCACTTCTTAAAATCATTTAATGCTCTTTTAACATCTGTATTCAGCCTATTTCAATTACAAAGCTTTTTAGATCAATACAACCTGTAAACTCTCAATATCATAAAATCCCAATTTCATTCCATGTTTCTCATATTTTTTGTCTTGTCTCCACTTTTCATCTGCTGTAACATACTGTTGACTTTTCATTTTAATCTAGAATTGGTCCTTAGCAGATACAATTTTCCTATTGACCTAAGACACTAACAGTAGGGAAGAACAAATCCTGAGTCATACTACTTGACCAGTGCTAAGATAGGACTAGTTTTGTGAAACTTAACTGGTCTAAAAACTATGATAGTTTCTATTTTCAGCCTTGTGTAGAATAAAGGAAGACAGCAATATAATTCTGAGAAGGAGAGAAGAACCTAAAACATTTTTGCTTGTCTCACTGACTTTTTCTTTGAACCCAGCATCAACAATTTTCAGTCAGATAACATGGGTTTGTTAAAATGAGTTTGAACTCTACTGCCCCATTATATGCAGGCAGAAGAACACCCTGCAGGCCATATGATTGTCATATTTTGTTTATAGATACAATCATATAGAGCACTAAGCGTTTTTGTTGTGTATTTCTCTGTACTGTGTTCTTTTGTTAAACACAGGGCTTAGGTTCAGCATTTTAAAAACATCTATCAATTACATAATAGCTACCACAGGAAAAAAAAAAAGAGGTTTTCTGAATTTTTTAATGAAATATAGTGGCCTACAGCAAAGCTTAAAATTTATTTAATGCAGTTATGGAAAACATCAGAAGTTTTTTGAGTCATTTTTTTTTACCATGTCACAAGAAAGGGAACTAATGAATTTTGAATCTGTAACTTCCAAAAATAATTGACTAATTTCAGTGTTGATGGCTTCCTTCAGTATTAGATAAAGACATGAGACCTAGAAAAGAAGAGAAATCAAATAATGATTCAAATCTCTATGATCTGGCTGCCTGAAGGGAAGCTCACTGTCAGTGTGAGGTTCCCAATTTTTACTAGTTCACCAATCACTGTGCTAAAGGCTGATGATGGTTATGGCTGTCTCTCTGATAGTTCATCACATGAGTGTAATCTTAATTTATAGTTTTCATCATAAATCAAGATCATTATGGCAAAATTGATGCCCTTGAGTCATTTATATCCTCAGTGCATACGCTCCATAAATCTGAAACCTTATGCATATTATTACTAAGAGAATGTTAGGAATCTGTTACTGTAAAATCTCTTTCTTTAATTTTAACTGAAGTCTTGTGCTGTGTTAAAACAAAATGGACAAAAATCCCAAACCAAACAACAAAACAAATGCAAGTGAATTCTGTCTTTAAAATTCACTGTTTTCACTTGAAACACAGAATCACAGAAAGGCCTGAATTCAAAGCAACCTGAACGATCATCAAGTTCCAAGCCCTCTGCTGTGTGCAGGGTCACCTTTCCCTAGACCAGGTTGCTCAGAATTGCATCCAACCTAGCCTTGAACAGTTCCAAGGAAACATCCAGGGTTTTTATATGCTTTGCCTTAGTTTTCTTAAGGAACACTATCACAAAAGTTGATATCCACTCAAGCATTTTAACTGCATCAGCTAAATGTGTGATTTTGAAATCACCAATAATGGTGTCTGCCTGAACACTCATCAATCAAAATCAATAACTTGGAGGAATATGGATTTAGATCTACATATTTTTTCATACTGGGGTCCGTAAACACAGATTTTGGTAGACCAAAATAATGTATAAGCTTGAAATGCAATCTGAGATTGTTTCAAACTGTGTTTAAAATTATGTGGGATTTTTTTTCAAAAGTCAAATATTAGACCTTTAACATTTCAACTTTTTTTTTCTCCAATTGGTATTTAGCTTTAAAATAGAGCATTTTTAAGAGGAGAAAAAAAGATGTTCAGAAATGAACCAGAACAAACTGAATGTATTTCTAAGGAAAGGAACTCAGGAACTCATTATTAAAACTTTAGGACTGGAATTATTTCCTATATATTGCCACTGGCAAAAGCCACCAGTTGACATCTCCATCTAGCCCTTATAACAGCACATGCAATACAGAACAAAGTTTCTAAGGGTGAATTCATTATTAATCATAAAAAGAACTTGAATTCAAATCATAAGTGCAAAGACAAGCAAGCTTGTTTCTAACAACTTTCCTTGTACAGACATTACATGGTTGAGAGCTCAAATTTGCTAAACCCACACATTTGTAGAGAACTTTTACGTGTGACCTGGTATGCAAAATAGGGTTGAAATATGCATAAAACATAACTTTTGCAGAAACAGCCACCTTTGCCTGGATTTTTATTCATTATAAAAAAACAGATTTTTTTTTTTTTGGAAGAAAGCATTTTAACAATCAAACTTCCCTGAAAATTTAGTTATCTTTTTCTACTGATAAAGAAAATAAAATTATGAAATTAAACAACAGAAAACACTGACAGTATAATCAGTGAGCAGAAATTCCAGAGCAGTTATTTCTTCCTTTAAAATCACAACAAAAGTTTTAAAGGTGTGGTTGTTTCCAGGACATTAACATCACTTAAAGTCAGGAAATCTTGGAGAGTAAAAGGTCTTTACTAAAAGAGGTGCATATTTACATGGTCAGAATAATCAGACAACCAGGTTGAGAGTATTATAGGACATTTCTAAATATCTGCTTTCAGAGTTACCTTGTGTCTGTCAAAGACTGAGGTACCCTATTCAGACTCAGGAATCATGCAAAAGTTTATATTTGGAAGATCATTATTGTTTCTTAATTTAATTTATCTGCTGTATTAGCATTGTCATGCATGTGTTTGTTTCGTAAGAATTACAAGAGTAGCACTGATCAGTAGTCATGAAGTGCCTGTATCTGGAAGCTATAGTTGCTTCAGAGGAAATTTAAAAGGTCAGTAAACCTAAAGGAGAGCATTAATGTTACTGAAGTGTCCATGAAGAAACCCACATCAGAGCTAGAAGGGTCTCTGAAGCCTGCTGAGAAAGAGCCCCGTAGGGAGCAGGATACAGAGGCTTTATCCAGCCAGTCACACTCTGCCCAAAGGGAAAACCAGCACTGCAACGAGAAAGGAACAAGTCTGAAGCTTGACAAGGACCCTGCAGAGTCAGTGAAATTCTGAGGAGCCAGAGATGTCAGCAGAGCAACCCTGAATCCTGAGGGTGGTGAGGAGCCAGAGACAGTCTGGGGCTTGCTACCAGGTAAGAAGCCACAGCCCAGACAACAAACCTGAGAAGCCCAGCCAAAATCTGATATAAATTAGCAAAGAGAGTCTTAAGGAAAAGGAAAATGGAAAAGTGGGGGAACTAAGAAATCAGAAATAGAAAAGGGAAACCTTTTGATTAAGTTACTTAGATGGGATATGTGTTCTAGTTTGTCTTACATTAATTGGGTTGAGCTGTACTAAAAAACAGATACTTCTATGATTTATTTTTCTGTCAGGGAAAATTAACAGATGAATAAAATCAATAAATTTTCTGAAGGACAATACCAGCTGTATAGATGAACATAATCATAAACATATCATAGTTAAAACATGTTACTATACAATTTGAGGAAGAAAGATCTGTAAAAATGAGGGTAGAGGTCTCTACAGAGGATATCTAGCTTACAAATACTCCCTAAAAATCATAGTTACATGTGTCTTCATCAAAAGGAAACTAGAGGAGAAAGGATATTGGGGGGGAAGTATTATATTTTAAAAGCATCTCCTTTAAAGAGCAGGAGGGTAAAAATTGCTCTGTCATCTTAATATTGCTTCACTTTCAATAAATATAGATGTTTTCACAGAAACTAATGAAAACATCCACTGTGTTCCCTATGATTCATTGGCAATCAAAAGCACTTCCTAATTTGCAATATGATGATCTGGAGTATTGACAATCATTCAAAAAGATTACTTGCTTTTAATATATTTTGTCTACTGAGAGGAGGCAGTAGCTTTGCCACAGCAGACCATCATCTGTCATTACTGCCATCAACACCTGCTAAGAGCTTAGTGAATGTAGAAACAGGAAGAGAGAGAGCCCTGGGTGCCTGTTTGCATCCTGGCCATGTGAAAAGGGGGTCTGCAGCAGAGCAGGGGGCTGTGGAACAAGAGCAGGACCTATCACAAGGCTGGGGGCAGAAGCTGGCACTGCAGGGCTCTGTGCCAGCCCACTCACATCTTCACAGCTCCACGTACCAGACAGGGCTTGCCTGAGAGTTTGAACAACCAGTTGTATCCAGCACATGAGGCCATGGAGGTGACAAAAGAGTCCAACAACATTCTAACACATCCTTAACTAATGAGAGTTAAGGAGGGGCATTCTGAAATAATTCCTTTCCTGTTAGATTTGTGGTCAGTGTGGTCAGCACGGTGTGGTTTCAGCAGTATGAGTACCCATCAATCCAATCATATTTCAGAGTTCCCTGAGTACATACCATGAGGCAGAAATAATGAGACTGAAAAACTACAGGCCTAATGAAAAATTTAGAAGCCTAAGGGGAGATAGAAAAAGGCAGATCATAATGGAACTAAAATTGAAGCAAATTTTTAGGTAGCTTTTAGATTTTACTCTATAACTGTTATGCTAGTACTAACATTTGTGCAAAAGGTGTGTATCAGTTTTCAAGTTCATTTAATAAACACTGTTCATAAAAATGTAGCAATTATCAAAATCTGGAATGTATTCCATAACAGTTGTGATAAGGATGTAACTGTAGTGTTTTCCAGAAATTAATGTTTAATATTAAACTTGTTTAACCATTTTTTTCTTTCATGCCTTTCAACAGACAGAAACCAGGTTAATGAAGGGAAATAACACTGCCACACAATCTGTAACAAACAGCTTCTGTTGGTAGGATTTTTTTTTTTTTTTTTAATTTGTGAAGAATAACTAAATAAATGTATCCCTGACAAGAAGTTGCAGATATTAAATTGTAGATATCTAAAGTGGTTTAACAGCTGTGGATGAAAATGGGGAGTTATCATACGTGTTATTGTGGATAGCACTCAGATAATTATTGCAAAATAGTCTGAACAGGAGAATAATTTGTAAATATTTCCTACACTGTCTTTGTTACTCTTCGTCAGAAACCTTTTACATGGAAAACCAGAGATATTTGAAATCTTCTTTTCGTAGTTTGATTGAGTTCACTGCATAGACTTGTTTTGGTGGATTTAATCATCAATTAAATGCTGTCGTTCTCATCATCCTTTAGCAAGACAATACTGGTATTTCACATTTGCAGAGGTACCCAAATAGCTAACACAACCCAAGTATATTGCATTATTACATAATTTTTGTCTGACAATAAGGAAAGAGATTAACTTCAGTTTTCTTTTTCTCTCTTTACATGAAGACATCTTCCTGAAAAAAAAGTGCCTTGGATCCAAAAATTTCTCAAATTCAATTTTATTGTCTCTCTGTCATACAAATACTACATAAGATACCCTCTGAATTTTGTTGGGAAGGCAATTTTCAACCCAAATATAATTCCATGCACAGGTGGAACTTAACTACCCCAAAACTTGCAAAACACATTAAGACAGCAAATAAAAACACCGTCTAAGGATGGGTGAATTGTGTGGTTTTATTCCTTCTGCTATGAAGGAATAAGGGACAATACAAATCCTAGTTATTCATACAGAAAAACACCAAAGCCTCCCTTTATATTCAAGGAATGTTTTATTGCAGTAATTCATCATCCCAATGTTTTAACTAAATCAGAAGTGGTTAGAATCTAAACTTGTCTTTTATGAAATACATTTCCATCCTCCTATATTATTTGAAATACCTGGGCAATTCACCTGTCCCCATCATTTTGTCTGATACCTATTTTAAAGGAAAAGTTATTATTTCCCTGTCTAACTTATTAATGACTCTGAGGAAAAACAGATATAAAATTATTCAAGAATATCATCTGAAGAGCTGATAATAATATAAGCCATCTGACTTAAAAATATAAAGAATTTGGTCCAGGCTGTTTTGGTATCTTTTACTGTCATCTCAAGAACAGAGGGAAAGTGCTTTGTTTTGCTAACTGACAGAGAATAAATGATATTTTTAAACATTTAAATTAATTTATTACTCAAATGAGTATTCTCCAATGTCAGTATCACAATCAAACTGGTAGAACCATAGAATCATTTAGGTTGAAGACATGTAAGACCATCAAGTCCAACCATTGTCCTAACATGGCCAAGTCCATCACTAAACCATGTCCCTAAAGGCCACCTTTACATGTCTTTTAAATAGTCCCAGGGATGGTGACCACTGTTGTCTCCTGTTCCAATTCTTGATCACCCTTTCCGTGAAGGAATTTTTTCAATGTCAGATCTAAACCTCACCTGGTGCAACTTCCAGTAGTTTCCCCTGTCCCATCACTGCTTTCTTTCAGGCAGTTGCAAAGAGCAGTAAGTTCTCCCCTGAGGCTCCTTTTCTACCTAACAGAATAACCATGCTCCCTCAGTCACTCCTCTCAAGACCTGTGCTCCAGACCCTTCACGAGCTTCATTGCCCTTTTCTGGACATGCCCCAGCACCTCCATGTCTTGTAGTATTCAAGGGAAACCTTATTGCTGTCTACAATTACCTGAAAGAAGGTAGGAGACAGGTGAAGGTCAGTCTTTTCCCACAGGTAACGAGTAATAGAACAGGAGGAAATGGTTTCAAGTTGAGCCAGGTTTAGATTCCATAATAGGGAAAAGAAATCTTCCACTGTAAGGGTGATCAAGCAATGAAATATGCTCCCCAGGGAAGTGATGGAATCACCATCCCTGAAGATATTTAAAAGACTTGTAGATATGGCCTTAGGGACATGATTTAGGGTGATCCTAGCAGTGTTTGACTGACACTTGGACTCAGTGAGCTTAGAGGTTTATGCCAACCTTAATGATTCTATGATTCTATCACCTCAGCCTCTCCAGCACCAAGTACAGAGGGACAATCACTGCCCTGGTCCTGCTGGCTTCACTATTTCTGATACAGCCAAGATGCCACTGGCCTTCTTGGCTGTCTGGGCACACTTTGGTTCCTAATCAGCTGTGTCACCAACACTCCCAGAACCTATTCCACTGGGCAGTTTTCCAGCCCAGTTTTCCAGACTATAGCGCTGCCTGGGGTTGTTGTGACCCAAGTGCAGGACTCATCACTTTACCTGGCTGGATCTCCTGAAAATGGCTGTGGCAATCCATCCAGCCTGTCAAGAGTGCTCTGCAGAGTCCTCCTACTCTCCAGCAGAGCCTGCTCCACTTGGGTCTTATCTGAAACTTACTGGGGGTGCACTTGATCACCTTGTCCATGGATCATTGATAAGGACATTAAACAGGACTGACCCCAGTATTGACCCCAGGAGAACACCACTTGTGACCAGCTGCTAACTGGATGTACCTCCATTCAGTCATCTCTGGATGGCTTGGCCCTCCAGACAGTTTTTTACCCAGTGGACAGTGTGCTCATCCAAGCCATGACAATACTTGGACAATACTAAGGGAAACAGTGTACTTACGTTTAGGTGAAGTTGATTACTCCACTGACCAATTACTTTGTATTCTGTACTCTTATTGGTGATTTGATACTGAAAAATATCATAGCGTCCAGGAGCATCTCCATTTTCATTGAAAACTACAGGTGTTCCAGCACTCCCTGGAAAAAATATTAAGAAGCAATAAATACATTTAAAACAATTTAAAATATATATATTAAAGAAAAATATTAATTAGAAATTGAACAAGTTCTTCATAATGCAAGTATAGTATGATAATAAATTCAAAAACTTCCCAGAGACAAAATGTATGTTATTAATATCATCAAAAAACCTACCCTATGATTCTATGAATATAATTTTAAAATATAATCCTTCTTCTCTGGTTGTTTCGTTGTTTGGTTGGGTGTGTTTTGTGTGTATATTATAGAACACTAGGAAATTGAAGGATAAAACAGAAATGAAGAAATTTCTTTTGACATGAAGAAAGACATCATTTCACTTTAGGATGTATATACTTGGCAGTAGGCAAAAAATAACAATCTTGTAATGAACTACATGAAAAATTCCCCCATTAAGTAAAAAAATATTAGTAATATCATCAACTTAGGAGCCAATACTCACAAAAGACCTTGAAATGCAAATGTTTAAATTGTGTCACAGTTAGTATGCTGTTTCTAGCACTGACCACCTATGCAATCGTATTTTATCAAAATAAGTGTATCAGCTGCACTTGTTGCTCTCTCCTCTGTACATGACACTGCCTGACAAAAAAGGCCATTGCTGAATCTGTCAAAAGTTATAAATTGACACTGCTCTTACTTCGATCAACAAAATGTTCAAAGATTGAAAACTACACATCTACCTTGGCAACCAGACCAGCCAAATTAGAACATATTTTGATGGATTCCTTCAAGGTGACATCAAGGACCTGCACTCCTGCAGAGACTTTTCAAAAACTAAACTACTTCCCCAAATTTTTATATATAGGTGAATCATATTTATAGAGGAGGTCCATTGAAGAAAAAATCAAGTATGCTAATGTTCTATTTCAGTGACTGCAGATGATATTTATCTTTACTAGGGGAAAAACCTAAACCACCACAAAATGCCCCTACAACGTTTTCATGTTTCCCAATGTGAACGTCCTAGAAAAGAATGGCCAGTTCATAGTAAATTCCTACACTATAACACATTAATGTATCACCTAGAGGAACTAAGTCCATGGTGAGTGGTTTCCCTGGAATGAAAAACTAAAAAAGTTTTAAGTTTTGGATACCTATCAAGCAGAAGTAAGCTAGTAGAAGTGGGAGCAGTCTACACACTCCAGGATTTCAACATAAATTCCTCTTGTCTGTCTGTCTGTCTCTCTCCCATTAAGTATTATGTTCTCTAAAGCATTTCGTTTCGTATAACAGCTTTCATACAAAATTGATATCCAGTGAAATAAACAGTGTTTTGAGAGTGACAAGTGGCACATTAAATACTGTGCCAATTTCACAGTTCTGCCAGAAAAATTCTGGCTGCAAAAATTGAATGTGAGCAACCATGGAAGAAGAGCAACAAAAATTATGTGTGGTAAAGACTTAAGACCCCATGAAGATAGAAGAGACTCAAGAGAAAATTTTGGAAAGCTGTTCATGCTTTTCTCCCAATTATTTTGACAGAATAAAGGGCAAGAAAAATCCCAGTCTACAATCTTTCAAGCAATGAAATCACTCTTCACTGCTCACATAGCAGGTTGATGCAATAAATTTCTTCCACATACTCAGCTGTTGTTGGTACATAGTTATGGAGGTAACCTTCAAAACATTGCTGTACAGTAACAACAGAATTCATCTTTCTACTAAGCAGCATTTGAAGACCTCATGGAAAAACTGTCATTTTTATGAACAGATAGAAAACATCCTTGGTATCCCTTAAGGCCAATAGGAACTTAAAACATTATTATGTTCAGCAATAAGAGTGTGAGCTTATAATATATAGCTGGCTTTAGAAATATCTTGTGGTACTTTTGGTTGGGATAAAGTTAATTTTCTTCATAGTAGGTTGTATGGGGCTCTGATATGGATTTGTGCTGAAAACTGTTGATAACACCGGGATGTTTTAGCTTTTTCTGGACAGCACTTAGAGAGAGTCAAGGTGTTTTCTGCATTTTATCCCACTCCACCATTGAGCAGGCTGGGGATGCACAAGGAGTTGGGAGGGGACACAAGCAGGGCAGCTGACTCCAACTGACCCAAGGGATATTTTCTATAATATAACATCATGTTCAGCATATAAAGCTGGAGAAGAGGAAGGAAGAAGGGGACATTTGGGGAGATAGCATTAAGTCAATCTTATGTGTGATGGAGCCTTGCTTTCCTGGGGATGAACACCTGCCTGCCCATAGCATGGGGTGAATGAAGTCCTTTTGCTTTGCTTATGTGCAGCTTTTGTTTCACCTGTTAAACTTTCTTTACCTCAACCCACCTGATCTCTCAATTTTACCCTTCCAGTTCTCTCCCTGACCCAGCTGGTGGGGAGGGAGTGAGCCTGTGTGATGCTCAACTGCAGGGATTAAAACCACAACACACATACAAAGAGACTGACTAGTCCAGATCAGAACCATCTTTCTTTTTTGGTGTAGTGCTGTTCTCAATTAGAGCACAACAGCATCTCATGCTGAGCACCACAGTCAACAGGGACACAGCAACATGCTAAATTGAGCAGTCTCTCCAAATGAGCCCACCAAGATTTTTCTCATGTGGCCAAAGTCAAACAATCTTTGTCAAGTTAATAAAATCAAGCTTGCTAATAGCTGGAATAAGTCACAGAAAAAGTATACTCCCCAACACTGACAAAAAGCACTATCCCTTTGTTAAACAGCAGATTTTAGACAGTAACAGTCACAGTAACTGCTCTGAAGTATATTTAACTGTGTTTTTGCATTGCTGCCATAACTTGTATATTCTGTTAACAGGGAGACTATTACTTTAACCCATGTCTTATTATATTCATATTCCATTGTGGAATGAAACATTTAATGAACTATAACTAGGCGGTATGCATGACTGGATTGTGCTAATAAACCATTAGCTGCATAACCAGGGAAGCAAAGTTAAAGGCATTTGACCGGTGGTTCCCAAAATAATGACTGCAAGATGGTAGCAGGAGTCTTGAAAGTGTGAGGACAGAATGGAAGTGTAAGACAAACTAGATGCCTCAAGGCTATAAACAAACTACCAAGGGTTAATTAGTATTCTTAAACTCTGTTAATCTCATCTGAAGAAAAATATGCTCTGGTGAATGATCTGAATGAACAGTGCATCTGAGAATGGATAGTCTGCAAATTGAAAAGGTTTTCTAAGATATTTTGCTGGATAGTTCATCAAATTAAAGTGCATACTTCTATGGAAAAACTGATTTACACTGTACGGAGATCAGATAATAAACCATGTGGAGAAACACTGTAGCTGACCAAAACAACTAATATCACATGAAGAGGCAAACCTGGATTCAGTGTACAGTGTTCTGATGAGAATTAAAACGTTCTAAAAATGCCATGGAAGTATACTAGTGTCTTTTTCTGACAACCACATATGCAGAACTGAGCACTCCTGGTACTGCCACATACACTCTATCAGTAGCATTGCAGGGAATTGCATCGTAGTTCAAGTGTAGGACAGAGAGCATTTAAATGCTCCTCTTACTGAACATTGAGGTCTGCCTGCTAAAATGAAACTTAACACACTGTGGAGAGAAAAAAACACAGAATGCAACAAAGACCTGAGGTAGTGAGCCAGAACTACATAAATTCCAGCTTAGATAAAAAATTCTTTGGGAAACCACAGCAAACAATTCTAGTATAGGGTATTTATATTAGAGAATGAACTTGGCTAGCTTCATTGGGGAACCACATTCATTGGAAACCAAAATGTTACTGTTTCTTAGGATAAATGTTCCTATAGTGCTAATGTAGACCATCAGAGAGAATAGAAAGCAGAACACTTTTTAAAAAACAATTGCACTGATTTAATTTTTTAAAAAAAAATTAAAACTATCATTTAATAAAATAGCTAAAGAGAAGTGAGAGAACTATGTCTTTGAGCATTTTCATATTTTATTCTATATCTGATTATGTTGCCATATGTACTTTCAGCTCACGAATGACTCAGGTAATTATATTCAATCTGTCACCATTTTTACTAAATTTTTAATTCATTCTGGATGTCTAAAATGCAAATACCTGGTAGAATTTCCAGAGTACATAATAAGCCTGTCTAACTGTGGAAAATCACGTGTGAGATTCTACGTTCATCTCTCCTCCATACCAATCTTTTTTCTGATTTGGGTTGGGTTGAGTTGGGCTTTTTAATATAAAGACATAGTTACTGACTTATTTTGAGATCTGTTCTGTAAGTATGTCTTTTCTGAGCAGAGGACATAATTACAATTTTTAGGTGTAAAAAAATACTGTGGTACTGAAAGAAATTCTCCCTCTTCCTTCCCACTTTGCAGCAACCAGCATTAAACAACCCTGGGTGTTAAACTAGCACCTCAGCAAGACATTTCAGAATTTTTCTGTGACCTCAGCTGTTTATGAGCCTTTATGCAGGTTAAAACTAGCCAGAAAAGTTAATAAGATAGGAAAAATGGTAAAATATATGAGGTTTTTAAAGCAGATTCAAGGCTGTGATGGAGCCTTTTCAATTTTCAATGCATTACACAGATATCAAGGAGGACCCTTTCTGATAAGCAACTGTTGTAGAACTGGTCCTTTGTGCACTGGACTGGAAAATTCACATTCTTATGAAGAAATCTTTAAACATATACTTTGATATTCTTGAGATGCTGCTCAGCAGCTACCTAATCCTTCATGTGCCTACTTTGTCAAGTTACATTTCACATGATTCTCAAATATCTCCTCTTGTACTGCAGACTGTAAGATTAGATCCCTGTAAGGTTACAGAGCACATTTGGCCAATGCTTCCAGTGAAATTCTCTTTACATTTCAGGAAGTGGAAAAGAAATAGATTGACTTGTAAACTAAAAGTTTGTGTATAGTACTGGCCAAGTGCATATAAAAGTTCTTAATATATAAAAGTTCTTAATATATAAAAGTTCTTAAATTAATAACAGTGCTGAGCCTTATTTTTTAAAAATCCTATTATTTAAATCAACACACTTGGATTCTTCTTACATGAAAGTCTTTAAAAATATTTCTTTATTATGAAGCACTGTTACTTCAGTACCTTGACAAAAGTGTAGAAAAGAGGTTGTTCTGATAAATCTCACAATTGCCATTTACAGAATATTCCAACTCTAATGGAGCAGATTTCATTATAAAGGTTGATACCAGATACAAATCTTTTATTTCTGAAATCATATGTCTATGGATTGATATTTCTTTTTTTTAAATCTGAAATTAAAATTGCTTAAGCAGAGCATTTTGGTACTGAAATAAACTGATATAACTGATATATATCCTTTGAGTTGTTCCACATAAACTACTTTATTGCTATGAATCTAAAGAAGTAAGCCTGGATTCAATGGTAGGCTTAGGAGAATGGAAGTCAAGCAGTTATGTAGTTCACTAAAATACAATTGACTGTTGTGTATCAAAACTTAAGAATGCACCTTCTCTTACATTCAACTTTATGGAAAGACTCCTCAGATTTATAGGATCAGCTCTTATTTCATTAATTCATGGAAATAGTTTCAAGTACTAGAGTTAAGGGTTCAGATTTTTTAATCATCATTTAATTCTAAGCAGCTTTTTAAAGGAAAAAGTACTACAGAAATGTACATGAATAAATTGTTCTCAGGAAAGTAAAAAGAAGGAGAATAACCACTTGAATTTTCAATAACAAGAGTTCCCAGAGAAGAAAAATACTTTTGTAAAATTAAGCAAGATGTCAATGAGACAAATTAAATAGAAGGTTGAAGTGAAATAAATGGAAATAGTAAACACAGGCTATTATAACATTTAATACCAAAAAAAAAACCAACAAAAAAACACCACCAAAAAACCCCCCACAAAATTATAAACAACTTATCAGAACTAGCAAAAGATTATCTGTTAATGTCAGGCTGTCAGAGGAAGAATATACAGTGTATACAGCAATGTGAGGTTTGTGATAAATGAAGCTTTTATCTGCTCAATCTCCACACAGCAGACATTTTCAAACAATGAGCAACGTGGTTACTAAAAAACAATGATTGCCCTACACCTATCCAAATATCAGAAAATACTTCTTTTCATGCTTACCCTACATGTCTCAGTTCAAGATTAGGACAATAAAACAGGATTTCATCCAGCTGCAGTAAACACAGACCTTTACTGACATTTTAAATATCCTAAGATATTGGATACATCCACGCAGATGAGCAGAATATGCATATGAGAGAGAATCTGTGCCTCTCTGAGGCAGCAGCTGGAGGCCAGATGGATACCCTGGGGTATCTTAAATGGCATTTGATGCCCATGTTTAGGCAATTTATCTTACTTACCACAGGGCAAATTCTGGCTGTTCATGTATGAATGCATAAAATAGAATGGAAGAGAAACTCGGAATGCTACAAGAAATGAATTATATACAGATTTGTAGCATATGTAATACAAATTATGGTGGTACCCTTTACAAGACTTACAGAGAAAGTAAAAAATTTGGTACTGAAATAAACTGATATAAGTCAATTCCAGGTGAGGCAGTACAACTTTACATTTTTTAAGCTGATGGGCAAGAACTTCTCCGAGATTTGGCACAGAAATGTATAATTTATTTGAACTCTTGGTCCTCAGCATAGTGAAAAATTAAAATTATGTATTATGAATGGAACAGTTCATTCCACTCTTGTATAACATTAGCCAGGGCAAGTACCATAATCACATGGTATTTAAAATAACAAATAACAAATAGAGCTTTTTTTCCTTACAGAATCTATTAGAGCTTCTTCTCACATCAAGCATAGAGACATGCATCATAAAACTTACCCTGAAATGAATAAAATTCAGAGATGAGACTGAACTTTAGCCATCAACAGTATAGGAGTAGTAAAAAGCAATTTGCCCCATCAGTAATTAGTTAGTATGACAGTGGTTATTAAAAGCAGCAATCTAAATGCAAACTCTGGTTCATGCAGTCCTTCAGCTACAACATCAAGAAGGAGAAAAATTCATCTACATTTTCCTTGTTCCCTACATTCTCTCCTGCAGCATCTGCTTTTGGCCACTCTCAGCAAATAGACTACAGTGGTGAAATTTTATTTCTTACCCTCTAACAAATAACTCAGCTCAGAATATTAAAACACAGAACTCTAGCTCCTCTCCTTACAGCATCTTGAGTCTACTATCAGAAAATATGTATACCTGTAATACAGCTGTATCACAGATTAGACTTCGAATTTTTCCGGATAAAGAATTAAAATTGGTAGACACCAGTCTGTGACATAGAACTGGGAAGGCAGTTTTGTATCTCCCAGTCTGGGCTCAGCCTGTTCTCTGCTCAGCCAGGCCATGCCTTGACCTCTCCTCTCAGTGGTGGGGCAATGCTGTGTGAAAGACCCTCCCTCCTGCACTGCTAACAGGAAGGGGTAGGAGATGTAGATGAGCTGCACCACAGGTAGGTGCTACAGAAAGGAAGGCATTATCACTGCAGCCCTGTCAGAAGCATCCATCAATCCTAGAAAAGAATGGGATGAAAGAGGTTCTGATGGGGAAGGAGCTACTGAGCCACTTTGAACCTCCCCTGCCACCTCAGCTTTGTTCCTTTCACCTCTGGAAAAGAGATAGCTCTGTCCACACATGGGAGGGGGTTTTGAGGAGAAGAGAGAAGGCAGAGAGTGAGACAAAAAGCTTCCTGTTCCATAGATGTAGCCAAAAAGCTCAGTGCTACCAGCATATTTGAAAGAATACAGGTTCTTTTCGTTCTGTACTCAAAAAATCCATAGAGACAGGTTTCGTCTTAAAATCTACAGCACACATTGTGTGCCAGAGAAGATTGATTCAGTTCTACAGCTGAAGAATCCAGCAAGTCAAAAAAGCCAACAGGCTCAGGGAACGGATATTGTATGCAATGGGAACAAATCACTCAATCCCCTAAAGATCAAGACATGGTATAAAACTCAACTGAGAGGTAAATACTACTCTAGTAACATACTAAAATAGTAGCAGGGTGATATGACATTATCTAGTACAAGCTAACATCTTGTTCCAGAAGAGGAACTTATAAGAGGGTAGTTAGATTTCTCACATAAAAATGTGTGAATAGATGCATAAAATTTAGTTTGCATGGTATTATAGACTGGAGAGTATCAAATGCTCTTTGGAAGAAGATGTATCAAGTATGTGTGCATGTTTTAGTTTTAAATGTTGTGGTTGGGAATTCTTTCTTTTTAAATATATTTTGCAGCACAAGTAGTATCAAGCACATTTCTTGTAGTCCTTTTGAGAAGAGTTCATAGTTATAATCTAAAAAAAAAAAGAGAAAATAAATAGCTGACATGTAGGCTGGGAGTGAAAGTGTGAGGAATCTTTTCTACAAATACAACCACAAGTAATTTTTTTTTTTTTTAGTATTACCAAAATAAATACACTTTAAGTAGACATGAATTTCTCTATTAAGTAAGGATCACCTGCAGACCTCAGCAACACAGCCATATTATGGGAACAATATATTCCAAGATTAAAAGAGTTTTCATACCATTTATGTATGTTATCATGTTTCTTGTGGCAAAAAAAAATAAACCTTCTTTCAAGAAGCTGTAGCTATATAAAGCCATTCAAAGAGATCAGAAGAGACTCAGGAAGACATTCAGGATTGTCCAAGACATTTGGCTATTTTTAACCTAAAACTCTATTTAGTATACTCCTAGGAAGCACAGAATAGTTTTCTTCTGACCATAAATCATCAGTTTATTTTAGTGTATACAAGGACTCACCAAGACATATTTGAGAACTACATGGCATGACAAGCTTGGTGCACTCTTCAACATCAACTATAAGGATCCTCCTTATTCTGCTTGTTCCATTTCTCCTGCTGTGTGGCACTGTTTCGTAAGGGTTTTGTTGTTCTTCAACCCCCATTCCTTTTTTTGGAAGTGCAGAACAAGAAGGTTTTTGTTTTGGTTTTGTTATTTTTGTCAGTTTTGTTGGTTTTGTTTTACTAGTCCCAGAAAGATGTACTTATTTCAGCACTGCTGACCTCAGTCACATTTTTTTGTCAGGTTTCAGGTAAGAGCCTATCAAGCTGACAATTGACAGAGTCTTTCAGATGATAGCAGATTTTTCTCATCAGATTGCACGTACCGAATGTGCGAAGGAGAGATGAGTTACAGCTGTTCCACTTCAGAGTCCAGTCTGAGCATTTACTTCATGCCAGGATGAAAACATACCAAGCAGATACATACATACCTCTGTGGATTTCAGAAGTCAAAAGACACTAAGTGTGTCCGATAAGGAAACACCTCAGTTAATACTTGTAACTCACAAGTGCCTGTAGAGTCTCAGAAAGAAAGATTTCTTCCCTTTCCACTCCAAAGGAATCCACCTGCTATGGAACCACATGGGAGAAAGGAAATGTGGAGCTCCATGAAAGTTGTGCCCAAAAGGCAGTGGGGCTCATACAAGATCATCAGAGAAAGCCACACACTACTATAGGAATCAATGCTGCCTGTGATGTGCAGGAACTAGTTAAGCTGCAAGGGCTGTCTGCAGAAAATGTGAGCATCTGAAGAGCCATCTATATTTCTAGGTGCTTTTGGACAAAGGTTTTTAGAATTTTTCCAGCCCCTCAAGCAACTCCTCTGTATTAATAGGTTCCTGAGGCCAGTGAAAAGCAAACAAAAATTCTTTGCCTCAGGTAACAGCTGCCTGGAGAGCGAGGCAGCATCCTGGTGAGTAAAGATAACCATCCTTAGAGTAATTGTAAAAATGTCATCAAAATGGGAAATGGTCCAGCTAACAGGCTTCATCCCCAACTCAAGCATTGCTCTTAGAAAACTCCAGGAGAGCTTTTATTTGTGATTTTGCTCCTCTGCCTCCAGGCTCTTGGAAGTCCTAGTCCATGACCATAGTTCTCAGATATTATTACTGACATCTTAGAATTTTGTTATTTCTCTTCTAAGCTTTCATTATCTTTCCAGATATGATATATTGCTAGAATAAAAATGAACAGAAAACAGGCAAACAAAATCAGTGTCACATAATCATAGTTGAAATAATGGATTGCAGAAAGAATGAAGGAACTAAACAAATTGCTATTTAAGGCTTATATGAAGTGTAGTTAGTTTACCAAAAAAATCCAGCACCCAAGGTACAAACCCACAGCCAAAAGCAATTAGCTATAAGAATATTCTGAAAGTACATAAATAATTTAAGATTTCTCAAACAAGACACATCTGCATCCTTAACACTGTCTCACAGGGATTGTCATTATGTAACAGACATTAGTGCATTAACATTTAGTTAACAGACACCTGAAACATAAATGCCTTTTTCTTCTCTGTCTAACCAAGCTTCACAGGCAGCTTATTATGACCAATGTACTCTCAGTCACCCATGAGGATAGTTCATCTTGCTGAACAAGATCCTATTTGACATAGAGCTATTTCCTGTTTTTCCTGGAGTTCAATCAGCTGTGTGTTAATTAAAGTAATTAAACATGTTAAAAGTATATCAGGGCATTTCCTAATATTGATTTCTATGAGTTACCATGCATGAAAACCAACCTTTCTTCCAGTGCTTCAGCTGGGGCTTAAACTCTGACATTGAGTAAGGACTCAGCTCTGAAGAGAAACTGTTAAATATCCATAAACCATTTTGTAACTCAACTTCTTTCGTGTGGTCTGCATCAAAAATGAAGTAAGTCACACAACTGTACACACATACACACACACAGGCCATGCTTCAGTTACCACAAAAAATTTGGAGAGAGACATCAAGTGGAAACATCACTGTCTGAATCACAGTTTTAAATTTATGAAAGTATACAAGGTAATGTTATTTCAGCCTTATGACCTTGTCATATCTTATTCTCTGATGTTTCTAGAATGCAAAACCATCTAATGCAATTCACAAATGCTATGTTATTCATTAAAGTATTACCTTGTGCCAGAAGGAGGCAAAGACTGCAAAGCAGTTACTGAGAGGCCTGATGTGCAAGGAAAAAATGCTTGAAATTCCTGAGTCCTTCAAGTCTGCACAGCAATAATTAATACACTGCAATCAAAGGATAAGTAATTTATAGGTTTTTACTATCTTGGTTTTTTGTAATTACAACAACCATTAGTGAGTGACTGATGTCCACTGAAAATTTACTCTGTTGTCATGGTTATTTTAAGGCAATTGTGAAGCTACTAATCTCCAAAGACATAAACTATATTAATGCTATAAAACATTTAAGAAGTAATTTTAGTTTACAATGTTTTACAATCTGTTTATGGTCACAGTTTTACTGAAAAACTGACTTAAATTTGGAAGTAATTTAAAATGCAGCTATAACCTATGTACTCAGTCCCACGCTTCCCAATTTTTAAAGACCCTGCTTTAGAGATCATACCGACTATCTGGGAGATCAGTCCATGGAATCTTTCAGTAATAAATTTTCAGAAACTTATATACCAATGTCTACACTAACTTTGTACCTTTATGGGTGTTGTGAAGGAGTATAACTGGACGTTTTTTCACTGACACTTTCCTAGGATACTAGGTTATTCACCTGTTTAAATGGCTCATACTTGAAGCTGTTGATATCTGGGGAAGTAATTTACTTTTATTGAACACAAATGAGGAAAATTTTATACAGGAAAACAAGTCTTTATTAGAAGAACAATATATTTTCTGAACAGCTGATCTCTCCATTCAAGGAGACTGGTGATGAGTGTTCTTCAGTAAGATAGTTTTTACAGGTACTGTTCTGTATTAATATTATGGAACATAGGCCATATTTTAATGCAGTAAGGCTTGAGGCTGCACATCTCAATCTCCTCTACTGGTATGAGAAATTCTCATTCCAAAAGCTGTCAGTAGAAGTAATAACTACTAACATTTTTAGTATTACTGAAAATTTATGGCTAATCTCAAAAATCGTCATTTTGGATCCCAGATACTAAATTCATGTAATGTGAGAGAATCTTTTTAGCTTGCTTTAAAAAATTCTGAATCCTCAGGACCATGGAGAAAAGGGGGGTTTTGCAGCCAAATTCCAAGTCAAAAAAACCCAGATGGTGCAAAAGAAATTCTCCAAGATTATTTTTAATTTTAAATTTTAAAAGCTTCTTTGGGGGCATTGCTCAAGACATCTGCGCTCATGGCATTGGGACACTTAGTTAGAGTAAGTGATATGATGAAAAATGATAACATCAGACATTCTTCAAATCTTGGCATTATCTTCTCTATATAAAATATGTAGTATGTAATACATACATAAATATGTAATGACTAAAAGTCATATATATCAAACAATACTGATTTCTTCCTTCAGTATCATAAGGAAGACAGTTAAATTCTGTTTAAATAGCTAATTAAATTAGATTTGCAACTGATTTTCCTTATGGAAAAAAACACAGAATTTTAAAAAAATCTCAAATGCAAGAGATACATTTTATAGATGTATTGTTTGGTTCAAAATTTCCAAAATAAATCTTTCTAATTTATCACTGTACAGTGAGAATAACACAGAAACATACATCCACTTTTTTTTTTCTTTTGCAACAGTTATCAAGGTTTTTAATATTTAATATGCTGGTTTAGTTTGAAGGCCTTAGAAAGATAGTATTTTCACATTTGAGCAAACCAGCCACCATTCTCCTTTAAATGCATACTCAGCCATAGTAATGACACTGTCCTGATTACCTGCTTGCCACAAAGGAGTTGCTTTTATCTGACTGAAATGTCAGCCCATCGGAAGCTCATGGAGTGCAGGGACCTGTTGAATTGCCAAATGATGAAATCACACACCTTGAGCTGGCAAAAGACATCCTGGCAAGCAGGCTGGATCCAGCAATACTAGGTTGAGAAAAAGACTTCTACATGAACAGAAATTAAATATGTAGGAAAGAAAAAGAGCATCTTGCTTCTGGTGCTGTTCAGAATATCAAAAAATCAGCTTCTAGGACTTGAAGGTAGTTTTAATTGGATCATCAGCTTCATTTGATTATGCCTGGGTATCCAAAATCTAAGATCACAGCATTTAAAATAATTCATAATCTAAAATTTCGTAGCTAAATTCAATGATAGATTCCATGCAGTTGTTGTAACTCAGTAGCCAGAGTTTCTCAGGTATTTAATATAAGCAGCTTTACCAGCTTGTGAAGTCTCTACCAATAGCCACAGAAAACAACATTGTGTGTTTATGTATCATCACACACAAGTCAGATTTTTTAAAAGTCAGCGAACCTAGTGTTCTCACTGATCACTATGATGCAATTCAAAGACCTAACTACTACCACTATTTCACAGAACACAGAAACTCTGTAATTTAATTGTAGCTCTACCTGCTTAAAATAATTTAATCATTCTTGCAGATCATTAGAAGTAATGTCATACTAATTTGTTATTGCACCAGATACTTGGCAGACATAAACTGGAAAGGGCCTTTTACAGATTCCCATCTCCTTTTGCTTTTTCCCCATAAGAAAGTTGGACTTCTGTAAACCATAAGATTAAAAATCAATATTGCCTCTGCATTCTTCAGAGCAGAACAAATCCCCTTACAAAAAATAAAGAAAAAAAAAAGAAAAAAAATCATCCAAATCTTGGTGTGATTAAAAATTAATGTAAGGTGTGTTAGTGGGAGTCTCTGCTTACTCTAGCCTGAGCAACTGCAATGAGACTCAGCCTGTGTTAATTACTAAAACTTGAACAAGCTTCTTTCACAGTTATATCTATTTATAAAGTAGTGTTAAGGGCTAAGCAAAGAAGATTTAGGATTTGATGATCCCATTGTGTAAATGACAGCTACCACTCTACATAAGCTGTATTTGAGATTTTTAATCCCATTGAATGATTCTTAAAAAATGATTTACAGAGTAATTCCCTCCCAAATACTTACAAAGACAAGACTCTAGATGCTGATCTTACAAAAATTGTCTAAGAGTTACAAAAAATGCTTCAAGGAAGGATCCTACCCAATAGAAAGAATACTTTGCCATTACCACAGCCTGCCAGATTTCTCTTAAAATAAAAACTCCAGCACTTCAGTCCACTCAAATATTGTTACTTTCTATGCCCATATCATACCCCCATTGGAACAATGGCTTTATCACCCATCAAAATTCCAAAAAAAAATTTTAAAAAGTATGATATTTTATTTAGGAAAGTATTACAAAGCCTTTTCCGATTCTTAATGCTATCTCTGCAGTTATCTGCACCCCTTTCAGATTTGTTTCTTTTGAGGATAAGTTGATACATGAAAGATGTCATTACGAACATTAATTGAATAAAAAAAGTAATGCACATAAAATCCTGTTTCCTTGAAACTCATCTGATTTTTTCTATTTCTAAAATCTCAGGAAGTATTAGGTAATTTTGTAGCTGATTGCCCCAACTCATCTAGGCAGGAAAGCCTGGAGGGAGGAACCGCTGAGCTTCTTCAGAGATGCCAACACGCCCACTCAAGTATAGTGCATTGTACCTTGGCAGCACAACCTCCCCAGCCAGCAGAGCTTTCTCAGGGCCAGGCAGGGTCAGGGTGATCACCCACATGTCACTGCACTGCATTCTCACCCAGACTCTCATCTCTTAAAGCAAAGTATGCAGTTCTGCAGAGTTTGCATGTTTATTTTTTGGTAACCAGTGTGACTGCTCCAGCTATAGAGGTGCCAGACTGAGAATTTTCACCTTTCTTCACTTTTCTTATTGCAGTGAGAGTATATGCATTGCCAGCCAAGCTTCAGATGGAGGGGTCTCACCTGATGTTTATGCAAGATTGTACCTCATACCTGTCTGACGATACTTCACGTTTTCCTTTCTATTGCTATTTTTCCACTCTCTTTGTCACTATGACATTTTTTGTTTTAACATTATAAAATCCTGTTGTGGTCATTGTAGTGCTTTCTTGCTGTGCTTTAATTTCTTGTTGCTTGTTTCTTTGGGAAGAACAAAATTATGTTGTGGGGTAGAGCTCAGCTTCATAAAGAGTTCTTGAATAAATACAAGAATAAATAAATTCAAAATCATGGTGAGTTGGTTTCTTGAGAAATATTCTCCTGAAACCCATCCATCTAAACTGATTTCCACAATCTGATATTCTGATGGACTCATTTGAATGAAAAGAATCTTGTTTGTTGAGAAAAACAAAGACAATAATTTCTGATAGATAGCCTTTTGAAAAGTCTGTCCAGACAACAATTTATTCACAGTATCATATTTTATAAATTTTGTCCAGAGGTTACACTATTAAAGTTAAAAACAAACAAACAAACCAACCCCAAACCAAAACAACAACAAAACCAAACAAACCCCAAATCTATTTTGTAAAAAGGCATTTACAAAAGTCTGGTCATTGAGAAGATTTTCTTTATAGATATAACCCAACATATTTAAAAGGCTTTAAACTTTTTATACAGACTCCCCACAGTTACTGTAAGCTCTATAAAAGAAGATCCTAATTTGCTGCCGTCAAGCTATGCACGGGAGATAAAATCCACCTGTACACCATCTGTTCCAGGATTGAGAATGTGAGGTAATGAAGAACATTTAGAAGAGCAGGATAATGATTCAAAACACCATGAAGAGAGCATCACAGTATCCATCTAAGTCTATAATGATCATTTCCTAATACAGTGGCCTAAATCTAATCAGTGATGCATGGTAATATATGAAAACACAGTCTTTAACACCTGCAGCAATACATCTCACCTGTGAAATGCTCCAGGTACTAGACTCCAATCCTATTTAATTAATCACATTCTGCTTATCTAAATATTCCCTCAGTGTTCATATAAACTGTTTATTTCTTCCACGCCAAAAATTTCACTGGCAAACAAGGAATTTTTGCCATTTACTTCTGCTGAACAAATTCCAGCTTTTTTCTGTGAATTGTCTTATAATCTACATGTTAAATTACAAAAGGAAATATTCTTCTGCAGAATATATCATGATGAGAAAAAATACTCTTTGGCAATATATTCTAAGTTTAAAGGCCTTAAAGTTTAACAGCAGAATTCAAACAATCACCATATTTGAACTTAGGATGTTATTGTTCAATTCATATTTTTTAATATTTCTTGGTTATTTTTAATCCCCTAGTAAATAACTTTAAAAATAAAGGAATACCCATCAAATTACTTTTCATACCAGACTTTAATAATAGATTTAAAGAAAAATATTTTTGTTAAGAAAACTATCAACCAAAGCTATTTTTCGATGAAAATGTTTTTGTGGCTTTTCAATTTTTTTCCCAGTGAAAATCTAAAAGATTTATGAATTTTAAACAGGTGTTTTATTAAGATAAATTATTATAAAACTATGTATACTTAAAGAAAAAGAAATCTGTTTAGACTGGATGCACCTCAGAAAACAAGCAAACAAGCCTCATCCTTACATGCTCAAGATTTCTAGACCAAAGCAAAGTGCAAAAGGTTGAGCTTATCTCAGAGTAAGCAGAATAAACTTTGGAAGCTTTCTCGAACTACACACATCATCTGATCCTACAGGCTATTTACTTATTACCAATTTTAGAATCACTAGGCAACTTGTGTGAAATTTATCAGAAGTTAGTACACAGAAATTGGTGTTCAGAGACATGAAACTCCATGGAGGCCATTTTTCTGGCCTTCTTACAGAACTCAAGGAATGTATTATTGAACTGTCACAGCTGTTTTTTAGGACCTATCACAGTAGCCCACTTCATATTAATGTCACATGTACCATATTCTACAAAAAGTAAAAAGGAATGAATGAATTTTCACTCTCCTGGTGTTGTGCAATGTAACAGGAGTTGTTCAAACAAATCCCTTTTCACCATAAGAAAGCATAAAAATGGCATGGACCTGTTGGAGTGAAGCAAGTCCAGAGCAGGCCATGAAGATGTTCAGAGGGACAGAGCCCCTCTCCTACTGCAGACAGACTGAGGGAGTCCTTCAGCATGGAGAAGGCTCCAGGGAGACCCTAACTGGAACCTTCCAGTACTTGAAGGGGCCAACAAGTGACCTGGAGAAGAACATTTAGCAAGGGCATGTGACAGCACAGGGGAATGGCTTCAAACTGAAATGGGTTAGATGAGAAAGAATCTATTCCCTCTGACGCTGGTGAGGCACTGAACAAGGTAGTCTGGAGAATCTGTGGATGCCTTATCCTGGGAAGTGTTCATGGTCAGGCTGAATAGGGCTCTGAGCAACCTGTTCTAGTGACAAGTGTCCCTGCCCATGGCAGGGGAGATGGAACTGAATGATGTTTATGGTCCTTTCCAGCACAGGCCATTCTATGATTCCATGATAAATTCATAATTTTATTCTTAATTGAGAATTCCAAAGGTGTGGTTTTAGTGTCTGGTTTTTATGAAATGAATTATCAAATGTAGAAAATATATAATAATCATCAAAATAAAAAACTAAATAAAACATTATCATTTCAGGGCACAATTTCTCAAGTGCAAATAAAAAAATCCTTTCCCTGATATTATCTCTTAATATCAGCATATTTAATACCAAATTTCAGAAACAGGCACATAAAAATCTCACTGAAAGGCCAATAAAACATATCCTAGTTAGATAGGCTTCAAAATTCAATAGGGTGGTTTTTTAAGATTTACTTCATATTTCCTCTTTGCAAAAGGACACTGCCAACATAGTGCTACAAAGACATTCTGTTGATTACTGAGCAGTTTCAACAAGATCCTGTGGAATTTATCTGTGAGTATATGTCTTGGTTTGGAAAGACAGATACCTGTCAGGGAAAACTGGAGTTTCCCTTGGAATGGAGAATATAAAAACCGCCTCCCTCCAAATTATTACTATTTTGCAATTAGGAGCTTTCAGGCAAAAATATGGGAATAGGAATAACAGTTGTTTATAAAGAAAATTTAAAAAAAATACAAATGCAGTAGTACAAAAAAACCAAACAAGCAAACAAACAAAAGTCCTATAAAACCCTGGCAGAGTTAGAGACACGACCTGACACCCTGCTGTCAGGGTTTGGGAAGCAGCCCAAAATAAGCCCTCCTGGAGTAACAGATGCTGTTCTGTGGAGATGATACTGTAGAAAAAAAGGGTCCAGTGCTGGCAAGATGAGTCCAGTCTTCTTCTGACAATTCAGTGGAAAACCAGCTGAATTAGTGTTTGGGATTGCAGGTTTTATCCTGGTGGAAAGGCTTTGTCTCCTCCCACTGGGTGGAGCATCTCACAATGGGATGAGGTGATGTTATCAGTCATGTGAGAGGCCTTAAATGGCCCATTCACAGGTGATGTCCCTCAGAGGAGCATGGGTGGAGGAAGAGATAAGAAGGCCCTGCCTTATCTGGTGTTATCAGGTGTCCATTAACAGAGGGCATCGCCCTCTCTCCCTCCTAGAATTACAAGAGATAAAGAACAATATCTCCCAAGTGACTTCAACAGATGAAAATAGAATACACATTTTTGTTACATTTTTCAACCCAAGACAGTATAATAAGGGACAAAGCAGTACTCCTTAGACTGTGCTTTCCAGGTATTGCCAAGAAAGCTAATGAAGTTTTTTCCAGTAATGTCAGCATCAGGGAAAAGCATAAACATCCTTTCCTGGAGTTTTAAAGGACAAAGAGCTTTATACTGAAATTAGAAGGTACTTCATATTCAGTGCAGAGAAGAGGACAGTGAATGCACATATACGTGGAAATGACTGATATTAATGTGCCTGTGCTATGCCGACTAACATCCCTGTTCATTGATCTGTACATAGATGAAAAATGGCTTTAAACCATAACTGAACCAAATGCATTGTGAACAGAAACAGAAAAACTAGAGAAACTATCAAAAAAATGTATTGTGATGCAACACATGCATTTGAGTTTGGAATAGGTGTATTTTCCAAAAAAAAAGTTATAATGGATAAATGAAACTGATAAAGCTATTATCTTCCATCAGAAGTTTGTCTGAATACAGAATCTGGAGCTATTTCTCATTTGGCAGCATAGACTCTGTCATCACATGATAGCAAAATGTGATTTCATAACCAACCCCAGTCTGTGGACAATGCCAAGTTCACTGAAACAGAAAAGTCAAATACAATTATTTTTTGCATCTGGCTCTCCATCTCAAATTTGTTATCAGAAGAAGTTTATTTAGGCGAAATGATTCTCCCTTTTTTTTAACCTCTTTTTCTTTTCTAAGAACAGTTAAATGTCTGCTATTTAAAGATGAAAGCCATGATTTTTGGTGAACATTTTTTGCATACTTCCAGGGGAAGGCAAATTAAAAAATATTTGCCACAGATTGAAAAACAGGTAAAAAAACACTGCTTGTTTTACAATAAATTTTGAAGTAACTACAAAAGGAAAGAGAAGCAGAAGGGTAGAAAATTTCACTATACACTTAGGATAATATTAATTGCTTAAAGACAAATACTTCAAATTATACTGGATTTCTCCATATTTTTGTAGCCATTTTGTATTCACATTGATTTTATCCCAGACAAACCAGTTGTCTTCATTCTTAAATGGCAAGCTGTAGAAATGAGGACAGAATGATGCAGTATCTTCTTCCATCCTTTTACAAATATTTATGTTCTAAAAGACAAATCGGGCAACTAAAGCCAAAAGTTTTTGAGTTAAAGGGAAGTGAGAAGGCTGCAGTAAATAATATTACCAATAAAACAATTTTCAGAGTCATTGAAAGTCTTTCCATTTTCATTTGTTTTCATTGTGTTTTCAAATTATTTTTTTCACAGAAATAGGGAAGTTGTAGTTTCATCACTACAAAAAATAGACAGAATTTATCATTTTTATATAGAAATTTTAAGAAATAAGTTAAAATTTAGGATTAATAATTAAGGACAGTTATTTAAGCATTGTCTTTTATGAAATACTAGCTAAAACTCTTGAAAGTTTTGCTAATATATCAAAACATTTCTTATGCCTATTGAATAGATTGAAGATGCAGTTCATGAAAGGTCATGAGAGACTCTTGCAGTCTACCAGGCAGTTCAGGATAAGAAGTGTCATGGTTTTATTTCAGGTATAAAACCTAAACCTCAACATCTTAAAGTAATAAGTTTTTTTAAGTGCCAAGTTTTTCATCTGTATCCACAATGCATATTCATCATACAAATTTATTAACCTAAAGTCTTTCAATAATCTTGAAGTCAACACAAGCTGATTTTCTTTTTTATTTATCATGACTTTATTTAAACACAGTCAAACATCTTAGACATGTATAAATTTTGCATTTTGAACAAAGTATAATCTGTTGTATAAAACTGTTGATGACATAATTCAATGTACACATCAGACACTAACCTAACAGATCATTAACATACAAAAAATTAGCTAATAAATTTATTTTTTTTGTCTTCCTGCCCCAAAAGAAATAGCTATTGTTTTAGAGTTTTCTTACCCATGCTTCCTCCTTACTTAATTTTCTGTTCACCTGGCAAATATTAAAATTTCAGAAGTACAAGAATTTTAACAGTGAGGCTTTAATATATTATTGAAAATATCTTTTTCCCCAGAAAATGCCTATAAAACAGGCAGAGTGAAAGCAGCAGGGGAGATACTGGCATACGCTTTTCCTTGTTCTTGCTGAACATATCTGTATATCTCAGTTGTGTCATGGTAAGGTACTTTGCTTTCATTTTATGTCTTATATTAAAACAGGTGGCCCACAAGTATTACCATGAAAACTGGCACATTTTTAACATACCTAGACTTTTAAGTTAGAAAAAAGTTAGGCAATTGCCAGCTTCCCACATTCCTATCATCTCTCTGGCCACTCTTCAAGGTACAGAACCTATGATATAAGGGGCATTTTAACACTAAAATACCAGTCACTCAGGCCAAATATTCATGAGTCTGAAATAGCATTATCAGAAAGGATTCAAGTGGCAAAATGTAAGCCCACTGAAAGAAGGGATTGGGTTTGCCTAACTTATTTAAAACACTAATGACCCTTCAAGCTGCACTTTGGTATCTCAAGTCAAGATGCAGGGAGACACTTCTTTGGGCACATATTTTTACTATGTGGAAGTAACTTTTAAGCTCAAACTTTGATTTACCTTTGTTTGCCTTAAAAAAAACCCAAATTGAATTGAAGAATAAATGAATAAGATGGTAATGCATTTATCTTATACACAGCAAACTTCCTACATACTTAATTCAACTGCTGATGAATGGAAATGAGCAAATGGATTCCTAAGCCATTCTTAATCTGCTCATAAGTGACTTAATCTAGTTAAGTGAATTCACCTTTAATTTATAGCAATGGAAACCTATTTCCTAGCTGGAATACAGATACTGAAGTGATTTACTAAGCTTGAGATGTAATGTCATAGGATGCACTCCATTCCTCTCTTTTAGCTACATATCCTGCTGCAAACATGTTGCCTAATAACAAAAGCAGGGAAATCATACTTATTTTCATTATCATTGTCTTCTACTCGAGCAACTTTCCACTGAAAATTTATGCCGCTGGGGAACACTCGATTAGTGTCTTTAACAAAAGTTCCTTTAGAAATGCACACCACAGAGAGCTGGAAGACCTATGAACATCCATTCAGCAGATGAACACAGTGCACTAAAAGAAAGATATTTTGAAAGTGGCCCTGAGTAACAAGTAATAAAAGAGAGGTGACATCCTGCCTGACAAGTACCAGAATACTTGAACATGTGCTTCCTGCTTCAAATCAATAATTATTGATCAGAGCATGCTCCTTAGGCAGAAGCCTGATTTTGGTTAAGGAATTCAAGTGGTGGGGAAATGCCCCTGTTCTCCCACCTTGTCCAACCAAGCAGAGAAAGATGCAACTTCTCTTCTACCAAGCAGGCAAGTCCTTTTTAGCCTACCCATCCTGTCCCCACAGGTCTTATCTACGAGTTTCTGGCAAACTCTGCTGATGTTTCTCCAAGACCAGCATCCTCCCTCTCCATCTGTGGAGACATTCCCTTCTCTTTTTCTGCCCCATTTTCAGATTTACTTGATTACTTCCCAGGTTAACTTTTTTCTTGGAATTAGGGGCTTATAAGCAATTTCACACTCTAAAAATATAACAGCATTTCTAGTTTCACTTGTCTAGCTTCAGCATTCAAACCCTGCCATATTTGCAAGATTACAATACAACAAAGTTCTTCCTTATCAGGGTTTATTTCTTCATGAGACAAGAAAACTCTTAACTTTTCATCAGATCAGAGTTCTCAAGTTTCTCATTGTACACAGTGCTTGCTAAAATCTTGCAGCACTTATTTAATGGCTGCAATATGCAACCACAATTTTTGAACAATGAATACTACAAATGGATAATGACTTTCAGTGATAACGCTAAAATGCCAAACAGTAATTTCAATTACACTTTTCATTCTTTTATTTATACACTCAGAATCACATTTGTTTCCTTACCAAAATTCTCTCCAATGAACTGAGATTCAGATGATTATCTGCCTTGTGTCGTAAATTGTTTTCTGGTTCCTCACTCCTTAGGACAAAATTTTATGTTCATTAATTATATACTTGTGGGATTTTATTTAAAAAAAAAAGTCTAAAATGAAAAAACTTTGCAGACAAAACCATCAAAGAAATTGTGGTAATTTGCTTACTTTTTGTAATTTTTTTCTTAAGCCTACAGAAGTTGATACATCATTAAGCAATGTTAGCAATGAAGCAAAATTACTAATTGATTAATGCCCTGGTAAAGTGAGAGAAATGGGTCTTTCCATATCAAAAGATGCATAAGCATATTGCAAAAATTTTAATGAACTCATTAGTTTGCTTGCTTGAAAAGTGCTGTTAACCATACTAAAACGCAGTGAAATGACTCCACTGATGCATAATAGAAGAGCAAATACTGAAAGGGGGCAAGTACAGATACACCTGCTCAGTGCCCAAGGTGACTGCTTAGACACTTTGATTCTGTTGGAGCATAACCAAAAATTCATTCAGGCATGATTAGATTTGCCCTTACTTCTGCATTTTCCTGTGAAATATAAACTAGCTTTGCTTTACATGTTTTATCTGTATTTGCAGTAAGGGAGTGTCAATAGAGTGATGTTTTCTTTAACCAGATACTATAAAGTGTAAAGAAAATTAAATTTGTAGGACACATAAAATGTAATCTACTGATTCATTTGAAAGTTGTTTAGAAAAGCAAACAGGATCAATTATGAAATCATTAAAAATGTCATCTACATTACAGCCTAGGTATGAAATTGTCAAAGGCAAGACTGAAGAAATCACCGCACATATGTGTCTGCTGGGCAGAAGAGGCATTTTCATCTGTAAGGCATATGATGAATTAGTTAAGGGAGCATGGACTCAATCAGTATAGGTAGGATTCACCACTCCACTAAGCTATTTTTAATTGTTATATATAAAGTGGAAAGAGATAGCCAGTGTGCTTCATGTTATCCTAAAATTGGTTTTAATACAAGTGGGTGAATACCCCTCTGAAATTTCCTAAATTTTTTGATAAGTTTTTGAAAGACTCTAAATGGCTAAATTAAACTGAATGCCTGGTTTTGCAGTTGAAGTCAAGTGAAATAAAACTGGTGCCTTAAATATTTAGGATATGTAAAATATTTTTTAAAAAGCTCATTAGATGTACATCATGGCTAATTTTCTCTAGGCAAAAAAATCCAAACTGAAAATGATAAAAATTAATCTTAATCTACTTTTGAAATAAAAAGCTAATTTGAATTATTCAAATTAATTTTCCTTTCTGCAGATAAAAAGGGAACTTCCATTTAGGAAGATAAGGTTCAAGGATACTATATTTTATGATTTCTTTTTATAGGATTTAATTTCAAGAGGGTGTTTTGAACTGAGCAAACTCCTTATCAGTTAAAGACTTTCCTTCATTATGTATAGCAGTAGTTATCACAATGTGAAAAATTTAAGTCTTGGTAATCTTTAATGACAAATCCCAATTTCATGGTTGCTATCCGTTTTTCTTTTCCAATTTAGCAGATTCCCCCCAGATATTCACTTTGCTTCTGAAAACCAAAGTTATTTTTCAGTGTAAGGAGAGACATTTGGGGCCCACAAATGGGTTTGGGTTTTTTTTTGAGTCAAAAGGCAAACCTTCCTAATAAAAAGCTAATAGTAATTAAACCTTATTGGTGTTGCACTATACATATACATATTCTCACTCTACATTGCAAAAGCTGCAGAAGCTAAAAGGAGCAGTCAATCAAATGACTGTAACATTGCATCTCCATACTTTCTTATGAAATTTCATTTTGTAATTTCATTCAAAATTTCATTTTGAAATCTATTGTCTACGCAATGCAACCCTGCCAGCAAATCACCAGCCTGTTGTAATTGCCAAGATAATTGACAGTGGAAGTTATGTCTGCTTTACTCAAGTCTCAGTATGGGATTTGCAGGGCCAAGCTTTGGTAGTGGGGGAGAAGCAGGGGTGGCCTCTCTGAGAAGCTGCCAGAAGACTCCTTCTTGTCCATTCCCTGATGGCTCCAAAGATGGACATGCCGCTGGCCAAAGGGTGGGCCAATTAGAAATGGTAGTGAGACCTCTGTAATTACAGATATAAGAAGAAGAAGAAGAAGAAGAAAAAGTGTTATTGCACAGTTGTAACTGTGGCCAAAGAGCAGTGAGGACCTGTGAGAGGAATAACTCTGCACACACCCAGGGCAGTGCAGAAGGAAGGGGAGGAGATGATCCAGACCCCAGAGCCAAGATTCTTTTATCACTCCTGGTGCAGGCAGGGAGAAGCAGCTGTGTCCCTGCAGCCTATGGAGATCTATGGGGATGAGATATCCACCTGCAGCCCATGGAGGAGACTCCTGCTGGAGCAGGTGGATGCCTGGGCAGAGGCTGTGAACCTGGGGAAGGTCCATGGAAAGAGAAGTCCATTCTGGAGCAGCCTGTCCTTAAAGGACTGCACCCCATGAGAGAGTGCCCCATGCCCAGCAGTTGGAGGGTTGCTGTTTTCTGAGGGATAAACTCCCATTGCAGCAGTTTGCAAAGAGATGTTGCACATGAGATAGAGTCATGTTGGAGAAGTTCATGGAGCAGTGTCTCCTGTGGGAGAGACCCCACAGTGCAGCAGGGGAATGATGACTCCTCTCCCTGAGCAGCAGGAAAAACAAAGTGTGATGAACTGACCATAGCCCACTCCCATCTCCCTGTGCTGCTGGCAGGGAGGAGATACAGCTGTGAAGGAAGGAGGGGTGGGGGCAAGGAATTTTTAAGGTCTGATTTTTCTTCTTTTATCCTGCTTTGATTTTGTTAGCAAAACATTCAACTAGTATCTCTAATTCAAACTTGGTACGCCCATGATGATATTTGATGAGTGATTTCTTCCAGTCCTTATCTCAGCCCATGAACCCTTTTATTTTCTCTCCCCTGTCCAGCTGCAGAGGGGGGTGAGAGAGGGGTTTTGGTGGGAGCCTGGCATCCAGCCAGTGTTGACCCACTACCCTCTCCTAGTTTTGCTGCATTCAACTTGGCTACTAGTCGCAGGTCTGTTTTTCAGTGCCCATGTATTTCTACTGTGCATATCTGTAAATTAAAATTAGATTTCACTTTCAGATTATATAAAAGCAAGCAAGATCTGCTTTAGCCCATCATTTGTTAAAATGCCAAGTTGCACTCTGCTCTTTTTTTTTTTTTTTTTTTTTTTGTGGTGGTTTTTACTGTTTTAAGGATTATGGCTTTCCTGGATAAAATGTAGTAATAAATATAAAAGTCAGATCCACTGAACATGAAATTCAGGATGGCTGTACTGCTCTAATAGATTTCACTTTATCTGTTTTCTCCAGATGCACTTAAAATGTCGGCAATAACTTAAATATTTGTAAAAACTTATTAAGAAGGCACAGCATCCTAATTCCTTTAGGATACAAGCAAAGGTTAGCTCCCAGGCTGCTTTTAAAAAGAAAGCTTAGATTATAGTATTTCAGGAGTGCATGTTTTCTCATCTATTTTGACAGCCAATAACTATCCCAACCTCAAAGCTGCCAGTCAGCAGAACAACAGGAAACTTTCCCTTGTTGTGTGTTTAAGAAAAAAGTTTGGGATAATATTCTCACAGAATTTCCAAACTTTAAAAAATAATCTTAAAGGTAAGAGTTGCAAGGCTGGTTAGTGGGATCCAGATTCCTCATCTGTGCAGGAAACTGAAAACCATTGTTAGATAAAGCTCTGAAATTAGAGACTGGTGAGCTACCAGTTTACCACATATATATTATTTATTTTATGTATATATTTATATGAATGTATATAAATTATGCATGTATATACTTTATATACATGTGTATTATGTGTATATTTTATTCATATATTTTATATACATATTATGTATATAATATTTTTGTATATGTATGTATAAGAAACTGTTACATTTGTTTATAAAGTGTGGCGAGTGGGTGTGTACAGACACAAAAAATCAGTCTGGTCATAAGCTAAACACAAGTGAGTAAGAGAAGTATGCTCCATTAATTGCTGTAAGAAATATTATACCAACCATGCATTATAGACATCTATTTAACTGGCAAGTGTGATTGCCAAAGAATTTTATGAGATTTTTCCACATTGCAAGTCATTTTTACAAAAAGGAGCTATGAAATTGAGCACTTCATTGAACTCTGATTGTAGGAGGATAGCTACATAATTAGGTCTTAAATCATCACAGAACATATGAACACATATTTTATATCAGCCATTTAGCAGACCTGGAAAAATACAAGCATAACATATTAATATATATATATTTAAACAAGATCTGCTATCAAATTTATATCTATAAAACCCTCAAATGTTTAAGCAAGCAATGAAATAATGTCAACCGAGCTTTATGCTGTTCCTCTCTCTGTTTCCCTGGAGGCTTCTCTCACTGTTTTTCTGCATCATCCAGTTCTGTAAAAGCTCGTGAGGGCCCTGGCTAAAGCAGCAGAGACTGAGAGCCTCAGCAAGGAGGCTCTTAGGACAGAATTCCATTAGCTTTGACATGAGCTTCCCAGAAGGGAGCCAAGGCAGCCTTAAGAAAGAGCAATGTTGTGCTTCTGTTACCTCCTCTGTCTATCAGAACATATATTTACTTCTGCCTGATATTTTTTCCCTCCAGAATTTCTTTTTATTATTTAATTTTGGAAAACTAGTGGCATGTAAGAAAATTGTTCTCACATTTATCCTGAATCTTCAACTGAATTGTTAATGATAAGTGCAGCACAGTGTAACCTGAATCCCACAAAGGAGTGCTGCAGTTTTACCTCCTGACCTCAATAGACTAGAGAAAAGACTGAATCTCAGTCTAAAATTTCAGTTAATTTCAATGACACGTTGAACTGAGTTATACAAGAAAATAAATTTAGATTGTCCAAAGTTAAAACTTTTTTCAGTTGTCAGCTCTTGATTATTTTTTTAAACTTCTGTCTTCCCCTTTTTGCTCATTCTGATTAGTATTTTATATATATAAACATCTCTCATAGTTTCTCTGCCTAGGATAAAAGTAAAAATAATTCTGACTTAAACAAAATTTGCCATGCAAAAGCCAATTTCCAAGGCCTGTATTAAGCAGGCCTTTAACATGTTCCTCCTGGCTGGTAATAATGAAAGGTTTGACATCCAAATGACAGTAATGGCACAGGGGCTTGCAAAATAAGTTAAAGGAGTTAATTATTCAATAATAGAATACTACCATATTTTTCAGGTGAAGCAACTTAAATATGTTTATTTAAAAACCCAAAACATGCACTACCTGTCCAGAGTAATACCTGTGTTTCAGGTATCAGTTCTTCTGACTCAAGCAGTAAAAGGCTGTCAAAGCAGGCTGAGAGAAAATAGAAGGATGATTTATACCTTGTGATATTTTTTAAATAAAGAAAAACACCAAAACCTGCTTGGAAAAGATGGTAGGATTGCCAGACTTTTAAACACATTTTTCCTGAGAGTACTGGAAGAATAAACAACCTCTTGAGGAATCCCCTCACAATATTTACAACATGATTAAGGAAAAACACTGTGATAGTAGCATAAACATTATCCATAAGTTCACAATTACTATTCTATTTCACATTTCACATCATGCAGGCAAATATCCACTGCTTATATATGCTATCCACATGGTGGATATTATATATATCTTTTTTATATATTTCATATTTATTTCTTTTCATAACGCTCAAAATTGCATTCCTCTGTGTTCAATACTGCCTTGGATATGAGTAGATGAAAGAGCCATAGCAGAATATCTACCCATAAAGAAATTATATCACAATTGCCAGTGTAAATACCATCTTTATGAATCCTTCATTCTGTAAAAATTCCTGCAATATTTTATATAATTGTAAGCAATTAAGCAAAGTAGCCCAGGATACACATTAGTTTATTACTGGGAGATAACATTCAGGTAAAAAGATCATTACCTCTAGAGGACAGAAAGAGAACACAACTGCAACTGTTGATGCTGATTTTAGTGTTGTTTAAGGTTTTATTTGGCCAAGGAAGCAGCCTTCAGAAAACAAGAGGATTCTTACTAGGAGTCAGGAAGAAACAGGAAAACTGAAATAAAGTGGCTCATATTGCCATTGTTTGAACTCACTCTGATGCCCAAAGGAGCATATCAAACCCTACATTTTCAGGTAAACTCTCATAACTTCAGAAGAGCTAAATATGATTGGTAAGTAATTTTCCTCATTGTCAAGGAGTCTGAAACAGTGAAAGAAATTAATCACCTGGTATCTACTTTGTGCAAAGGGCTTCCAGAATTTATGCGACTATAAATTCCTTGATCTGGCATCAAAGTAGTATCTTAGGTCATAGAAGTTGTTGTCACTATGAGTACAAAAATTCATCTATCAAAATAGTCTTTAATTTGCATATCAGAGACCATAGCCAATTTGCACTGATTGCACAACTGGGGTATTTCTGTATCCAAGCTGTCCATTGCTATGAAAAGAAAATGTATCCATCTCTTTTCTGAGCTTTGCTGATGTCACATAGATGAGGAAAGTAAAAGTAATTATGATAGCTTATCATACCTTTCTCCATAGAACTCTGTATCTTGGAGACCTCGGCAGTATTTAATAAATTGTAGCCTTATACACAGTATATAAATAGACACACAGCAAACAAGTAAATTAGGTTTGTGCAGGCATTGTTCTTATTGAAATCACAGTCAGAAAGAGGACAAGGTCAGGCCTTACAATCCTTTAACAAGCAGCACTGACAAAATGTTGCTATAACCATATTGATTTCAATAACTATATTTTTCTTTTATGCTGGTGTCAGCACAGAAGTCAGTCTATACACATTTTCGTGTCTGCCTCAGCTTAAACAAAGCCCATTGACAGAGTTTTTGGCACCAGAAGCTATTTCACATCTTCACTGTGGATTGCTAATTGCGAAAGTGATCTCTGTAAGCCACCAGCAAAACTTTGTACCAACATACAGTCATACCAGCAATACGTCAGTAAAGAGTGGGTGCAACTTTTCAGCAAGTCGTGGTGGAGTTTTCTTCAGGGAGTTCCAGTTTGGAGAATTTAAACCTTAGTCTCAGATGATGAATCATTCATAAAATTATCTTAATTGGCATCCTTAACACCAGTTTCTAATATCTGTTTCTTCATTATTTCTGCTATCTATTCAATCAATGGCTATTACATATTTCAGTTTGTTTTCTAAAATGCTTATTAATGACACTGCTGACATCCCTTTTCCTATCTGTGACACCAGGCTTTTACTTTCTGTGTGGTGAATTAATGACAGCAATTAGCTCTGTGCCTTGACAACACAAAATTCAGCCCAAAGGCTTCTTCAAACATAAAGGAGAAGAAGATTGATTAAAGCAAATGCAATTAATTTAATGTCTCTTGAAGATAAATGGTCAGATGTAATACATATGACATCTTAAAAATCTAGATCACACTCTTGACTTGAATAATATGACATCAAGTTTGGATTTTCATGATCAAAATTAGGCCAGTTATATGTTCATAGGCTCAGAGAGAAAAAATGGGTGAAATGTACATATTGAGTTTAGAAACAGATCTGTTAAATGATTTTTTTTTCCACTACCAAATCTATTAGCCCTGATAACACATAAGGATTATGGGGGAGATCTCTGGATTTCCCACACTGGAAGTGCAGTTACCCACTTGTTGCTAAAGGCCCCTAAAGAAAATGGATGCTCAAAAATCAGTTTCTATGTTTAAAAGGACAGATTTTGGGGGATGTACATATGCAAACAAAAAGTATTTACAAGGATGTGCAAACTTGAGTGTGTGCTCTCTGAGCAACACACATTTCAAGTGTGAGTTCTGCAAAGGCAAAAAAAAAACCCACAGAGAGGCATTTCTAAACAAGAGGCAGCTTTAGAAAAACAGTGAGGAGACAGACCATGAAAATCAAGCTAAAAAACCAAACAAGTAATAATTTTATAAATTATTGCAAAAACTGTGTTCCGTTTGATCTGCAAATACCATTTGCAGCCTAAGAAGCAAATTGTGTCTTCCAAGTATTTACATCATTGTATAAATGAAGATTTCTAGTACACAAATCATGCACAAAGCACAACTCTGTGCAGATGGATGAGAATTTGGATCTTGTAATTCAGACAGACAACAGAAAAAATTAAAAGTATGTTATGAGAATGACAGAATTGCTATAGCATAAAATCAGTCATAAAACCATTGAAATGTTAAAGGAATGCTTGGGCAATTCACATCCCTCACACAAGATCAGAAAAGCTGCTTTCTAAATTAGAGCAAGATAATTGATTCCCCCCACCCCAAGACTGCTTCAGACATTTTCTGTCATGTTGAATTTCTGAATTTAAGACAATGATGATATCCAGTTACATTATTGTTGTTCTTTTATGCAGTGTGACATAAATGATATGAGGCATCTCAACAACATAAAGCTGAACACCAGAAAACTTTACCAGGGGCTTCACATGAGACAAGTTTCATCCCCTCAAAACAAAATATATTTTGTTTCTTCTTTCAAAGTTTTTATATAATGAAGATGAACTACATTATTGTTACACAAACACAGTTAAATGTTGCACATCTTTAGCAATTAATATTTCATTAGAACTTGATTTTCTGTAAAACTCAGAAGATATCAACGGCATTCTGTATTTACTAATTTAGATTGGGTGGGAGGTGAGGGGGTAAGAAATAAAGACTTACTTCACCAATATGAATATTAGCCCTGTTCAAACTGAACACATAGAGCTTTGATCACCTTCAAAATTTTACTGGGACTTCTAATTTGCCTTAATGCAGTGCCACAGTATATTGAAGAGTAAAAAATGTTATTCTAAGAGAGAACATCCTTCTGTTAAATACCAAGTAAATGGTAATTTAATCAAGGTTCTCCTGGAGCTATACTGACCTGAGCATAGGCTCTGCTATAGCATTGAGGAGTTAAACCTGTGACAGTAATCTTGTCTAAAAATTTATTAATTTTATGAAAATATTTCAGATTCCAGCATTCACATTTATCACAAAATGGAATAATTTTAAGGCATTGTGGATTCTTTAGAAAAAGCAAGATAGAGAGGTTAAGTGTTATGGGATCACAATACATCACCCATTCAAGTCTTTGTCTGAACCAAGGTCTCGCACATTCTAGTCAAAGAGTTATTTTTTTATCTGTACATCGTGATTTTTTATCTGTACATCATGATTTTTTCTCCTCCCACTCCCTTCTATTAGTTTTACCCATCTGCATTTACTGTGATATGACTATACTAAAACATCCTGGGGAAATGAAACTTGCATTTTTTGTAATAAGGTTAGGCAAGGATTGATGTTACATTCCTGAAAAATTGAAGGGTCTTGTAAAAGGAAGAAACAGCCTTTCCTGAAACAGGAGCCTAGGGGGTTTTGTTCATATGTGTCTATTTGAGACTTCGTATTGAACCTGACACATCTAATTAATGAGTTATTTTTAAAATATCTAAACTACAATGCTACCTCAATATCCTAACAGCTTTGGCTTCTATAAGCCCATCTTGTCTCATTATTCTCAGAATAATAGAAAAGCTAGCTCAGACTGAAAGTTTGTAGGTTGTTTATTCTTCAGATAAAACACTACCCAGAAGCCAGTGAAGAGAGATCAGCAGAAGTGTTAGAGTATCGATACAGCACTATTTTTTGTTGCACATAACTGGTGGTTTGGCGTTTATAATTTCTTTTTTTCCTCTCAAAAGATACAGCTGTATCAGATAGGTCACAAGCTATACAAAGGAGAAGCCTATTTTGACTAGCCAGAAACAGAAAAATAAGAGAAAATACTGTTTTGGTGAAGATGCATAGATAGAATATAAAAAATTAATAATTTATTGAGAAATAATTTTCATGGCAATGTAAGAACAAAATATGCACCAGTGTGAGTAGGATGAAACTGACTTTTAAAAACAGGTCTGATGCTGACTCAGTGTTGAGGGTACTCTTTTCCTCTGCTTGTATTTACAAGAGTCTGCCATTTGGTATAAATTAGGTAGAAAAAAATGCTTCAGTCCTTGGCTTGCCAAGTTGAATCAGACAGGAGCTGCCCTAGAATCAGGAGCCTCCTGAAGTGCTAAAACACAAATTCATGCTGATCCCTCCTCATCTCCAGCAGGCTAGCAAGTCTTCTTATTAGTATGCAAAGCCACTTATTATTGGAAAAATAGGGTTACTCCTCCTCTGGATATATTCATTCTTGTTTATTTGTTAGCTTTAGCAGAAAGTGGATTTGGCTTTTATCGCTGTTCTTTAAACCTTTAGGGAGATTAAACCCTGGCATGCATACTGACCACATGCTCCTAATCCCTCCAAAACATTTTTGATTTTGCACCACTTTTATATGGCCTAAATAGGAATGGAACAAGTAAGTTAAACCATTAAAGGATTGAGTTTTATTACTTTGACATGTGTAAAAATCTAGCAGGCATATACCTTGATTCTGCAATTTTGGTGATGAGTATAAGCCTATGCAAAAACTTACATATTAACTTTTGCTTGAGACAAAAACATTAAAAATTAAAAATCTATTTTCCCGCAAACTAGCATTTTAGGAGTACAAATGCAGCAAATTCTGTGAAAATGCACAGCATGAAAGGCAGTTAAGAAAATTATTAATGGTGATATCAGCTCAACAGTAAAAGTGTACCTATTATAAAGTGCTTCCTACAGAAAACCAATATGTTACTTTATTTTAATAACTCTGTCAAAAAATCAGACAATATACAAGCAAACTCTCCTAAAAGATCTGCCTAAGAATAATTTGCAGCTCCAAAATCTATCTGAAGCAATTTTCAGCCCAATAATTAAACCAGGTTTCATTCCTTTCTATTTTCTTTTTAATTCTCCCTTTGCAGAGATAGAAGGTTTGTGACTTTTAGAGAAAACTAACAGGATTAAAATGAAATAATGAAATAAAAAGGTATTTAAAGACAGTCTCTTGTATATTGCAATGGTCCTCAGTTTCAGCTCCCAATACATCAGTTATATCAGAGTGACAGCCTAGCAAATATTTCACATGCAAGGTTTCACAAAAAACCCAGTCATACTAATTCACATTGAAACCTCTCTAAAAGCTCAGATATTATACACTTACATGAAATCCTAGTCAAATAGAAAAATAGATAGATAAACAGAAATCTTCAGTTATCTTGAATACTCTTAATGTCATGAATGAATGCTACTTCACCTGCCCCACCCACCCTCACCCTTCCACCCTTTCTCACACAGGTACCTGCATAAAGGATACCAATGAAGATAATTAAGGCTCCTCTCCTATATTAAAATTCCCAAGTGAGAAAGGTCCTGAATATGTAATATAATGTATGTTTCTAATAAAGGTATTAATTTTAATGATTTCAATATCACAAATTGATTATAACCATTAATAATAATATTAAAAATAATCTATAATGACATACAAATATCAATTTTTTATTCTTATTTAATTTTCTCTTTTTCAACCACAAGAAATATAAAAATAATTTATCAGCATGGGACTTGCAATAGTGAAGAGTAACTAATAAGGATATTTTGAATAAAATAATATTAAGAACAAACAGATGTTCATTATGCAGGTCTGGTTAGTTGGTTGGTTGGTTGATTTTTTAAACTAGACAGATTTGTAATGGAATGAATTCATATAATCATTTAGCTTGTTAATTTGCCTCAAAATATTGTAGAGCACCACTGTTGAAAAGGAGTAATGTTCCACAGCAAGGAAAGAAAATGGCAGTTGAAATCTTATTTTTCTTTGCTATTAAATCACTTGAAATATTGCAGTGAATATGTTTCCTAACAGTACCTGAGAACTCTGTAGGGATGCAGTACAACACCACTAGTGGGGTGTCAATCATTTCACTCGTTTGCTAACTCAGTGGACTCTCAGAATATCTTTTACCAAACTTGCATTGTTTTCTGTTTAAATTACTGAAGAATAAATCTACTATTTTAGTTATACTCTCTTGATGCTATCAAATCATTAAATTTTAGATTGCTTCCTCCATAAAAAAATACAATTTACTCAAGAAATATTATTTATTTCTATTAGATGGTGTAAAAAAATAAAAGTTCATAGGGACTAGCTGGCCATTGCTGGGCCTTTGATTATCCTTCATTATTCACTTATCAGCCTTTAGTATGAATATTCTGGAAGTTCTCTCTAGGGAATCTAAAAAGCAAATTACCACTGAAATTTTCTGGAAAGGAGTGGGAAAAATGTTTTCTCATGGAACAGTTTCAAAACTGTTGGTCACAAAAAGAAAATTGATGATAGTTTGATGATAGTTTTATGAGAACAGCAGATGTTTCTGCCTTTTTAAAGATCACATCTTAAATGTTATTTTTAATATTGCAAGGTTTGAGCATTTTGGTTTTGGCCCTTGTACTATATCTTCCACGATTCTTAGATTTCTCCTAAATTTTATATTGTTCTAAAACAGTTCTAGATATTCCAAATAATTTACCATATATAGCAATGCTCTATTTAAAACAGAGACATTAGTTCATGCCTCCAAGTTTTACCCACATTTCTTAAGGGCACACTTTATACAACTGCAAAGGAATGATGAGTTTTAATGTAATAATGTCAGCTCTCACAGATTTTAATGTTCTTAGGAAATTTCAATAAATGACACTTTTCCTCATTAAAATATGTCTTAATAGGGACAGAGGGAAGATAAAATTCAAGAAAAATGGAATTAGATAAACATAGTTCTTATTTTAATGTGAGAGAAGGAGAGAAAAGCCATGAAATTCAAGGCCAGTTAGTTCAATTTCAGTTCCTAAAAACTGGTAGAACAAATAATCAAACACTGAGCACTTACAAGATAAGAAAGTTGTGAAGATGAGTAACAGTGACAGTGGATTCATCAAAAACAATTCACGTCAAAATAATTTGTTTTTTCCTCATGATGGTGTAAGAGGCCTTTTGGATACAGGAAAAGCAGTCACATTGTCATTGTGCTTCCCTTTAGGAGGCTGCCTGATGCTCTCTCTCATGACCTTTTGATAAGCAAAGTAGGGAAACACTCCCTGGATGGAATCAGGGAGTGTTGTTATTAACAGTTCACTGTCAGGCTGGACAAGGGTTTGCAGTGCTGTTCCACCAGGGCCAGAGTGCATTCACTAATTCTTTAATAGTTTAGAAAAAGAAATCAAAAGTAGGGTTATTACATCTAGAAGCTGACAGACACCATGCAGAGAGAGCAGCAAATGCATTGTTTCAAAATAGTCTCAACAGATTAGAGTCTGAAGAAAATTAGGTACAAATAAGGGCAAGATTTGAATTTCACGGTAGAGAAATTAACCAGTTCATTGCAGAAAACAACTGGCAGAGAGCAATTCCATCAGCACCAGTGGCTCTGTCACAAGCTGAACATGATAACATTTTATGTAAAAATGGAATTTTCAAATTTATAAAGTTTATTTTTAAGCACTCTTCCATCCTATCCAATACCAGCAAGACATTCAGTGGAATATTATATCCAAATCTGAGACCAGCATTTTAGGAAAGATATAGAACAAGAGAAGCTTCAGAGGAGATATTAAGAAAAGAAAACCTTCAGTTATTGCTAAAAGGAAGCAGGCTGGATAGGTCCAGAGAAGAAGAGACTGAGAAGCAATATGATATATCAACAATATTAGAAGGTAGGAATTATAAGAAAGCAAAAGTTCTTATTTTTATCAACCGTGGATTTGAGTTTAAAATGAACTGATGAATTAGGGTTGGCTTGTGGTGAAACTTGACCAGACCATTTAGTCATGGTCTGAAACTATAAAAGTTATGAAATTAGTGTCTGAATTTTAAATATAGTTGTGAGGAGTAACGATATGAACTTATATCATATATAACAGGCTTCTAGTAAAGCAGTTAAAAATGCCGTTTTTCCTTAGACTTACATTCACACATTACTGCTTAATGTACTGTAATACTGATTCCATAAAAATGAGAGAAACAAACAAGAAAAATCAAACAAGCAAAAACAAATCCCCAAACTAATCCCCCAACCAATAGAAAAAGGCCAAAACACCAACCACAACCTAAACCCTCTTTTTTCTTTCAGTTCTAAATATTCAGAAACTCACTATATTATGTGCCTGGAAGGAAAACAGAAATATTCCAGTTCTCACATCATAACCTGCAGAAACCTGTCTGACAAGTTCTAAAAGTGATTCTGAATGAGATTTCAGTCATAACCAGACTGCTAATTCAAACACTTCTATGTCTGAGGTGAGCCCAGGGGAAATCTGTAAGTCTGCACAAGTGATTTAGTTTTGCATTAGAACTCAAGGCTGAAAATCATACATCTGAAATCAATAGGCATTTGGAATTAAATTAGGTCACCTTTTTGGTCATCTTTTTATTTTTTAAATGAGCTTAAGTGACTCTCATAAACATTGTTATCAAGTATTTATACAACCAGAACAAATATTGAGCATTATGAAGATACCAGTTTGATGTTCTCTCTTTCAACAGAGTCCATGTCCTCTTTTCAGAAGATGAACTCCTGAAGCTTGCAGATAACAGTGACTGATAAAATATCCAAGAACATCTGAAACTGTCAAGTCTTCACTGCACTGCCAGTTCCTGGTTTGTTGTAGGTAAGGAGCCATAAGACAGGCTGTTCAAAGCAGCAACAGCGATTTACAGCTGCTGCTTTCCCTCCTCCCCTCTCTCATTGGGCTCTCCATTCTTTCTTCCTGCTTTTGATGGGTCTGACTCTGGAAACCTCATTGTCCTTTAACAGCAAAAGAGCACAATTCTGTTCAGTGATCAGTGACTGTCATTTCAGAACCTTAAGCAAGTTAATTAAAGGGCGTAATTTTAACTGAGACTAAAGTTCTTTAGTTGTAAATATTGAGCAGATGATACTTTTTTAAAAAAGGTTATGTGTTTGTCAACTGAAATCATATAACGATCTCTACTTGTCATCTCTACTGTTTATACATATCTCCTTTGCTCCTTAAAACTTCCTGAAAGAAAAGATGTTCAGATCATTGCCTCCAGAAAACCTCTTATATTGTCAAATTTATTTCTATTTGGTGTCAAAAGTAGTTATTATCATGCTTATAATGCATCTTAATCACATTTCTGCCAGTTGAGTGCTACTTACAATTCCATTAAAGTGGCCACTTACCATACAGTTAAGACACATGCATAACTTTACAGGGATAATGCCACTAAAAACAGTGAATCAATAGATGGCTTGCTTGTTAACTACAATTTTATGCGTTAAGAATATTCTTAAGTGCTTGTTTAAATGAATGGTTATAATCTGGATTTTTAAATCTGACTATATGCGATTTGGTATTCCTCAAGAAAAGCTTTAAATTCATTTTGGTTCAAGACTGTTAAGAGATTTACCAGGTGAAATAAATTATCATGGTACCACTGTAACACTCAAGGACTGCACAACAATAATGCTGTACACTAGCACTTCATGTAAGAGGTAAAAAGCTGAATATCTTTATGTATATTACTTGGTTGTTCCTGTAGAATAAGACCTCTATCCCTGTCCATAAGTGTTCTATTGATAGCCTAGAAGAATGAGGTAGTTTTCTTCCATGTAAGTAAAAGTCCATTTAGCAATGTTCTGTAATTTCTAGAGGCAGTAATTACAACGTCCCCTTCATATACATGCAAAACTCAAATACTTCAGTAACACAGAAGAGTCTTAAATTAGATACAAAAATTGGTACCATTTTCTTTCTTCACCTTGTTCATCTTTTTTTCAGAGGAAATAAAACAGTCAAGGGAACAAGCAGAACAGAGCTAACAGAAGCAGTCATCAGACTCAGCAGGTTGCTCAGTGTTTTTAGGGTTCTGTTTGTATGTAGTCTGTGAACTCCTGGGACAGCCAGGGATTTCTGGGAACTCCTGGAGGAATGTCAGGGCACCTGCCTCATCAGGAAAAAGCAGCCATGGGGCCTGTGACTTCCAGCACAGTAAAGAGGCTGTTCACAATCAAAGGGTGCTTTGTGCTCTGAGCAAGGAAAAACAAGTATCCCTTCAGCAGGTGCTGGGAGAGTGAGTTTAAGGGCCAGCCCAGCCCAGAGAAGCGTTTTCTGCAGGTGATGTGCAAAAGCCTTCAGGAAACCTGCTGCTGAGGAGAATATTTGTGTGCCAGCAGCAGGGGAGAGACAGCATGTCCCCAGCACACAGCAGAGCAGCCACCCCAGCACATCAGATACCAGGCTGCCAAGGGATGAGGATTCATCTCTGCAGGCCCCTTACCGAGGGGGCATCTACCAAGTAGAGGGGAACTGTGACAAAGCAGGGAAAAGAAAGATCTGTGCTTATTTGGTGCAGAAATGGAGACTCGCAGTGTGTCCAAGCCAGAGATTCAACAAAAGCAGGAAAAAAGTTCCTTCTCTGATGCAAAAGAGTCAGTGGTGGTAGCAGATGAGGTGCTGAGTCTGAACACATGCTGAGGAGGTGATCCTTGCTGTCTCCTGAGCACTGGTGAGACCACAGCTGGAACACTGTGTCCAGTTCTGAGCCCGACAGTAAGAGACATACACGTACTGGAGTGAGTACTACAAAAGGCCACAAAGATGGTAAAGAAACATCTTTTATGCAAGAAGAAGCTGAGAAAGCTGAGACTTTTTGGCTTGGAGAAGGGAATGCTTGAGAAGGGAATCTTATATGAGTGTATATAAATATCTTATTGGGTGGAGGCACACTCTTCTCAGTCATGTCCGGAGACAGGACAAGAGACAAGGAGCACACACCAAACCAGAGCAAGTCATATTTAAGGAAAAAAAAAAGAAAAAAAACCAAACACAAACAAACAACAACAACAAAAACCACCAAAAAACCTTTTCAGTGTTCAAGAAGCCAAACAGTGGAATTGGTTGCCCTGAGAGAGTAGTTTCCATTCTTGGAGGTATTCTACATTGAACTGGATGCAGACCTGAGCAAGCTGCTGCTGTAGCTCAGACTACTGAGCAGAAAGGGCTGTACTAGACATCTTCAGAGAACCAGCCTGGTTTTATGAGCAGTAACTTCTTCTGAGATCCAGTGATTCCAGACTTTCAGAAAGCTGTAAATGATTGATCATGATGACTTGATACTTGCAACCATTTGGCTGCACCACCAAGCCAGGAGAGGCGTAAAAGAGCCACAGGCAATACCTTTTGATGACACATTTCCTGCCAGTAAACACCAAACAAAGACTATCTGAAAAATCAACCCAGTGTGTTTCATGAACCTCATCCTTAAAAAAAATGGGATATTGTGATTCTCTGTGAGTATTGTTTTATGTGTGAATCTGTACCATGCAGACTACACAGTCCTGAATGAGAATTGAAGATGACCCATGAAACAGTCCCATCATTAATTGTCAGTCAGGTGAAAAGGCCTCAGGGGCTCAGCCCTCAATAGTTTTATGTTGGAGGAACTAATAAGAGGTCAGGCATTTAAAAAATTGCACCTGTAGTCAAGGCACTCATGATATGGGTGATTCTTATGTTTATTCTGGCATGGATTTTTATACTTTCTCTTTAGAAGTAAGTAAGATTGAATAATAAACTAAATAGCTGCAGATGTGTGTGAAAGGAAACAAATCTCGGTAAAAATGCAGCTCTAGATTATAATTAGAAACTAATAAGTAATTTTCTTCCAATTTTCAAAGCGTATAAAAGATAGATAATATCACAGCCAAATGAAGTTTACAATGACTCTTGCAGTTTCAGTTAAGCCAACAGAGAAAGAAGCAGAAAATACATATAACAGTCCAATGAAATTAAGAAAAAATGCATGTAACAGAGAGAGTGAAAAGCTTTGTTATGGTTTCACAGATCTTGCATGTTACAGATGGAGGCCTTTTCTAGCCTTAAGGATTCTATTACTCTGTGATTCTGTGGTAATGAACAAAATATTCACAGAAATTAACATACGTAATTTTAATTAAAAGAGACAGATTTTTTGCAGAAGTGCTACTTTTAAAAAGACATGCTTCCCAGAATGAGATTGGACAGGTGAATGTGGAAAAATGCACAAAAATTATATAACTTCAGGATATACACAGCGCAATGGGCTGCAAAAATCTGTTAGTCATTTTTCTCATTCCTGTGAACTGCTCTTTTAGTATCCATTTAGTAATTAATTGCTGTCCTCACTAGATGCTAATATTGCAACAGAAACCTACAGAATAAATTGTGCCAGTGCAAACGAGGCAGTGATTGGCAGGCCTTTCTTAATTATGGCAGTAGGTTTAGCACTTGTGTTAATCTGAAATTCATTAACATGTCTCCAGATACCACTAGTTAAATCCAGTTTGCCAACAGGCAGAGTCAGCTCTGAAATTAGTGCTTCAGAAAACCTTGTTTATTGCCTGCAGTCCACTGGAAAAAAATCACCGAGGTCAAGTTTCCTGACATATTGTTTGACTGGATTCCCAAAACAATTCCATGATATTCTCAAGAGGCAACTTCAAACACGCAAAACCTAGAATGAGGTTTGTGCAAAAATCATTTATCTACAAGTAAATATCACATTTCTTCAAACAGATTCTTAATTCCTCTTTTTATACTTTATTGATGTGTTTTTTCAGGCTACATTTTCATGATCAATAGTTATTCTACCCATATAGAAATCTCTGTAGACAAAACAGACAAAAATGCAAATAAGGATAAAAGCTACATAAATTTTTCAGAAATTGATCATGCCAAAAATCCTGGTGTCTTCCTTTGACAGACATTATTTACTTATTTACAAGGAAAGCCTGACAGATACAATCTCTATGGATTTCAGAAGTGTATTCCATAGGAGATGACTGATTAAAATTGAAAAGGTGGGGATGAGAAGCCACATTGTAAAGTGGATCAAAAAGGAGATCAAATGGGTTGTGCTGAAAGTGTCCTAGTACTGGTATGTTCCCTGTGGAGTTCTTCAGAGTCTATTTTGGAAAACTTTAGTGTTTTCACCAGTGACTATGCCCTCAAGGGGCAAAAAAAAGTCCTTTTGGGACATACATGCATTAAAGAAATATAATAATAGCATGAATACAGATGGGATACACTGGTAACGTGGAATGAGATCAAAAATCACATGGCAGAATTTGGGTAATCTTGGGGACTGAGATAAGATTACATGAATATCCTGAGGTATTTACAGCTAGTAACAGCAACTTTGTTAATAGTACAGAGTGCCATTGTTTCTGGAAAGAAGAGAAGAGAAAATGTGTAACAGTTCAGATAAGTCTCACTCTGAGTCCTGCCTTCTTCTTCAGTCTCTTTCTTCAGGCAAATTAAGGATTTATAATCTACCTTTGTAATGTCATAAAATTATTTTTATCTCTAATATAATTACACTGGGATACACTATATTATGCAAGCTTTTCTCCAGTCTTTTGTATAGACCTTCCTTATCACAATGCCAGTGCACTAAATCTTGCAATGATTTTATATAGATCTCCTCAGATCTCTGAGTAGATAATATAAAGCCATGAATGACAACCTATCATTAAACATTTTAATTGATCTCTTCTAGATCTAGCATCCAGCTTTCTATATACATTCTTATTTCTTTTTCACACCTGTATCAAGTGATTTTGCATATATTTCTTAGAATATGCTGCATTCTTTCTTGGAAATGCTTGGTCATTTTCCACTTTGTGGACAGATGCTGTAAAGATGGAAAGGGTGAATGCTATAGAACAATGAATTATATAATTCTTTTCCCCATCTCATTTCTCTAGCCATGATTATCAAAGTTCTTCCCTTTCTTAGCAGACTGTTGACAAATGACAAGTGGAAAATAATATTATCTCATTTGGCTCCCCAGAGCCTCCAGAATTAAATAGAAGATTCTTCTACCGCACTCAGTCCTTTTCCCCAGGTAACTTCTCCAGTTTGCATAAGTTACAAATAATAAAGAGCTTTGTAAGTAGTGTTACTTATTCCCAAGCAATTTTTTTTTTTGTTGTTTAATATTCAGTTCCCGAGCCTTGTCAGCCCCTGTCACTTACTGTCAGAATTATTTTTCTGAATGTATTACAGACACACAAATGTCTGCATTTACATCCTTTTATCCATTGTATGTATTGCATCAATTTATGACCATTTCTTCCTACTAGTTTTGGTAGGCTTTTTATGACCGATTTTAATTTTATTTTTCCTAAACTGTTTTTTCATCTTCTTTTCAGTTTGTAAGCTTTGCAACTGGCAGATTATTTTCAGTTTTAAAGGTGTTTTCATACTGGTATAATTGAAAATCTTGTTTCACAAGATGCATTTAAACAATCTTCTTTAAGATTACCAATTTTGTCTGTAAGGCAATTTTAGCATTTGGTTATGTCTTAGTCTACACAATCTCTGTGCATGCAAGGAAGAACTCCATATGGATTGCTTTTCCTTTGCTTGCTTTTAAAGCAGACAGAAAATAATAGTTTAATTTTATTAATAAATAATATATGGTTATTACGACTGCATTTGTTACTGATAGAATAATATCTCTATGCAAAGTACCATTATATGACTTTTGCACATATTCTAAGTTACTGCCATTTCTTTTTTTATTTGGTAGACATATTTCAGGTGATTTACAATAAAAACTCACCTCATTTTTTCTCCAGAAAAAACAGAATAATATTGCAGTCCTCTGACCTGGTTTTGGAAATAGATAACTAAAACTCACAGAGTTTTTCTAGGTTTTCTGTGTTGTCTTTGGAGGCATCTATATAGAGCAATTCATGTGGCATATTTTAGAGAAATAAATGTTGAGGCAAACCATACCCCACTAAATTACTTTCTTCACTCTAAAACCTCTGTAATCAACTAGTTCATGTGGAGACAGCTGCACTCATCACATCTAATGTGAAACAAATTGAATTCTATTCCTACACTGTTTGGCCATTTGAATAGCTAAAGTCTCTCTGTTCCTGTATTATTCCATTTCTATACTTGTCCCTCTTCCATATTATCTAGTTACATGACATACACAAAATAAGGCAAACTCAATACATCATCATAGTTTTGCTACAACCTTTCACAATGCTAAGAAAAACTGCACCTTTTATCATCTATGTCATCATGTGTCTTTACTGTTTCTGTTATTTCTCATGAGGGAAAAACAAAAAAAAAAGCAATACCATCTAAGTAGTCTTTGTCTCTAATCTATGTACTGTTCAATATTTGTAGTGTGTCAATCTGCTGAAGTTATAAGCTCTTCTGTTTTTCTGTGCCTAACCTTATTACTTTCCATTTCCTAGCAACAAATCTTATGGTTCAGGCACAGGCTTGTGACCCTCTTCTATAGAAGTCATGTTCATTTGTTCTCACCCTCAGTGCTTTTTCCACACTCTTCTATTATTGTCAGGTTTCATCATCCTTCAACATTTCTCCACTCAGAAACCCTCTTGTTACATATCTGTCCAGCAATTCATACCAAGATGTGTGTTCATACCTATTTAACACACCATAAGAAACCATTATCAAGTCAGGACCATAAAAAGAAAAAGTTTACATTTTCAGATTTTTTTTTATTGATCTGGTTGTTATTAATTCTGACAGAGAGATCTCTGAGGGAGGACAAAGAAGCAATTACAGCAGTAGCAAGGAAGAAAATCTAAGAGAATTATAGCCATCTTTACAACTTTAGAAGTGGCAGAAGGACATACAAAATCAAGAAAATAAAGGTAACTAGATCTGTACTAATTTTTCATATATGATCCATAACAAAAGATCTATGTGTAATCTCTGAAGACACTGAACCCCACGAGAATTATTCCCTTTTTTGATCACCTCCCATTTAGTCACATTTACAAGTTCTGTGTTATCACAGACTCCAAAGACTTCACAATCTGAAAATCATCTATACAAAACATGATGCTATTTTTACAAGACACGGAACAATAGAAAGGGCCGGACTCTAAATGACTTCTATTAACCAAGATCTGAGTTGAATTTAATTATCTAAGAACTGTCCATGTAGCACCAATTTGCATCTCTAAGTTACTGAAGTATCAGCATTTACACTCCCTTTTCAGAGGCTCTTTAGCCCAAGGAGGGAGGCACACAGCTTCTTCATCACCCACATTGCAGTTTTGACCCAAGATGGAAAGGTGTATTTATTTTTTGCCTATTTCTCTGATCTGAGTTGTCCCCTCGGGACAGAAGTCAAGAGAACTGCAGATAGAAGCTCACAGGGATCCTGGATGCTGAGAGAGGCAACTCTCAGCTCTGTTGTCACGGCAGTACCTTGGCACAAGGGAGCCCTGCCCAAACACAGAACCACTTGTGTGTATGTACCACACAATATTTCACTAATAGCACTATATCTAAACCATATATAAACCCTCATATCTGCTGTGCAAGTTGGTGTATACATTAGGAACCTGAATTAACAACTTGGGTTTAGGAACATCTGCTTGGACATTACTTTCTTTTTTTTACACACTCCTCGGAATTTTGTATTTCACTATACAAGGTTTAGAACAACTCACTTATTAAAACAAATAACTTATTAAAACCATGTGCATTTTATGCCCAGGTAAGAAAGAAACCTTGCCTAAGCACATTGTGTGGAAACAATATCTGTTCCTGGTAACAAATGGTGAAAGTAACAAACAGAAAAAATGATCAGTGTTTGAGCCGCAATTAGTCCATGCATAGAGGATCAATACAACAATTTGTAACTATCAAAAGCTGGAGCCTTTAAAAGCCTTCCCACAGTGGCTGTATGTCAATATAAGGGTTATTTTCAAACACCTTTAGTTGTTTTTCTCTAACTCGATAAGCAGTGGACTCTAATATCCTGAGGCTTTCTCTTCAGATCTCTGGGTAGGACGTGGAAGAACCACACCAGAGACTGCAGTAAATAAGCCTTTCAAGTTTGCACAGTCTGGTGTGTTTTGAGGAGTCTAACTGCCCTGTAGCTGCACATCCTGCATGCAGACAATGACTTGAGTTCCATATATATCATTTTTGCCTTCCCTTAAAATGCATAATAATCATCTCTAAACAGTAGGACACAGCTATCATAACTGGCCATATCATGAATTGTGACTTGATGCTGCCTAGGGATATATTTATAAAATGTGATTATGTGTGACACGAGAACACTGCCAATACATTTTTGTCTCTCAAATCAGGATCAAGCAATATTGGAGCAATTACACAGGAAATCCAAACCCTGATCCATCTGGAGCTCAGGGTGAGCAATAATGTGTCTTCTGTGATTGTATCTGTTTCCTTGGCTTTACAGTCAAAAAAAGGAAATCTATTACTTATGTCTCAATAAGATACAGAATTTTCCATTTTTTCTCATCTTAAGGAGTTTGATGAATATACGTATGGTAAACCTTGAAAAAACCAGGAATTCTGAGCAGGCAGCAGAGTACAGTTCATGGGTGATATATAGTTACTTCCTTTCCACAAAGTCTGTACAAACTCCATCCTCTGCCTGCCACAAGTAAGCACAAACTCCCTTTTCTTTCCACTGAAAAACACATAACTCCCAAGGAAATATTCATTTAGTGAATGTCAAGGACTCTTACTGTGTGTCTTAGGGTGATTTTATGATGTTTGTCTCCCCAATCATCTTTTTTGTTTATGATAAATATTGAGTCCTATGCTTTTAAGATTAGATTTGAGAGTGAAAGGGGGAAGGAGAAGCACTGGAATTTCTTTGCAGCTGTATTCAAAAGCACAGAGATAAGAGCTTCAGCTCTCTCTCTCTTGTTTTCTGCAGCACAGACAAGGGGAGAGAGCTCTCCTTTGCTTTCAGTTAGTTTTTACCTAGCTGAGAAAGAGAAGTTACCCAGACTGTGAATTTCTTTTTCTTGGATCAGACCTGCTCTGGACTGAAAACCCATAAAACCCCTGGGAGCTCAGGCCTGTGTCCCACGGGGGCCGGGCCGTGGCATTTTCCAGCCCAGGAGGGACTGATGAGAGACTGAGCGAGCTGAGCCACACCCCCGACAGGGACTTTCTGAATTTGCCATCTCTTCAGAACAGCGAGAGATTCCATTGTTTAATATTATTTATTTTGGCATGTTTTTAAATAATTTGCTTGTTAAATAAACAGTTTTTTCCACTTTTTTCAAAGGGTATTTACCTCCTGAACCGACTGGGGGAGGGGCTGCTTGAATCTGCTTCCTAGAGGGACCCCTTTGAAAGTTCCCTCCCTAAATTTGTCCTAAACCAGAACAAATACACTGTGCCACTCTTCTACTCTGAAAATAAACATGTGTGGCAGAGAGGACATCTCTAATCTCAGGATATTTTTTATTCCTTAGCCAGCTCAGGTAATTACTATATTATTAGGATGCTTTCCAAGCTCTTAGGAACTATCTTCCAGGATACAGCAAGTGCAACACCCAAACTCAAAGGCACATCTAAGTGACTAGATGATACTCATAATAAAAATAAGTATTTTTAAATCCAAATTATTTTTCTATCTGTTTGCTTGCCAGTTGACCTGGATTTTGGGCCATTTTATCCTTTTAAGAATCCTTTAAAGCTGTTAAAGTGATGACTTCTTTGCAGCTGGTGTCCAGTATGGTTAATGAAAACTGGTATTCCAGACTCAATAAAATAAACATTAAATTTTCTATTGAATATAGTACAATTGAAACAGTATAAACCTAGTGTTGATAAACATAATATTTCTGAGATTTTTGGTCAGAATATAGATTTTTCCTTTTCTCAACTAAACAATGAACAGGTAAAAATTAGTATCTACTTTTCAAGAAATATTTGTACAAATTAATGATGTTGCTTCATTTCAGAATGTGAAATAAAAAGGGTGAGTCAATTCAATCACTTAAATACTCACCATCTCACAGCATTCAGGTTGGCTCATTGGGTTTTAATTCATCCAAGCACTGGAAACTGCTGAGCTTCTAGTAGTAACTAGAATCAATTTTTGTCTGCTGTGATATTTGAATGTGATTGTGCTTGTAGGACAAGATCGCAGATTAAAGATAAAATTATTGCAATCATCCTCTAAGAATATTTTTCCTTGATTAATTTAACCTGAATAGATCAATTTTCAACTTCTTTATTATTTGTTATATTGGTAAACTCTAATTACAAATATCTTAAGCAACTCTGAATCCTTATTCACTTTCAGTTAAAACATGTGGGAAAATGTTTTCTCATTTGGGAAAAGGAGATATGTAGTTAGCACGTAGCTAGAATTGCAAATACAACAAAGTACTGCAGGTACAGATACAACATTTTGGGTCCAATCTCTTCAACATAAAACATAACATGCTATCCAAAATTATTGGATACCTTAATCCTCAGCAATAATAAGAAATACTTTCTTTGCTGGGTTAGAGAACATTCTAAGATACACTATCTTCCACATACTTAATATTTCATACTATTAGATACACTTTAACCAGCCATTGAGAAAAACTTCTGACTCGCAGCTGACTGCAGAAAACATGCAGAAGTAGATGAGTGTCTATGGTGCCCAAAAAATGCAAATGAACAGGATCTCTGTGGTAGATTTGAGAAGTACCAGCCTTCCCCAGTTACATGAAGAACAAGACCCTTATATTGGAATTCACCAGCTGTGAAACAGGGAAACCAATTGGTTTGCAAGGGATGAACTGAATCCTGTCTCTGTCCTCTTGAATACCTTGCTTAGTTTCCTCAGATTCTCCCTGTTTTTGCTTAAGGTCACATCTGGCAGCAGGGTCTAACACACCTTACTTGCTCTTGAATCCAGTACCCCTTTGATTTTACACCTGAACTTGGTTGATTACTCCTGAGTACATCTCCCTAGCAGAAAAACTAAACACTCCCATATGATTATGTCAATAATTTTAAAATTATTCTCTCCTCATTGTACTTCCTATGTTACAGTATTCAGCCTACATAATTTCACTGCTATTCTTTTTAATATAAATAAATTGGTTTTTTTCTCTTTATTTTAGAATGTAGGATTTGTCAAGATAATTTCACTGATAGAGACCCTCCTAAAGAGTTACTCTATTTTTTGAGTTTGTCACTTACAGGCCATTCCTAGATAGATCACTTTTTACATAAAGAAATTATAAATGCAGCTTATTTATACTATCTAATGCCATTGACAAAATATTTTCCCCTTTTTTCTTCTATATTCTCTCTAATGTGTCTTATTTCATTTTTAAGTAAACGTTGTAGGAAAATAAAAAAGGCTTGTATTATTCAGTTACAGAGGTATTAAAACCAATCCATTTCCCCTCACATCTGTCATGATGGCTTGCAGAACAGTTGTATTACCAAACAGTGATAAATTTAGAAAATTTTTACTAACATTCTCATTTGATTTGACAGATTTAAGAGGAGATTTTAAATTTAAACATTCAAGTTGGGAAGCTTTCTAAGGTATTGTTTTCCTCAAAACATGTATCAGGCCTTCTTCTTTTTCATAAAGGTAAGGATATCTGAAGGGCTTAAAAACACTACAGAACTGAAACTGTGATCTTTCTTGCACAGACTAAATGGTAAAAAAACCCCACAATTTCTTTGCACTCAGATACTTCTTTGCTTGAAATGAGAAGAGTTAATTTGTTCTGCCTCTTTGTTACAGCTTGAGTTTTCCCTTGATCATATTAGAAAGGATATATCTAGATATCCTTACCTATCAGGAGATGCAAATCAATTTTATCTTGAGTAATGAGAGTAAATCCTTTATCAGTATCCCTTACATATTAATTATTAAAATATCTTATGAATTAGACCTTATTTCTCAAAACAGAATTAACCTTAGTCAAGCTCTGCATCATGAATTTTGTATGTGGAGCATATATATTGCTCAATTAATCAGTACTTAAGATCTGTACATAAGAAAAAGCACAGCTATAAATTGCATTTGCTTTTAGGTACTACATTCCAATTTCACACCAAGAATTTTCATAATCACTGATTTTAATCACATGGACTCTTGAGGTACCTCTGGATCACAGCAGCTCCAAGGTCTGCTTGTTGCACCTGCTTACATTATGGCCATACATTACTTAAATCCTTTAAGAGTGATTCATATTACTCTGCAATTTAGTTTCTTTTACAGCCACCTGGATTAATTACATCAAAATAATAGGCATGGCAAAGCAGAATTTATTTTAAATCATTCCCTGCTAATTCCCAATAATAATTTAATGCTGGTAAAAACTCTTTAATTCATTTGACATAAAGGCTTGGGAAAGTAGACATCAGGATTCTTTGTTACAAATGGTGTACCATAGTCCCTAATGCATTTGCAAACCAAGCCAGACATCTGTGAAACTATGACAAAAGTACATGGAAAGAATTTTGAACTGAATTTTATGAATTCAGGTCTATGCTTGTTTAAGCTTTAGCCATGTTTTGAAACATTTTTCTGAACCACCAAGATTCCTAAAAAAATTACATAGAATTATGACTTGTGATGTAGATATGACATTAAAAAAATCACAGATATTAATAAAACTCCAGCAGACGTTCCCCCTACCTCTCCCACTCCTGCAGCTGAAGCTGTCTCTCTTTTTTAGCACAGTACAGATTAGTGAAACTAGATTTGCTACCACAGTGAGTCCTAGCAAGGTCAGCAGAGTTCAGCCCTTCCCAACTCATTTTTATTTGTCCATATTTGAACTACTCATCTGCTATTATCTCACATTGTATTTGGATAGTTTTCTGACCCAATCAGAATATGGTACCTGTGGCATCTATGATCCTAAGTGTTTCTGACAGTAAAGAGTTCTAAATTATGAGCTGCCTATAAGAGCTCATAACTTGCAAAAAAATGCAAGACGTGCCCAATTTAAACTATTTTTAAAAAGTTTTTTTCTCTGTGGGTAGTTGTAGACTTGAGAGGAGGAATTTTAAAAACCTGAGTGAGGAGCATAGCACCAGTACATTTTAAGTGGGGCATTTAGTTCTATTGTGCTTAATGCCTCAAAAAATGTCAAAACTTATCAGCCTGAAAGTGCACCATTTTAAAGCTTCTGTTTTAATGATAAATAATGATTTGAGAATGCAAATTTTGTACTCAGTGAAAGAATAGAGAGGTGTCAGCTTTCTTGAAGAAAACATCTAAAACAGTCTGAGCTGAATATTAAGTCAAGAGAGTTTTGCATAGATTGATGTCTTAGCAACTTCAAAAGATAGCAGAAGATTAATTTTGTAAATGGCTGATTCCACAATAATGATTCTCTAGAGGGTTGAAAATTCTTTACGAGAAATCTCATTCTTCTCAGGTTTCTTTAAATGTTCTGTGTAGATGTTATTTTCTCAGAAAAAAAAATAACAGTGTAGAGTGATCATTAATTTTTATTTTAGATGACACCTTATTTTGAGTAAGCCTCCTAACTTCTGGTTTTTTACTCTCATTCTCTGGGATTATTCTGCCCTTTCAGGATGAATTTTTTTGATGTTCCCTTTTTAAACAGGGTTAATGCTGCAGTGCGTCTCTGTGTGTTCAGCCAAAATTAATCTTTTCTCAAAGGCATTAAATTAACATATCTAAAAAACAAATAACAGCAAGGCTTTCTCATCCACTCAGACTATGAAATTAGTTCCAGAAGAATAAAATAAAACATTGTAAAGCAGGGTTAGGTGATAATATTTTTCTTTCTTTCAAGTCCAGATAATTTTATAGAATCACAACAAGACTGAGGTGGGCAGGGAACTCTGGAAATCACCTGGTTCCACCCCTCTTTTTAGAGCAGGCTCAGAGAGAGAACCTTTGTCCAGCCAGGTTTTGAGTATCTCCAAGTATGGAGATTCCACAACTTTTTTTAAGCAGCCTCTTCCAGTGCTGTTGTAGATTTGTCCCAAAATCCAAGAATGCTACATAGTTGCTGTACTTTGTCCAGAGAAGACCAAAGAAAAGGTTGCACACTTAGAATATATTTCAAATCTTTTCTTCACCAGGAGAGGGAAGTGATGTTGCAATGACCTCCTGAAGAAGCAGACAATATTTACCTAAGCATTGATGGCAGAGGGGAGTCAGTGCTTGCATCTGTTCTCTGCTCCATTCTCAATTATCCCTGCTTGCATACAAGAAGTCAAATTACCAAGTATCCCAATTACTCTCTAGGATAAATAGCCCAGCAAAGCAAATAAGATGTCTCTTTTCAAGTCCATGAGTAGAGGTCAAGTGCTGCCCTTACCTTTATAAGTGTAAAACTCGTATTGTAATATCTGTAGATACATTTTGTTACAGAGTTACATTTATCACTAAAAGTTCTAAAGTGTATAAATGTAAATATAAATACAAATGTAGGACTAAAGGTAGGCAAAAAACAGCTACCCTCCACTGCCAATAAACAGGAGAGACACAGACATAAGAGAGGTGGCAGGAAGAAGGAGAGTTTTATTCTCATCCAAGAAACAGCACTGTATCCATGCTGCAATTCTTTGCCTGGAAGGAAGCACAAATATAAATCTTTTTCTTAAAATCAAAATAAAACCACCTTTGAAACACTTCCATCCACTGCAAATGCATGCTCAAGTCCTGTTCCTATTAACTGATGAGCACTTAAGTTAAATTCAACAGAAACTCCTCATGAAGCACTCAGCACATGCCAAGGTAAAAACTCTTATACAACACCTGCTTGTTTTGTAGACAGAATAATGAAGTTAAATAGAATGAGAACACTAGAGCAATGTGATGGAAGAATATATTGAATTGTGACACAATTACACTATTGTGCATATCACCATTTACAAACCTAATTAACAGAAAAACTCTTCTCTTTACAAAACTTTAAATACAAAACACCAGTTTTGCATAAATATCTCATTTGGATACAAAGAGTGATAGGAAAAAATCATACCAATATGACAACTTATTAAAATAAAATCTTAAATGATAATACTCACTTTTTGCCTGGGAGAAAGAAAGATAAATAGAACCACAAAACTTTCAAAAGGTCTAAATATTCATTGACCAAAGAAACAGATGGGCTGGCTATAGTCTAATAAAAGTAACCATCAAGAACCCAAGGTGCTAAGTGTGTCATATCTCAGAACACTGCTTTTCCATTTTCATGTAAAAACTCTTTAGATGTACACAGTAATAAACTGTAGTAGTTACATGTTAGACATTTCCTTTCCTGTCAAATTAAATTAATTTTAAAATGCCTATAATAAATGAAAATTAATTTAGTCTAGAGATCATTCTTTCCTAGCTCTCCTATAAAAAACACAGGCAACAACAAAACAGGAATCTACAGTCAGCAGTAACTCATATCTTGTGTACAAATAAATTTATTTCTATTATGAATCAAGTCCCATTTAAAATCATGATGAACTAGGAGATTTTCTGCATTTAGCATACAAGTGAAAGAATATCTAAGCAGAAACAAATGTCTTATCAATCATATCAGTCAATGTGTGCTGGCGGTTATGATCACCCTTCAGTCATGAGAGTGTCATGGAATATTATACAGATGAATCCTCCAGGGAAGAAAATCTTCATAATTTTTAAATTAAAAAAAAACTAAGTAAAAAAAAATACTCTTCAAAGTGATTTCTTGCAATCAAAAGCAAGTAAGTTACTCCAATAAACAGAAATATTTGTGTTTTCTTACCCTTGCAAAGACCCTCCATAAGACACACATAGGCCCTACAGAATACAGATCACACTTAGTGAGGTGAAAACCACTAAGTTGAATGTCTAAGCATATTAACTGGACTTGAACCTACTCACTAGTACATGAGTGAGGAGGGATATACTGAATTAAGTGATGTGAGAAGTTGGTTTAATATGGATAAGGGTAAGATGGTTGTGGGAAAATTAATACTGAAGAAAAGGAAAAATTTCCTGTCTCAAAAATGCCAGTTACTTCTTGATACTGGGTTTGGTTGGTTTTTTTTTTTCCTGTGAATATAATTATATATTGTAATTGACTACTCAGAGAGAATTTTGGAGGATTTCCCACCCTTGTAGATATTTAAAACCTGGTGGGAGATGGTCCTAAATAACTTGATTATGCTGATCCTGAACTAGGCAGAGGGTTGGAGTAGGTGGAGGGCCTTGACAGCTTCAGATGGGCTGTGATTCTGTGATTGCTAGGGTAGAAAAATGGTATCTTGAATGGTTAAGAAAGCCAGGGTTTTCCTTTCATTTATCTGTTAATTTTTAATATGAGACATTATTACTGATTGAGGCTAGGATGCACATCAAAACTGACACACAGCATTACTGTTTGCTCCCAGTTCAGGAAGTCTTGTAACCTATGTAAAATATTCACCTCTGTCAGACACAGCAGCAGGGCTGCCCTGAAGAACAGGGATTGTGGATTAGGCAAAATGTTTAAGACCATCTTCTTCTTATGCCTCTGAATGCATGACTAAGAAAGTAACATATTTGGGCATATAACACACCAAAAAAATTAGTACACTGCTACATAATGTGGAATAGCCGAGTATAGGGAACATTTAGCATATCCCATGGGACAGAAGTTAACCTCAAACAAATGTTTCATTTTCTTCCTTCTTTTTTTCCATTCCCTTTCAGTAAATCACTGTTTCAAAATCAAATACATTTTTGTTAGTGTCCAGAATGCTTTAATCTCCATTTATTGCCATACTTAGAGTCAGCAACAGAAATTATGACAGGTATGGATGAAATACAATTATCTAGGGAGTGGAAGCTTTCATATAAAATGTATAGTTTATCTTATTATGCTAAACTTTGATGCTTACCAAATGAAAATAGATCACTTTGTGCCTTAACAACACAGACTCAGAAAAACATCTTCTGGAAATGTAGGTAATTATCACTGCAAACCTTACAATATGCTGCCTACCTCTGCCATCATCAAAATATTTCCCATTTTCCAGCAACATACCATGCTCCACACCAGTGTTCTTCAAAATCACTAAAGAATCATTTAAACTTTTAACTTTACATTCCTGGAGGCAGGGATTCCCTTTTCATGAAAATTGCATAGGAAGAAAAAAACTGTGAACTATAACCAACATTTGTATCAACCAAATACAGTCTGGTGTATTACCTAAAGCAAAAAAAGCTTCTGCTCAGCAGTTAAATTCAAAATGACCTTGTGCTTTTTTCAAAAGTGCTTGCAGCTGAGGTCATTGGAATAAATTGTGATAGTGCTTCTCTCTGCATGGTTAGAAGGCATAGGTGGTGCACGAATTACCATCAAGCAAGGAAAAAAAACCAATGAAAATAGAAGAAAGTACATCACTCCATTTCTTTGTAAAATGTTTTCTGTAATAACTATGACTTCTAATGAAATAATTCAGGATTTTGGCAACTTTATTTCACCATCAAGTATGTGCTACACATTTCAAACATGCACTCATCAATTAATCCTCCTTATTACTGGCCTCTATTGTTAACAGCATAAGCACCTGTAACTTCATTTCCCCAGCAGGCACATCCCAGCTCCACAGAATGTTATGTAGTTTTGTTTAAAAATATATATTGTAGTTGTGTTAAAGCTCATTAAATTACTGAGTCAAAAACAATGAAATGTAAAAGTAGTTGGAACTGCTAGTGAGTGTTTTAATTGAAATTTAAATACAGAAATTTAAAGTAATTTCACTATTTGCTTATGTAAGGAAATTATTAATTAATTTCAGAAGGAGATTTTCCAAAGGGTATTTTTTTTTAATATTTTTTAATTCTTTCTCTTGCGAACACATAAGCAACCACTGTCAAATAATTTTACTCTGTCAGTAAGACTGTACAAGTTCTCATTTTGTTTCCATAATAGCAACTTTTCACTGGAATATTTTGATAGACAGATTCATATTTTTAACATCTGCCTCTTTTGGGAGCAGTTTGATATTAGGATGAAAAATGCTAAGATGAAAAATACACTGGAGGTTTCAGAGCAGGTGGAAAAACTCACATTTCTGATTAAATGAGAACTGCTTCTAATCCTGTTTTCCACTGTGCCTTAAAGTATCCTATACAAAGAATGAAACCCAACTTGTCACTTACAGAACATTTAAAGAAGAGAGAGGCAAAAATGAGTGCCTGTCACTTACCATTAAAATTTACTGCCCGGATGTAGCTCAGCAGTTCTTTGCCGTCAGTTGTGCTCATCCTTGGGCACAGACCAATATACCCAGGACAGAGATCTTTGTGCATGTTGTGCAGGGCATAGGCCATGGAATATACTGCATCAATGACAAACTGAACTTTTCCCTCTTGTTCATAGGCTGAATCTCTTGCAATTCTTTCTAAGCCTGTGGAAGAAAGAGAAAGGGTTTACTTCTGTTTGTGTGTGCACGAGCGTGTACGTGAGAGCATTTGCATGCAAAAATTCACACTGGAACATAAATAATTACAGCTGGATTGACAAGTAAAGTCAGCATTCATCTATCCATCACCTAAATAAACAAGACAAGGAAAAATATGGCCATCTGGGTTTGCCTCTAATCATTGAAAACTCTGCCAGGTATGTAAACAGTATGTTGATTCCTGGGCTAGGAAAGAGGACAGAACATTTCATTACAAGAAAAAGATATGTAGATATGTGTGTTTCTACAATGCAGTAGAAAAATTCTCTTTCTGCCTTATTGATTTTCATTTAAGAGTTGTTTATTGTTATTTACAGGATGGTTCTAGAGCAGTCTGCCACTCTGCTTTAGATAAATTTAAGGCTATCTTGATTTTTATCCCTGTCTATTGTTTGATAAACATTATTTAAACATCTCAGGGAAAAAAGCTGAATGCTTGCCAAGTGATGTGACCATCTGTCTCCATAGTGAAAAGTGCTTATTGTAAGACATTTTCCTGTGTTTACTAGTGAATTATGCTTCACGTTGAGAACCATGTACTCTTTGCTGTTTCCTACAGGGACATTTATCCTTCAGAGGGAACACAGAGAAGATCAATACATCATATGATTTTTATTCTGCAGGAATTGCACAAATCCATCATCTATGTCCAAGTACAGGGGAATTTTGACATTAATAGGTGATATTACTTAGTGGAATTGTTAAAAATAAAGCTCAGAAAAAAATGATACTGTAAGTAAAGAATCAACATGAAATCCCATATCCTATATAGAAGTTCAGATGCTGATTTCAAAGGTTCAAATCTTTATTTTCCAGGGAAAAATGATCTTGATGTGAAATTTGCCCTGCTGAAATTAACTGTCAAATTCCTCTTGCCTCAGTGAACAGAGGAATAGTCACTTAGGTTATCTACCAGGTTATCAACTCACTCAAATTGAAAATAATCCAATCATGTTATTTACGGTAATTTAGAAATTACACAAAAGTACATGCATTTTTTTTAATTAACTCTCTATCTTCTTTTTGTTGTTTCTCTCTTTTTTTTATCTAAACACAGGATTTTATCAGTTCCAGATATCAATTTTGCTGAGTCCAAATTTATAAAACTACACCATGTCTGAAAATATGCTGGACCAAAGATCTTTAGACCAAGTATGCAAGCCCATATGACAAGGGAAAAAAGCCAGAGATCATACTCAGAAACCTTTCTTCTGCTTGTCTGCTGCACTTCAGTACCTCCATCTTGCACTACAGTAATAACATATGAACAAATCTGTAATCTGACAAGCAGTAGTGGTTTGTGCTTTAAACACCCCTGAGCACTGGAAGCAATAGATAGCCTTGAAAAATCATGGTGTGCTGTTATTTCTCCTCAGGGATTAGCTAAAAAAATAAAATCACTAGTTCTTCAAAAGCTAAAAACCATTTCAAGAGGAAGGCAGAGATCATTTTTGTGATTTGTACAGGCAGCTTTACAGACACTTTTTAAGACGTGCTCTCTAATGAATGACAAATAATTAGTGAATAATGCAACTCTAGTGCAAACAAATAAACTGGGAAAATCTTTCCTTGAACATGCTGAAAATTACAGAATTAGTTGCAGTGTATTGTCCAGACATAAAAGAAGACATGAACGATGAAAAACATGAAGCTTAATTAGTTTACAAATCTACTGACTTATTTCATTTGGGAGCTACTTGAACTGTTGCTGTCCTGTTAAGGACTGTGGGACAAGTGAAGGACAGAGTTGACAGAACTGCTGCAGACACAGTGCAGTCAATAACTTAGATGCACTCCCAGAGCTTCCACATTCTCTAAAAAGGATGGTCAACACAGGAGGAGTTAAAAGATCCACTCTTTATTGCCCAGAGAAATATAATTCCCATCACACAAATGGACATGTGTGTATGCTGATTGGTGGGGAGTTGGTGAAAAACAGAGCAGAAATATTTTCTGTAATAAATTCTAAGTCATAAAGCATTAAAGGTTGCAAATACTTAAGAAAGTATGTTGTACTAAGTGATACAGACTTTAAAAGGGAAAAAAAAAAGTTTTATTCTTCCCTATGTTGTACTGTAGTTTAAATGTATAGAAAACATTTTTGCATCAATTTCTTCCATGGCATAAGATCTTACCTTTACTCTTCACAGATATGTTAGTATAAACCAACTTATCATACAAATTGCAGAGTAAAAAAAAACTTGTTTATTGGGATTGAATGTGTTTCTATACAAAGATGCATAACTAAAAAACACACCAATTGGGATTATGTGCTTTTTGCTCTAAACTTTTCATTTTCTCTTTCTAGAATTCTCAAACATCTAAACTAACAATTTATAAGGACGACAAGAACTCATCAACTTAAATTACACTGCACTGCTTGAAATAGATGTTAATGTATAGCAATAAAATGATGCATATTGTCTAAGCCATAAATATGGTCAGCTCCTACAGATACAATATTACTTGACTGGATGACATGATTATAATTTTTCTTCAGACTTGTATGACAAGTAATAATTGTTTCATTTATAGCTTGACTCTCAGCTCTACAAGGCATGTTTCCACACACATTGGTGACTTGAAGGAACATAAAACTTTGTACCCCATAAAATAAATGTTTTAATGCCTCTTTAATGATCACTTCATTTTCTTATCCTACAGTTTTTCCTCTGGAAAAAATGTTAAAGCTATGTCATTATCAAAAAGCATGAGAAAGTATTCCCAGTTCTTGAACCTACAGTTGTCAGAGCCACGATCTGACAGTGTGTCAAGAACTGAGAACTGGGCTCACCAGTTCCTGACCATCTCTTCCTGATCTCCAAAACAACAGAAATCCAGGGAAATGCACCATGGTGTTTTCCAGCAGGTCTCCCAATCCGACTGCTGAGAAGTGCAAACCTGACATCAGCAGGATGTCAAGACTTTCTCCAACCAATGAAGAAAGTGTGGAGATGTAAGTACTGATCTTGGGCTTGAGAAGATCTAGGAGAGCAATGACAGTAGGCCAGGAAATTCCAGCCATTCCTGCATCAATCCACTGGAAACCTCTTTTGGGAACACTAAAGCAAGCCACAGGAACGATCCCATAAAGCCTGTAAATGTGAAAGGGTTGCTCCTGATACTCTTGCAACTCCTGAGCAAGAATGACAAGCTGGACCATTGCTGGAGGTATTGTCTCCATACCTGCACATCATTTCCCCTTTTCATCCTCTATTTCTTATGCTGCAGGTATAAGTGTGTATCCCAGCTGTGCAACTCAGCTATGACAGCGAAAGATAAGGAGCATAACAGCAGGAGGGTGAGAGACATGGACTAAGTGGATAGGGATGTGACTGGGGCTACTAGTCTGAGGGGGTAGAAGGTGAAGCAGCTGATATTGTCAATTCCATGGGTATGAATTGGGAATCAAGAGATTTCAGGGAATGTAATCAAGATAAATTAGGCCTTTACAACAATAAATTAAAATTTATCTTCATAATAAACTTAAGATTGTGCGTAGGTAAATAAAGATTAATGTAAGATAGCTGAGGTAATGAATTCATATATGGATGATAATATCACCTGTGAGAGAGAAACAACTATCTTAAACAATCAAAACTTAAGTTGCTGATCTCACCAGCAGGGCAATAATCTCTTGGGTGATTAATGTTGTGTAATTCATGCAAGTTTCAGAAAATTTATTCTTAATGATAATTTTAAAGCACATACTGAAATAACTTCTGCACACATATATGTCCACGGCAACAGGAAAACTTCAGAGCAAAGTTTCCAGCAATTTTTCTCTTAAGTATATAAAAAACTCTAAATAAAGTAAATTGATATACCTGTCTTGTAACTTGTGACATAGGGGGAAAACAATACCTTTTATTTACCTGTCTCATTTCTGGAAATCACTAGGTCTCCTGGCATTTCAGATCTGACTCACAAATCTGTTTCTATTTTCTACAGTGTTATTGAAAGCGATTTATATAAAAATGCAGCCTACATTAATTCTCATTATTATTTTGATATTTTTTAGATTCCATCCCATACAACGAGTTAAAATCTTAATTTATGTTACTTGAAAACAAAAAGGCTGAAGTCAAGGATCTTGTATACAACAGCCAGTTAGAGCTTCAAATTGGAACCATGTTGTGATGGTGTAGGGTTTGAGAAAGGTTTTGGGTGCTACAGAGCTTTGGGACACGGGAGAAGGGCTCCATAGCTTAGAAGAGTAGAGACAGCTGGTATGGGGATGCAGTGTGAGCAGGAACAGTATCCTAATATTGACAAAATAATCATCAAATCTTCATGTTCAAAGGTTAGAAAAATAAGACAATATAAACACAAAGCTAGAGCTCCATGTAGGAAATAGGATGCTTCAAGGTATTGTCTCTTAACCTCTAATAATTTTATTTTTCGTCAATCGTCTTAATTATTGTTTTCTTGATGTTCAGAACTGATTGGAACAAGATCACTTGTTATTCTCAGTTCAAATAATGGCTCACTGTAAGCTTTCTTCCTTGTTTTGGGTTATGAATTCTCAACATCTTATAAATATCAAAGTTTAAAACTCAGAAAACTCAGAAAACTCTCAGTAGAAATTATAGAAACGTTCTTTTTTAAAATTTTCACCTGCTGCAGTATGTCATAGTCTTTCACTTAGAATGGAAACTACTTTTTCATCATCATCTGTTACAGCAAGATCTTTTGTTTTACTAACCTAAAAATGTTATACTTTGGATTTTTCTGTGTATTTATTGATACATCCAGCAATGGAATTATATTAATAGACTAATAATAAAAATGGACACATTCTATCTCTACTTTACAAACTCAACTGCCAACTATAGATTAACCTTTATGTTATTCTGAACCACTTATTTTTGTGTTGGCTATTGTTTGATTTATGTATCTTACCCTTATGTTTGGTAACCTCGGACAAAAACCAATATTTATCAGGAAAAATAAAATAAATAAAAAAAGGCAGAAAAAAAATTATTAGACTGGCATGTCTTATCCTTCAGCCAGTGAGAACAGTTTGCTTAACAGTGACAAGGAGGACCAAGAATCTCCTAATTGTGGATTTGTCTCCATCAAGGAAAGATCTTTATCTACAGACTGTATTTCTCCCTCTTTTCCACAGTCCCTCCCACTCCTGTGACCTTATCCCCTCTCATATGTACCAGGAAACAAATCTTTTATGGACTGTGCTTTGAATAACGGGAAAAATCTTTCTGGGATAATGGTGGGAGGACAAGTAATGTGGAAAAGGGGAGAAAAAATTACAATCGTATTAGAATGTTTTCTCGTGAAGAGCTTTTATTCCATTTGTCTCTCTTTACCTGTTTTTTTATATACTCTTGTGCAGAATTACTGCTCAAAGACTGTTGGACCTTCTCTGCAACAGCTGAGGTATTTTGCCAAACTTCTGTTTTGACAAGTCTGGACTTGGGATATCTAGTAATATATTTTTATTTCATAGTTGCAATTCACATTTTTTACTTACTGCTAAATTATTTATCCCCACTACTTAAGTTGCACTTGGAAACAAGCTAAGTCAAAGAAAAATATTATGTTCAATTGCTTGTTTCTGTGGGCCAATCCCAATCACAACTAAAACACAGTGATTTGTAAGTGGTCTCCCACTCTTCAGCTCAGGCATGATTATCCTCTATTTGTCAGAATTGTTTAGAACTCCCCACCTTTGCAGCAAGAGTTTTTTCAACAGAAAGCCAGCATCTGCAACTCAGCCATTTCAGCAGGCTCAGCAGGGAGCACCAGGAGCATATGTCGCTCCTATTGAAGCCTTCCCGATTATTCAGCTGTTTTACTCACACATCATGGAGGTTGATCTCTCTGAACAAATAATGTAGATCATCATCTTCTGTTACTGAAATTTAAGGGCATGATATATGTTTATGGTGGTTTTCTAATAGCTGTATGGTAACAGTGATGCATGAGTTAGTTTGCAGAGAGCATCACAAAACCTGCGGCTTCTCTATAATAGTTTGGTGTCACTTTAGGAAGCAATTCAGAGAGGAAGCCAAGGATTATATCAATTTTCTCAGCCATTCCAAACAGAAAATTGAGAATGTAGAAGCAGAGACAGTGAAATGAAACAGTTTAGCTGACTGCTGTTCTCCAGCAACTGATGGATGTGGATTTGTTATTTAGTGAATTGTCTCTTGATGTAATTTTGGGGGGATTTTGCCTCTTTACACTGACTCACACAAATCCCAACAAAACAAAAATTAAAAACAAAAACAAAAATTAAAAACAAAAACAAAAACAAAAACAAAAACAACAACAACAAAAAAAAACCTATAAAACAGCAAAACCAATTAGAAAAAAGTCCAAGAAAAAGGTTTTTCATTTCCTAGTATTATATGGATATTTTTTAAAATTTCCTTTTCAGAACTGGACTGAAACTTCACATAATTTAAACACTTTTAAAATACAAAATAGCAAAAAGAATATTTCACATTAAGTGAATATGCTCCAATAATTTTCACCTTTACACCACCATAAATGAAAAACTAACTTTTCTTTTTGCTTCATTCTGGAACTGAAGCAAAAAGAAAATCCTTACCCTCACCACAAAAATTTTTCATTGGAAATCTCATCATTTTTTTCCTGACTTTCACAGTAAATTGGGAACTTGTTTCAGCAAAATATTTCTAACAAATGCACAGTAATATATACCAAAGTGGAATTAAACCACAATCATAGTTATAATGGAAGTTTTTGCTTCTATTAGTATATTTGACACTTGTGTTTTCTCTTAGGAAAGCAAGATTAGGTTGCATAGATAAAAGAAGATTCTCTATTTCCTCATTTAAGAAATAGAGTCCTTAACAACAGTTTGAATGTTGTTATCAGAGCGAAAAAAATTCCTTATCCTAATTAGTGCCTTAATATTGCTTAATTATAGCTCCTTGAAACCGTGTACAGAGTTGGGGAACACAGGCACTCAGGATTCTCATACATTTAAAAAACAAGTCTACTACATCTAACAGTGTTGTGTAAATTATCTTGCTGAGCCAAGATTTGCTATGATGAATATGTTAATGTCTGCATTAAAATAAGAAGACACTATATGATATGTTGTCTCCTCAGTCAATCACACTAAGAACCACACCAAGAACCACACCATACATTTAAAGAAAATGTGTATAAAAGAACACAGCAGAATAAGCAATATTTCTTCCTGGCACATGACTAGTCAGTATGTATGTAATTGCCCATGTTGGAACAAAATATCTAGTACGAACAGAACTTGATACTGGGTATAACATTTTCAAAAGTTGTATTTCCTTGTTGTAAACAGATTGTGGCTTTGAAACTACAAAAGTAGAGATCTGTTCATCTATACTGGCTCATTTTCTGACTACAATGTGTCTGACAACCTGAGAGCAGAAAATACCTGCAGGAAAAGAGAAAGACACTTTGGAAGTCTAAATCAAAGTAAGAGAGACTATTTAATTACTAAGCAAGGATGCAGAGTAATTAATAAATCTGACATCACAATAGGTATCATTAGATTTTGTTCAGGTTTTAAGCCAGAGAACAAACCACAGCCAACTTTTGCAAAGATTTCTATATAATAGTTATACATATTCCCTAAGGTTCCCTAAATATTTACATGGTCATTTAAATATCAGTCATTACCCTCTTGCTACCTCTGTTTTTATTTTAGGAAAGACACTGAAATCAGAGATTTGTCAGTTTTGCTCAGCTCTTATACTTCTGCAAATTCCGTACCATATATCATTTAGAAGTATTCATGATCCACTGTCTCTTTCATTCCTCTATACCTCTAGTGTTAATACAAATTAACATTAGGCAGTTGCTTCATCTTATTATAGTATCATGCTTTTCCAGATCCTCCAATTATATTTTTTTTCTTTACTTGTAAAACTAAAAATTGAATGCACAAGGTCAATACAAATAGTTGTCACATTTAAGATTTTATTGTAAGTATATCAATATATAGTAACACATGAAATTATGTTTCAAATCTAAAATGATGAGTTTTACCATTAACATTCCTTAAATTCTAAGCAAAAACCTCAAAATTTATCAGCTTGATTTGTGAATATAAAATATTGCTTTACTGATTTTTCACCAAATGAAAACAGTACAGGAAAAATGTTTTAAATATAAAAAGACATGCATTTTTCATAATGAAACCATGTCAAAAGTTTTAGTTTTGTTATTTCTGAACAAAATACTATGAAGATAAAGGAAAAACACTTTTTAGTGTTTGCTAACACAAAGATCTAAGGACTACCTCAGCAAAACCATTTCAAATGTTGTTCAAACTTTATGTGCTTTATTTCTCCCTCAGAATACAGTCAGTATTCCTGTCAGCATGAATAAGCAACCAAATATTTTGCTGAATTTCTCAGGTTTGAAACAAATTATATCTGAGATAAGTATGTAGATAGAATCTCCATTTTCTAACACAAATTACCCATAGGAATTTCTAACTGTGGAAGAAAATGCTAGTAACTAGTCCAGGCACATAGGTTAAAATAACTGGTACCATTTTAAAATCCCAAAGGCTGCAAGCACTTCTAGGTAGACTTCACTGCATAATTCCAAAGCCTACAGAAAAGGCTAACAGCAAGAGCAAAGATTTGGTACAAGCAACTGAATTTATTCACTTTCTGCTAGCATTTAAATTCAGAGGACCTTCAGTACATACAGCAGTATGTATAAAAATCCTTTCTTCTGCTTGTTGACCATGAGAGCTTTCAAATTTTAGGTTCAGACAAGCAACACAAGGGATTTTTATCCTCAGGAGTATTCTTTTTAGTTACAAACTTGATTGAAATTATGCTTAAGAAAGGACTTTCTTGCCATTAGAAAGCATTTTTTGAAAGTATATACAGTAAAAGAGGTATCCAAACACATCACTTCCTGAAGCATTTGTGGCCACTATTTGTTATGAGTCTATTTGGAAACTTAAGAGTAAATCGGCACCAAGTCTTCACCTAATTAGACTAAACTAATCATATTAACTACTACTAAACAGAGGTTTAAGCAACTTTCTTTAGTTTGATGAGAAATTCCAAAAGAGTAGAACAATGCAGGTTGCAAACTGTTTGTAGTCAGCTATTTATCAACGTAGCAGATTGAGATGTTTTTTGTGCCCTTTTCATTACCTATGGATACTGTAGAAATTGAAGGTCTCTTCAGCTGGAGCTCCTTCAATGGAATGAGCCTTATGTAAGAGTCCTTTTCTGATATCAGAGTGCTGGGGGCTGAATTATCATGAGGATAACGTGGGCTGGATGTCTGTTCTGGCTTGGCTCGAAGTCTGCAAGCTAAGGGGCAGCAACATCCTAACAGGGCCATTTCTGCAATGAATATTTGATAGCTTTTTGATGCAGAGAATTTAAATATAGATTTAAATGTACTGTGAATTCCCACTCAGACAGAGTATTTTGATGTCATGATTCACATGAAGTACTGAGTAACTTTGGTTGCTCCTGGAAGGGAACTTTCATCAGCTCTGTATTTGCAGTTAGTTGCTGAGGTAGGATGCACCTCATGCAGCTGTAGGGATCTAACCTAATTGTCTAACCTAAAGAAAAGCTTTTTTGTTCCAAAGAAAACACCCTCTCCAAAAACAAGCATTTAGGAATACAAGCTGAAGTGCTTCCCTAAACAGACTTTCTTGTGTAACTATCTTAAACTACATAGTTAACTAGTAAAGAACTAGTGCTGTGCAAGATAAATATGTATGCTAGTTTAAAACAGTATCTGACATACTGTCCACTGTTTAGTCAGCTGCTATGAGAATAAGAAAAATTTAGTTGTTCTGTTTTCCTACAATTTTTGCAAGGACTGACAATAGCTATATGTTATATTTGAATTAATTCACAGAGCTGCACATTACTGCTAAGGAGACAAGTGCGTAGAAAATTTCAAGACCAATGCAATAAAAATCAATGTAAAATGAAAATAAAAGTAATAATGACTCTTAAAATAATTTCACTCTAAGTTGCTGCTGGGTTTCTCGGTATCAAACTTCCAAGAGGAAATTTTTTGAGTCAGACAAGATAGAAGTATTCATGACAGAATTTTTATGTGAAAAAAGAGTGGGTTTTTTTCAGGAAGGAGCAGTGGGAGAATTTTTTCAACTGCAACCAAAAAAGGAAGGCAATGAAAGTACACTTTTCGCAGCAAAGGAACAACTGTGAATTTAAGCATATAAAAGATACAATAATAACATTTTTCAATAAGAGCTGAAGAAAATGTTGCATTAAATTTTGTTAATTGACACTGTCTATTCCTTCTCTGTTCCTTTTTAATTAACCCATCACACTATAAGAAGTGGGGCATGATGAGGAAAAGAAATAGTAGATTGCACTTTGGGTGGCCAGTAGGAAAGATGCTATAGATAGAAAGATGTAGAAAGATGCTAAAGATGGTTATAGAAAATTAAAAAGTTTTTTTTGTTTCCTTTTTTTTTCTATATGACAAGAGATAATTTTTGACAGTCAAAATGGAAAACATGGGTTCAAGAACTTTGGACTGCTATAGGGCATAATTTTATCATGTATTAATGCCAAAGTAAACCTATGTGATTTACTGGAGATGGTGAAACATAATTTTTTCTACAAGTTGTGTAGACAACTGCTGAAACACATGATTTTCCACAGGTGAAAATCTGTAATTTCCTCAGTCGTCTAATTAAAGGTGTTTTTTCACGACCTGATAAAAATAAAAGCACCATCAATTAGAACTAAGCAGCTAGTTAATGGACTGCTTGATGGCATGAACAGGACATGGACAATTGCCTTCTGGAAGGGGATTTCAGTCTAAAGCTGGAAGAGAGTTTACCCAGTTCTCTTCGCACAGCCTAGAAGATAGCTAGTTCTTTAATCACAAACTAATTAGAACTGATTGGCTTCATTGCTAAAATTGCTAAATTAGGGCCATTACAGACGCCTGCTCCTTGAGCAGGTTGGCTGTACACACTCCATTGGCAGCACTCTTACAGCTGCATGTATCCCATCCTCACCGGGGCAAAACAGTGACGGAGAGCAACGAGGAGCAAAGTTCCCTCCTGGGCAGCCCAGTCCCCTTCAGACAGAAAAAATCAATTTGCTCTACTTGCTCCCCCTGTGTGAATCGGGACAGTTATCTACAAAGGGGGAGAAAAGAGGCTTTTCTGGAGATGGTGTTTTGGAGTTGGAGGAAAATAGATATGCTGTCAGGGCTTTCGCAGCAGAACGGAGCATTACTTTGGCTGAGACATGCTAAATTAGATGGTGCTGAGAAAGATGCCTGTGACTAAGCAACAAACACCCAGAAAAGGTTCCCACAGTACATTTTAGGCGTCTAATTTAAAAAGTAGTCAAAAATGTGTTTAGCCACATAAACACCTTCAAAACTCAATGCTTTACCAAATTATCTGAAGCATATATTTCACAAAACTAAAACCAAAGCTTGAATCAGAATACAGCGAGATTAGCGAGATTTATCCTTTTCCAAGGGCCATCAAGAATTCATGGAACAAACAAGTTTAATTCCTCACAGGGGATGAATTCAACAAATAAATCTGAGTCCACCACATTCACACTTGTTTTAGCATCTGATTGATACTCATCTTCTGCATAAAAATTCTAGTGATTAAGCTCTTTCTCATTAATCTAATCTCTAAGGTGCTGGTACACCAATAATAATAGAAATAATAGTAATACTAGTAATAGTAACACCACCACTAATAATAATAATTATTATTATTATTGATATGCAAAGTATTGTTAAAGCACAGTCTTTCTCTTGATAGGAAGTACACACATTGTTGTATTTTGCATACCTAAATTAGCAAGTCTCCTATTATGAACAGCTATCAGCACAGTAAGGCTTCACTCTTGCAGTTCAGTGTGTAATCTTTTAAATGTCTAAGCCTGCTGGTAATATGTTATATTAGGGCAATACCCCAAAAAAGGCAGATCTTCAATCAAGTGTGCATGTCACTGTAATACAAGACAGTGAGAACCTACTTGGTTGTTTTTATGCATTTGGAAATCAAATAAGAAGGACAGGAATTTTTAGGTGTTCTGCTACTATAATTTAAAAAAAGAGACCACCTATAATAACCATTATATCATCATAAGCTTATTTTAGGAACCTAAGACTGTTCAGAAGTTCACCCTAAGGCTGGTTCTGAACAATACTAAAATGTTTCCATCTACTTTCTTACAACATATTTTAGTTATGGATTTACTTTTGAAGAAATCAAAACTCCTCTGCAGAATGCCAAAATCTTGTGTAGTTCATGTTCCAATTAACCAAGTGCAGTTTGAACTCATTTTACCAAGTCTATTTAATTTCTCCTTATTCCTTTAACTTTTATCATAACCTTTAGTGTGCAGACTAATGGAAAAAATTCTCAAATCATGTAAGTGTTTCACCAATATATTAGATGTGTAAATGTGTTTTGAGGCCTTCTATGTAAGAATACATCAATAAACTGAAGCGAGTTCACCAGACAGCCATCAAGATGTTCCTGGGGATGAATCACATGCCCTGTGAAGAAAAGATGAAGGATAAGGGTTTGGCCAGCATAGAGAAGAAATGGTGGGCCCAGTCCCTCAAAGAGAAGATCCAAATGATGAACCACAATGGTGTACGATGCAGGACATTATGGGCATAACTTGAAACAAGAGCATTAAACTGGTAAAAGGTTGCTCAGACCACAGAATGGGCTTCCCATAGAGGATATTCAGCTTCTCCCTATCCTCAGAGGTTTTCAAAATCTGACTGGATAAAGTCCTACCTCACTCAGATCCAACCTCATGCTGACCCTGTGTTGTGGCTGAAGCCTGAATTGAATTAGCATCCTATTTTGAACATGAGGTTGGACTAGAGACCTCCTGAAGTTTTTCCAACCTGAAATATCCTATGATCCACTATTAAGAGGCCAGTGCAGCAGAAATGTCTTAGCCAGTGCTACTGAACAATCTCAAAGGCCTGTGTGCATATGTATATGTACAGGTCCACATGCTCTTGCAGACAAGCATGTGGAAATTCACAACACATGGAGTTCTGGGGACTTTAGCTGATTATTCTCTCAGTCTTAAGGTGACTGAGAACAGTTCAAAGCAAAGAGAAAACCAGGTGAATTAACATTTAAAAATATTGTTATATTTGACGTCACCAGGTAAGATATCTGCATCTTTAAGGATGGGTTATGTAGATAGGGGTACACTACATTTAGTTTTGCTGGTTTGGATGCCTTTTATCGTGACCACCATATCACTTATTGCAAGAATTTTATGACTGACTTTTACATTCAATCCCATAAGCCTGGAATTCTGTGACAGAGGAAAAAGGCTTATTGATAGAAAGTGGTGGTGAGAACTCTGGTCTCTTTTTAAATACATTTCAAATATTTTCATCAGTAGAGAGCTCATTCACTATCACCTCAGTGGATACCAAAGTTTCAAAGAACAGAAAGAAAAAAGCCAGAATGTACTTTGGTAAGTTCCTTTTTTAAGCCATCCTAATGATCTGCAAGTGACTTGTTTTATGACTGAAAGCATTCACAGCTCCTGGCACTGACCTCTTCTGCTTGCCTAAATCAGCTCAGTTCCAATAGAAGTCAATTGAATAAGGGTGATTTGCGGTCCCTCCAATTTTGTCTCAAAATCTGGTGTAATGTGAGAATGTCAGAGAGGAAAAGAAATTTTTTTAAGACAAATTGCACAATTTCCTTTTAGGGTATATTTATTGCTTCCTTACAGGAGAACAATTCTTATGTTCTCTTAATTTAATCAAAGAGAAGTCACCTGAAGGGATAGCAATCCAAACTCAATGTAGCTCAAGGAAGCTGCAGTCAGCCTTTCAATTCAACATTCTCCAGTCTCATGGGCATGTGCACAGCTACACAAAGTTAATTAGTTTGTAATATATACTAGCTGATACATAATTCACAAGATAACCATCATTTTAAGGAATGTAAACAATATTTTGAAATTTATGTTTCCCAAAAGCCATGTTAAAACCCAAATTATAGCGGATAACGGTCAGAAATGCCAAAAGAAAGGGATGGGAGTAAAACACAGTAATACAGTAATTACCATTCAGGATAGAGAAAATGTTTTTTTCTGGCAGTAATCAGTATGTAATTATGGCCCCACAAACAGGGCAACACATAAAGAAATGGACAGAAAGTAGTGCCTCACACTATGCTATAAATTTGTGGTCTCTTCAGGCTTTTTATCTTCATTGCCCTTATGGAATTGGAAATCTGTATTTCTAAGGCTGCAGCTCTCCTTATCAGTGACACAAACCAGAGGTAATCTTGTGGTGAAGCCAGTTTATTAAAGAAAGAACCTTGGAGAATGACAAATAAATTATTTGTTTGTTTATTTATTTTAAATATGGCAAGGCATGAGGACAAAGTGATTCCATACTGTGCATAAGAAATAATTCAATAGAAAATCAAAAATAATTTTTTAAACAAAGGTCAATAATAAACCTATATCACAGCTTCTTAAGAGGAAAAAGTCATCCATTTATCTTCTATTTTGATTTCAACCTCTTAAAGCCTTGACTTTGTGAAAATTTTGTCAAAGGGGGACAGGAGCTTTATAAGTAGGTCCTTCTGTTTAAAGAAACATTTTCAGAATTCTATTTTCTCCATTGATTTATACATATTATTTGCTAGGACACTGAAGGGAAACAAATTATATCTTATGGTAATCCCAGTGATGCCATTCCACATCTATCAGTGGAAGACTTGGCCAATAATGTTTGCAGACAACAGTGATAGTTAAATTATTATTTGCTTCTTTCAAGTTAATAAATCTATTGTTTTTTTAATTATTGTAGATTTATTAGTTGTCATCAGTATTCAATGTAAAAATAAAAGCAAACAAAATGTACACTACATAGAGAGCATTACAGCTAGTTATTTTGGTGATTGGAAAACCAGGATGTAGTTGGCTTTCTTACACATTTTTCCACTACTGTAAGAAAGAAATCTTTCTTAGAAATGCAAAGATATAAAGATAAAAATGTCATTATCATCCATGATAGACTGATCCCTTATCAAAAAGATGAAAAATCAGTGTACATTATATGTATGTACACAAATAGAGTGAATCATATATATTGGTTATTTGTTAACTTTTTCTTTTCCTTGCCTGGGAGGAATAGATTTTATTAAGCTTTTTTAAACCTCAGAGTCTTTGAACAATATCTTTACTCTGCATTTTTGGGTAGAAATTTTTTTTTGTGAAACATTATTCAACAATCAATGTGTCACAAACCAAAAACTTATCTTTGCTTATGTAGAGGCAGAATCTGACCTGTATTTATTTTGTATTATTTGATTTTCTGGAAATAATTGTTGAGATGTTATTTACATATAAAAATGAAAGTATAGCTAGCTGTGATAGGAACGATGACAAGAACTGTGAGTAAAGAAGAGTCAGCTCACACTCAAAATATATGTGTGCCAGCATGACACAGAAAATGTATGAGTGTCAGGCTGTGCATGAACTATACAATTGCCATTACAAAATGACTAAACAGGCCTGGCATTGCACTGAACAAGATGCTTGGATTTGATCAGTGCAGGAGACCGAACATCAGTGACTGAATGCTTGCTGCTTTTGAAGAACAATGTTTGAATAGCTGTGACGTGTGAAAAGCCAGTTCAAGACAACCAAGCAAAACCAAAATACTCCTGCCTACTCCTGCCTGTAGGCAATAACCAATTTTTGCTGCCCCAGGATGACCCACTTTTTACCACAGAAAGTCAGAAAGAGAAGGATCAAAATCTTGTAGAGCTCTAAAACATTAACCTTGTTCCTAACACTATCCCCAACAGATGAAAAGGATGAAAGCAGCATTTGCCATGACCACAGATGACTTCACACATTTGTCAGCTGAAGCCACTATTTCCCATAGCTCTCAGTTTGTCTCTCCAGGCTGCTGGGTTGGGGAGGCATGGACAAGTCTCCAAACACCACTTGACCTTGCCTAGCTCATATTTGGTGCTATTTTGCCCTTGCTTCCTTTAGAAAGTTTGCAGGTAGAAACAGATAAAATCATTTGGGAAGGCTACATAAAGAAGGCAGCTAAATAGGGACAATGGGAGCACTGGAGTTTAAATCCATTTATTTAAAATAAATTCCCACTATATCTGAAATAACTTCAAGTGGACTTGTAAAATTGGCCTGGTTTCAGTGAAACAGTAACAAAGATCTTATAATGCAATGCACAAAATTAGTATTATGTAAGGACTTGGGTTTAGGTAAAACTCTCCATGAGTGTTATCAATAAATATACCTAGCTAATTCTTTTTCAGAATTTGATGTTCACAACTGTTTTCAGAACAATCCTGCTACAAGCACACTGTGTTAATCCTCTAGCCAAAACCAAAGGCTATATGTGAATATGCCTGCAAATGAGAGCTATGGCTGAGGAGGTCTTTGAAACACAGACTTGATGTATAGATGAGAACTGTGGTAAAAAGATTGATGACTCTTAATAGTCCCATCAGTCCCCCCATGCCATTAGGATGTAACTGTTTTAGTAGATTCATTGGCATCACTTCTGGTTTCATGGGATTGAGATAAAGCTAATTTTTTTTCAAGCCACAGTTCTCAGTTACTAACTTAAAAATAATTATGTCTATCAGTAAATTGACCTAATGATCCTGATGTCACAAGAATATTGATAGCTTTTAATTTCTATACCACTCAGAATCTCCTTTGGCAACATCACACACACTGAGTAAAATGATTCACAAGATTCACCTTTTTTTTTTAAGCCTCCACTGCTGACAGCTGTTCCTGAAACAACTCAGTATTTAAGAGAGGACATGTGATGAGGACTATGGAAATTTTTTTAAATTTTAGCATCCTTATTAGTACCACCAAAGCATCTTACTATTTTATTTCTCTTTGGTCTAGACTCTCCTTAAAGGACAACTCTAGTCTTTCTTTAAAGAGCTTAACCATTTTACCAAAAATTTTAATATAATTTACCATCCCAACATGCAGCCACAATATGACTGTAGATATAATTATTAATACTGATAATAATATAAATTGTACATTTGTTGTGCATTGTCGCACTGATGCTAGGAAAGTAGTGCATTAGGCAAAGTTACCACACTTGCTACCAAAAGACAAAATCAGTTCAGCAGTAAGAGTTTTGGGACACCATTCTTCTCTACTGCTGTTAAACTGCATTAAGTTCACAGGCAAGCACTGTTCTGATTTGAGCCTTTATAATTCATCAGAGCACAGACTCTCAAAACAGAAAGTGTTTAGTCTATCTCTATCATCATAATGACAGTAGGAACACAAAATAGCCTTTGGCTCTGGTTGAGTTAATTATCTACTTTTTTTCCCTAGGACATCGTCTTGGAGTACTAACACATTAACCTTGCAGACTGTTCACTTAGACCTTCTGCACAGCATGAGATTACCACGAGTCTCAACTGGTTAGTGTCAACTTCCCTGCTCTCTGGGGTTACCAGGTCACTCCTCATTGCCTGGAAGATTAATTTCCCTCTTAGGGACAGAATAAGCTTAAGCATATAAACACTTGAATTAAGAGATGGAACATATTCTAGAAAGACAAAAAACTACATGAATCTAAAATACCGTTTGTTCTGTTTTGTTTGATAAAAATAGAACACTGTCAGCAAACAAGGTCTTTTCTTCACTAAAATATATATTCATACGTATTCTAGATGTGTATTTTCCATAGTCTAATGAAAAGGACTGGAACTTTTCAAAAATGTCCTTTATGGTTTTCCAACACCATTAAATGTTATAAAGATTTGTTTCTATATAGATACAATACATTTATATACAATACAAGGGGTGAATCTTCATCCACTGTAAGTCACCTGTATTTATCATTTCTTTGCAATGCATTATATAACTATCCTTCTTGTAGAATAGTGATTTTCCAAGCTGCATTAAATGCAAATGCAGTAAATGTTTATCAGAATATTTTATGCACAACACAACTATTTAAAAAATAAATATATAATTTCCCAGTTCTAACTATATATGTTTTCATTTAAGCTTTTATTTTTCACTTTTCAGCTACTTTGGACAATGGAAATGGATTCAACTAATTTACATTTTGGTTCTTGGTGTAAATACTACACTGCTGGGAGAGATATTGATTCATTTAATTATGGAAGTATTGCTTGGTACCTTCACAGAAAAAAGGAAATCTTTTAGGTCTTTCAATTCCAAAGGATTGCTTGGGTTTGCCTTTTTATAGATATTTTCTGATTATATTCTTGTTAGTGAAGTCCTAATAACATTCTAGTTAATCAAGCTGTAAGTTTTGTAAGACAGATATAATGTATTACTAATATAAGTATATTTTCTGAGCAGGATAGGGAGAACTTGCATTTAGCTTCATTTCAATGTCGTCGTTTTTTTTAAACTAAGAGCCTGTTTCTAGGTACCAGTGGGGAAATCACTGATAGCTGGTGAGCAGGTGAGCCAAAAGCTTTTAGATCCCTATGCAGTCTGCGGAATAGTGTCCCTCACCAGAAGCCTACAACATTACTAACCTGTCAGAAAAATTTCATCAAGACATCCGACCTTATACCTCAAAAGAATTAAGTGATAAAGTGTTTCAGATATGGATAGTGGTTTACATTAAGGCCTAATAAACACAGCTTTGCAAATTTTAGAAATTTTGCTTCCAAGCTCTCTCGACACATATGTGTCACACGGTTTTGGGGAAATAAAAAAAACAAGTATTATGTCTCCTTAAAGTTTAAGATTTTCAAGTTGCCCAGTGAAACATTTGGCAAATGTTTCATATGGCTGCCTGAAAATTTGATCCCAAAATTGAACGGTTTCAGAATGAGCAAAATTTGGCCTTCACAAGGAAGAATTTGTGAAAATAAAATTATGCAACACTCAGTCATACCTACGTACTGTATGACACCTACAGTGACTTAAAATAAACTCTATCAAGTAAAATTCAGTACACTGCATCAGCTGTAGAATTCCTGAGTTTAGGTGATTTACCAGCTGTATTTTAGCTAGCCTTTATATGACACACTTTTGACAAATTCAGGAAATAAACAGCAAGTCCAACCATTTAGATGACATATTGTGGATAACATGTTCAATCAGCAGATAATCCAGCTGATTACTATTATTATTGAAATTATTACTGAAATGTCTTCAGCTTTAATTCCCACAAATATTTTGATAATATGTTGGAGGGATACTATTTCTTCATTCCAAAATGAAAAAGGGAAAGATTTTTTTTCTCTTAGAGTAATTTCCAATTATTAAGTGCTAAGAGTAACATTATTAAAATATATTGACAAGTCTCTCATTTCACTCAGTTGTAAAGTAAAATTTCTCACTCATTAAAACCAAGTAGCACCCTATTAGATCATAGAATTCAACCCACAAGTCATAAAATGAATTTTAAAATAATTAACTTCTGATTTAAGATTAATGCTTGATTATCTTTGTGAAGTTGATAATAGTGACTCTTACACAGACTTGCCAGAATTAATGAGCCATACAAAAGTGACACAGAAAGGGCAGCCATTGCTCAATTACTTTCATTAGATCTTCCTTATTTAATGATGGAGTGTCATGTGAAGCATACTATGCTTCATTTTCACTTGAGATTTGGGAAATATGATTGTCAAAAAGAAAGTATCATGGTTCTTTCTCATCTATACCACAATATTAGCTTCTTTTGTGTTTTTTAATAAAGCACATATTTCAGAGATTGTGATAAGTACAGGGAGGCAAGATTAGGAATGAAGAATTAAAAACTGGAAGAAACCACAAATTTTACATAGCCATATAAATTTTTCTGTATTTCTTTCTGTCTTGATAATGAATCAAAGTTACAACATAAATAAACTTTGCCTTTGCAAGACCAGAATGATCCAGGCATTACTGATGTCAATGATACAGGGCTGAGGGTATCCACTCTATCCAATCAGGAGACATACACGGGGTGTCCTTCAGGTGGGAGGCATTTCAATTCTCCTGTCTTTACTCGACAAGACTATTACATTTATTACTGGTTTGGATTCATCTCAAGTTCACAGCCAAGAGAAGATGCTTAAGGAAAGCAATTATGCCATCCCCATTTCATTACTTCCACAGACCTAGACAGACTTACAGGTAATATGGAAAATCAGTAAAGAGCAGAGGAAAAGAGATTCTTCTGAACTATGGTTGCAGCAGTCATCATAAACCCTCTGTGGTCTCTGATATATCCTCAAAATATAGCCCACCTTCCTCCCTTTTAGATTCAGATCTAGAGAATTCAGCCATGATATTCTGAATGCTGTAGTAAGTGTACATATACATATATTGTATGTATATATATATATATATATATACACACATTTGCATTCTGTTTCCCTGTGTACTCTCCCAGAGGAATAAGCACTTTTAGCAGAGGACAGTCTCATTAAGCTGCCTGTTTATGACAGGATTTGTGTAACGATTCTAGCCCTGTAAAAGTCATTGCATTTGTACCACATTTAGAAACAAGGTGAGTGCTAAGCACATAGCATTTTAGCTATTGAAGTGCTGATTTTTTTCATTTCTTTTCTCCCTATTCCCGTCCTGCATGGCTTATTCAAACCGACATGAACTATGGCACAAAGAACATAATAAAGCACAAGGCTTAGATCCCCAAGTAGCTGAGGTACTTCCATAAACCCCTACAGCGTCTCTGGTCCCCAAAAGCATTGGTCTGGCACATCTAAGAAGTTGCTGTTGTTTTCTCCATGTTTAGGTACCTGGAGAATGAGAAGTAACCCCATGAACACTCCACCTTCCCCAAGTCTTCATCCCAAGTAAAGCACTGCGGTCTCAGCGTCATCCTACAGATTCTGTAGGATGAACCCATAAGCAGCCAGCTGGGATGAGCTTATAGCTGCTTTCTACTGCAGAGCAGTGATGGCACCTGAAAAGGCAGAAAAAAGCTCTTGCAATAATTCTAGTGCTATCTATTTAGCTTTGATAGAGGGAAAAAGAAGCTCAGCCACACTTAACTAAATTACACTGAACACTGATATGTGAATATGCTGTCAAAGTTAAATGAAATGCTATGCAGAGATAATATTCTCTTTACAAAGACCCAAAGCTTTTTAATCAAAACATTTAACTAAGCTATTGGTCATACCAAACACACTAACTAGTATTGTTTATTACTCATCTCAAAAGAATTTCTAATTTTTATATGATTATGGAAGAAGGAAACACATTAAGTGTGGCAGCTGAAAATTGTTATGATTCTAGAACCATCTCTGGTGAGTGTGTAGGAGCTAATAGTAAAGGAATTATCAAGAGCAGACATGCTGGTATCAAATGTGTCAGCCTTACACTGTTCACGGTGCTGAGATGCACAGTAGGTCGAGAATTAGTCCTTTTCAACATAAAATAATTCAATTTTCACTCCACTTAAATGTTAAATAAAGTGCTTTTCTCACTGATTTCCCTTGATTAGTAGATGGCAAAAAAAAATAACATGGTATCTCTTGTCCTGACTCACTCTAAGATCAGTTAGAAGACCCTGTTTTTACCAAATGGCATTGATTAGCATCAATTACTAATTTATTAAAGTTCTGTATGGAGTTTCAAATTCTTAATAAACATGCAGCAATCAAGTTTTGTAAATGACAGACCCTTCTGGATGCCATGTCTTTTATTTTAAAGTGTTCTTCAGCATATGCATGACTTGGTGAGGCTCTATCGGGTTTAGCTGGCAAGCCTTTTGAATGGGAAAAAACAGAACTTGGCAGCCTTTTCACTTCTCTGCCAGATCACGAGAGACTGGTATGTGACGTGGAGGCTCTTTGCTATACCATTTATCTTCTCTTGATCTAATGCAAGACTGGATTCTTAAGTGAGCACCTCTCCTTAAGGGAGAATTCTGTTTCAATTATATTGTCACTATTGTTGTGATACAAAGCTGTAATATGACATTGTGCTGATTCAAAAGCTGAAGTTATTTTGGGCACAAAATTTTGTATAACGAAAATACTTTGGCAACACATTAGTATAATTCTAGGCACCTTTTGAGCAGACCTAAGTTCACAAACACCACCCTCTGTAATGTTTTGCCGCTTTTTTTAATCAGAGAAATTACACATCAATGAAGATAATTCTTAAATCAAATTGACATATAGCCCTTCTCCATCAATCACCTCACTAATCTGCTCAGAGGTATGGATTAAAGAAAAAATGTGAAATCAATCCCACAGGGGTTCCATTCAAGAACCATGAACTTGCTCTGAAAATTCAGATTTTTTAGTCTTCTCACTCATATAGACTGGCATCTGTAAAACTACAGGTAGTTTTAGAGAAGCCAGTCATTCTGCTGGAAATTGGATATTCAGGTCTCAAAGGCAGCTCCAAGAAATTCAGCCACAAAACACAGAGCTATCAAGTAGGATTTTAAATGTGTCTGGTATACCTTCATGAAGAATGGAAATTGTAGTTTCTGCAACAAATGGATGGAAATAAATGTTGAAAAGACTGAGTCACAACAGAGAAGTTGAATTACCAGGTGTATTTTTTAATAGATAGGACAAAAGAAAAGTAATCTTGATAATTTCATGAATCTATCCTGCTCCTCTAAGCATTAATCTTTATCTGTCATTTCAGTGATAGAGACCCTGTAAGACATTCACTGTGTCACTTTTATGTTAGTATGTAATAACATGAGATCAATCATCAAAGTAAAAAGAAACAAAGATAAAGATGAAAAAAAATCCAAGGTCCAGGAAATTATGTTTGCAGAAAAAAAAATGGTTTCAGTTAAATCTTGAAAGTTGCAGTATCTGAAGGTCAAAAAAGCAGTGGAGCCCAGATATTGTTGGTGATGGATAACAGCAGCACTATTACCAAAGTAGTTTATGTTTAGGAAAGCAAAATGCAAAGACTCAAATTTTAAGAGGGTAGGGGAGGAGAGAAATGGGCTTTTTCTGCAATTTTCTGTGTTAGGGGAAGCTCTGTGCCCCCCAAAGTGGGACAGTTACAAAAACTTCTCAAAAAAGGGTAAGTTCAATGAAGACCAGAAGGCATTCAGTTATTAAGACTGTTTCAATGAAATTGGCAGATCTCTGAGAATTCTTTGTCTTTTTCTACTCTAGTCTATATAAAACATGAAACAAAATGGTATTTTTGCACAGATTACACATTGGCACCCAGCATGCCAGAGAGAGCATACTGATGATAGCTGGCTGTGCAGATCAGATTAGTCTGGAGCATTCAGGGAAAAAATCTGCCATTCAGTTCATCAGTAGAGAGACTGCTGGAATGAAGAGTCATTAGCAGGATGCTAAAGAGGAGAAGAGAAAAGGAGAAAAGAAATTAATGTGAGATAGATTGCAGCAGATGTAGTGGAAGAAGGAAGAAATAAAACTGTGAGACTGAAGAACAAACAGAACAGCAGCAAGGATAAAGCTGACAATGGGAGGAACTCTTGAGTATTGTAGTTCTAGATGTTGTTATGGATTTCTGTGCTACTTAAACATTTGAAATTATTGGTTGTAAATCTGCATCAGAGTTTAAATTATGTTGCCATACTGATTCACAGCTTGCTAGAACTGAGGAAATAATGCCATGTGCTTTACTAAGAGGGACATTTTATATCTTGGAACCTGTTTCTACTGTTAAACTGGGGTTTTTTCAGATTACATTATTGCTGTAAAGTTCCAGACAACATTAGAAATTTAAACCCGCACAAAATACTTAGAGTCAAAAAAAAAAAAAAAAAAAGGAGTCTCAGAAAGCAGTAAATCCCCTTGAAAATCCTCATATGTCCAGCAAAACTCTCAGCCTCCTAATATAACCACATTTGTGGTCATAGAAAGGGGAACATACATGATCCTAATGTTTAAAAACAGCTCATTTAGAAATGTGTAACAGCTTAAGCACAATCAGCTGCCAAAAGCAGCAGCAGCCAATTATAATGCTGAGTGGAGGAATGATCCAGAGCTGTCCATTGACATCTTCTTCCATTTTGCTTCATCTTCAAGGTTGAATATTCTAAAACTGCTCTTTTCTTTCAACACCTGGTGGTGGTGCTATTGCTCCTTGCTGTACAGTAGCTTAATCTCCAGGTTTTCACCTGGGATATGACCTCGGGTTTATTAGTTTGTTATCTAGTACACAGTGTTGGAGAAATATTGGTATATTGTCCCCACTTCTTGGTGGGCTGGTAACTCAGGTGTCCCTGCACTTCCATAGGCATATGTTAAACATCTGAAAAATCTCCTGGAAAACTACCTTCTTTTGAAATTAAATAAACAACAACAAAAAAAAGAGCAACAAAAATAAACAAACCAGCTTTAAGAAGGAAAAATAGACAGAAGGATGAGAGCAGAAAGAACACGAAATGTTCAAAAATTTTTTCAATTTTTTTTTCAAATTTTCAATGTTTGAGTCAGAAAAATAAGGCAAACATACCTTAGGGGCAGTCTCAAATTAGGGGCAGTATCAAAGTAATCACTTAGGCAGTTTTCTAGAGAGGAATTTCTTTCATGTAACTAGCCCTATTTAGTTCAGAGAATTAAACGTGCTCATTTAGGTGACTATAGAGATCATAAAAATGCAGAGCTGTAAATATTCCCCAACCTGCTGTGAGTGTGCTTAGAAGCAGGAATTATCATTAAGTAGACAAGCAGCTGCTATGTCTGAAACACTCTTGCCAGTGATAAACACAGTGTAATTCCTGCATAAATTTACAGATCAGAATTTCTAGCATTTTATAAGACAACTGAATTCCAAGGGAAAAAAATGTATTCCTTTGACTTTTTGTTTATTTTGAGTATCAGGTATACATCACAATAGATGAAAAGCTTGCTTCAAATGTAAAAATAACCATTGCAAACTGAAAAAAGTTAGGCCATAGCAACAAGAAAATATAAAATGAAAAAGCAGCAGTTACGTCAATTTGCAAAATGCTGGTAATTATTTAACCTTATTTTAAGAAAGGCAAAACAAAACCCAACCAAATCCAACAAGAAAGTTCTGCTCATTTAAAAATTCTCGTATTTATGAGCTAAGAAGTACATAATTAAAATGTATGAACAAACACAAATTAAATTGTAGTAATGGCTTTTTCATGCTTTGCAAATCATCTACATGTCAAAATAGAACTTTCTTATTAAAGAAAAAAAGCAAACACAAAAGACAAAAACAAGACTATGTCAAGCAGGACCAGATTAGCTTTTACGAGCTGTAGGTTTGAGGTTAAGGCACCAACTTTGGGAATAACAGTACGAGTTGAGAGTCCCAACTTTCATTTAAAAAGGGACTTTCATTGGTGAGTGCTTAAAAACAGAAATGAGGATTAATTGATATCCATATATGCAGTTAACTCCAATGAATTTAAGCTATAGCATTGAAATCAGTCATCATGGAAAGAGCTGTCACACACAAGTAAAGGGAAGCAAACCAAGTGAGATTTGGTGTCCTGTATTATCTAACAGCCTGAATTCTGTTCTTCAATTTTTGCTGACTTATATCACATCTTCCTTCTTTGTATTTCTCAATAACAAATGCAGTTAGAAGTACTATACTGAATGATCTCGATATTGAAGCACACTTTTCCTCATATTCACACATACATACACACACCCCACTCTATTTCCTTGCCAAAGCACTTTTACTATCCACACAACCTAGACAGTCCTAAAGCTCTAATAAAATCAGGAAAACAGAAAGTTCAGGCAGGATGAAGGAAATATAAAAATTGAAGGGATAGGGGCATAAAAAAGCCCATGTAGGTAAAGGAAATAAAACCAGAAAAATAGTGTCTTGTAAGAGGAAATTACTATATTGATCATATTTTTCAAAACATTCAATGTTGAGAGAAAACACAAAGCAACAAACATGACAGCAGTATCATGAGCAGGAATAGACAGTGATGATGTGATGGCTCTGTACCTGCACAGTTGTATCTACATCACCTGAGAACAAATTCAAGCTCCGAATGTGCCAGGGTTAATTTGAAGAAAGGAGCTGCATCCCTCTCCATTAGCCACACTCAAATCCCTGTTTGAGTAGTAGCATCCTGCCCTTGTTCTGAACATCAAACATGGAAAAGGCAATCTTTTCTTATCCCTGTGACTATATGGCTGTGTCAGGGCAATTCTTTCCTAAAGTGAACTGGGGTGATAAATCCCTTCTTTGGTAGTGCAGTTGCATAATATGCACTACAATATCATGATTTTTTTTTCACCTAAATAAAATGCCTAAAAAAGAATATGAAAATAAAAATTTAATAGTCATTGACACCCTTTCCAAGCATTTTCTCATTCATCAGCAAAATAAACATAATATTTTTAATGCCAAAAATTTTCGCAGAAAATTTGCTCTAGAATTTAAGACAAATAAAAAATAGAAATTCGTATTGTCCATTCCTAAAGTTTATAATTCTTGTAATTTGACTCCTTCGAAGTGCAAAGTCTTGCACCTGGAGAAGAACACTCCCATGAAGCAGAGAGTGCATGAGCCATTCATGAGCCATAAAATAAAATATAGAAAATTGAAAAAAGGATTTTCTTTGTCCAGGGGAGCTGTGTTTGGAGCATTCCAACATCCCATTTCCCCAGATCAGGCAAAACAGAGAGATGGAGGAAACTTTATAGTTGAAAAAAACATCAAATTCATAAATTAGATTCTGTGATCTAAGAGTCTGCATTTACCAGGAATTTAAATCAGTGACCCATGAGATCTCTTCTGAGCTTTTATCTTACATAGATATTTTTTCTGATTGTTATGAGTAATTGAGGATTGCTGCCATACCACAGAACAGAAACCAGTATAATGTAAGGTCATTGCCTTTGATGTATATTTTTATATTTCTACATAGTAAAAACATTGTGGGGCTTGTGAAGAATGAAATTTAAATGAAAAATGCCTTTTGATAATTATCCACAAAGCATCCAAACTATAAAATGAGAAAATGTTCAACATCAGGCCTCAATGCACAAGAAAGTGCATGGAACAGCCTCTTTTAAAGTATAATTTTCTCTTAGTGCACTTTCTTTTAGCTAGGCTTGCCAAGCCTTTCTAATACAAACATTTTTTCACTGTGTGAAAGCAGCGTCTGCTTTCAAAATAAAATTATGAAGAATATCAGGTAAACGTACTGAGACAATCATATTTTTGTATTTTGATTAAGATACCTCAAACAAAATTTCAGTTCAATTACCTCATTTTCTGGTAATTATGTGTAAGATGGATTCTGCAGTCTCCCCCATGATGTGGCCATAAAACCGACACAATACGCAGAATCTGCCTATTCATTTAGGAAGATATGGTATTGTCCCATTAGGAATCATATCAGTCTGGGTATTGAGTAAGATACATTGTTCTGTCAGTCAAAAAGGATGTGAGCAAAAGGCAACTGGAAATGCATTGCCCTAGAGAAGTGCAACAGAAACCTCAATGCAAAATATCCCTGGAGATCAGTACAATGTCATCCTTTCTCACACACTCCTGCTTGCAGCCACTCTGGATATCATCATGATTGGAACATGAATGCACAGCACCAAATCACCTCTGCCTGGCCTCTCTTTCTAGGCAGGATCTAGCAAGAGCTGAGACACTGCTCACAAGCATGAGGGGGAGCTGGAGCTGGCTCTGGTGCCTGGAGTCAGGGAAACGCTCCCAGCTGCAATCGCTGTTTGCCGGTGGACACAGAGATGATTCCTGTGGTCTGGGGAACACACAGGCAGTGCTTTGGTAAACCTCTTATCTAGAAAAATGAAAGCCTCCTCTCTCCTGAGGAAGCTAACAAGCACCTCACAGTACTCAAGGTGTTTTGTTTCTCTCCTCAAACACAGGTGCTTCACACTAAACCAAATCCTGTTCTCCTGCTGGCCCGAGGTGGAACAGGTCTGCCACACAAGCATCAATAAGCTGTGAAGGGTTCCCTATGTCTTAAAATGATACATACGCTTTTAAATCCCTACCAAACAAAAAATTCACTCAACAGGAGTAACTCTCAACAGCTGAAGAGCAGATGTCTTTGAGTCTTCACTGGGCCAAAGCTGCAGAGATCAGATTCATCACAGATTCATCCACAATGACGCTGGGATTTTTTCACAGGACACTTTGCAACTCCACGGTTAGATTTGCTCCTTCCAGGGCCAGTTGCCATACTGACTAGTGTGAATTCTTCTGCCAGAGAAGGCAAGTGATCTCATGCTACCAAAGATAATTATTTCAAATTTGTTGCTAAATTACTTCTAGTAAAACCAATGTGATGAGCTACTGAACACTCAGTTCATTAGCTGTCATCCAGCTTGACATTTCCACCTTTCAAGCAGCATTGCAGAAAATCAAAGGTACACAGGGCTGTGCTTCAGAAGCTGCAGAGGCAGCCATACTGCCTTCAAGAAAAGGGACTGTGAGGGCTACTGCTAATGGGATGTGGAAGATTACAGTAACCCCACAGGTAGAAAAGAAGTGTTTGAAAATTAATTCTTCATGCGCCCTTTAGACACACAGTTACAGAACCAACATTAATAAAACAGAATAAGAACATAATAACAGAACTTAATAATAAAATAAGAACATAATATCCTGGAGACAGAATGAGAAAAACAATCTTGGCACAAATGACTGGTCTTATGCTGTGGCACATTAAAAGTCATTCTGTGTAAATACTGTACTCTGTATCCATGGGACAGGTACTATTTATAGGTGAAAGTAAACATGAAAATAATTGAGTGCTTTTGAACTCAACCCATTTAGGACAAAATTCTTATGCAAAGGACATAATTGCTATTCTATAATACATTCTGTATGTTATGCTACAATACTTCTTTAATTACTGTTTACATTATCCACTTTAGTCTGTAAGCCACCAGATATTTGAATCATCCTTTGCAAGAGTTTATCAACTGGATTCCTATCTTAGGTACCCTCTGTAAAAACTGAAGAAAGTGTTCTGTTTTCTTCCTGTCCTTTTAGTTGAACTAACTAAATATTTTTTAAAACATGTTTTCGTTTCCTAGCTTTATTTGTTTCTTTGGAGATTTCTCTTCACTGTGGATTTTAAAGTCAATATTTACTTTGTCTATTTTAAAATAGACAAAACTACTCTAAAATGCTTTAAAATCTTCACACTCTTAAACTTTTCCAGTTTTCCTCCAGAAGAGGAGTACATAGCGTTTGCCTGCTTAAGTGTTAAATTAATCTATTGCTTCTAGTCATCCTACCTACCTCACTTCTTTTGTATTGTCACCTTGTGTATGTGACACAAATAGGATGACACAGATATCAATGTATTGAAAGAAATGTTTGATGCCTGTGATTTAATCCCTGGATCAGAAATTGTGTTCCTCTGTGTGCTGTTTACACTGATCCACTCAGGGCAATTCCTCTCCATTGGTATTATTAGACTTCAAACTGACTCCCACAGCTTTCTAAGAATGTAATTGCCAACTCCTGAGACCCTTCAGAAATCACAAGCAGAGCAAGCATACACACTGTGGCACTCTTAAACTTCTGTTGCTCCTTGAGTAGGAGAAGTCTCAGATAACTCCTACAATTAGTTATGGTTAAGCTTTCATTTAGCAAAGAAAAATGTTAGATACTTCATTAAGAATGGGAAATACAAATTGAAAATGGTAAATACAAAATATGTAAAACATTCTCAGGATTTAACAGTCAGCTGACTGTTTTGCTCCTAGTTATTAACTGGTGCATCTATATCAGTAATGAGACTTTGGAACAATTCTACCACCTACTCCTGAAATTCTTCTTCCCTTGGCTAATCCCCTTCTTTGACCATTGTATAACTTGAATGTCTTATTGAGGAAGTTAACCCTGCAAAGCTGCTGTCAGCAGCCCAGGTCTGCTCAGAACACACCCCTCTCCAAAGAAATCATCTTTCATCAGAGATACTCTCCCCTCTTTGTCTTTCAATCCCTTTGGGGTTTTTTATCAGCAGAAAAAGCAGTTAAGATTTTTATATTAAAAATTGTTGTGAGAAACAAGGCTTGGTGCAATCTCAGTCTACAATGAGTACCCAACTGTTACCCTCAGCTTATATGAATGAACCCTTCTACAAGTACCATCTTGGCTCCTTACATTCTTTCCAAGGGGAAAAAGCTGTGTGATTCCAAGATCTTGGGTGAAGAACTGCTTGCCAATAATAGGCATCTAAATTATAGTCACAGGATCTTCAAATGCAAACACCACTGTCATTAAAGAAATGTGACATTTTTTAGAGGTTAATTTGCTAGCCACTTAGTGTTCCAGTTAATTGTACTGAACAGAGAGAGTTCCAGTCTCAATTTCTCTCCTGCCTCCCTTTGGAGATGGATTATAAAAATGCTGATTTCACAGAACAGGCTGAGGTGAATGGGACCCACAGGGATCATGGAGCCCAGATCCTGGTCCTGCCCAGGACCATCCCCAGGAATCAATCACACCATGTGCCTGAGAGCACCCAGCACTGCCAGGCTGGTGCTGGGGCCACGTCCTCGGGCAGCTGTTCCAGGGCCCAGCCACCTCTGGGGGAAGAACTTTTTCTAACATGCAACCTAAAACATGCAACCCTGACACAAATCCTCTCCCTTGCACTATAAATGAAGCTTCTGCTCCCTGTTTCTAAAAAACCTTGAGGTTTTCTACCTACTACATAAGTGTGAACACACTGCCTGTTTCAGGCCTCTTTGCAGGATGGATCACTTTCAGCATAGTAGAACCAGTAATTAGATTCATACATTCAAATCCACAGTGAAATCTTCAAAGAGTCTGCATATAAAATACTAGCAGCACAAATGACAGATTTGGGACCCAACATTTTCTTCTTTTCCCCAAATTTTGTGAACATTGAAGATCCTCAACTTAGATTTCAGGAGTTGCTAAGATTTTATTTTTTTTTTTAAATAAAGTAATTTTCTTTAGAATAATTTGATGGATCTGTGATCTAAACCACTTTTTTAGATTTTTCAGAGGGATGACAGATCAGTGATTTCCTCTGACACTAAAAAGTGGCCATTATCTTTTACAGTTTAGACATTTTTAATATTCCGAGTCTGCATTCACCTAATTCAAAGAACAAACACATATCAATGAGAATTCTACATTCTACACATTTCTACATTCCTGCTAAGATCTCTTTATGTGACTTTGCATGCAGTTAAGTTTATTCTTATCCATATAAAAGCCTGATGGTTATATTTCTGCACCGTAAAACCCAAATAAATACTGAGAGTCATAAAGAGTTCCTTTTATTTCTTTAGGCAGTGTACTAAAGCTGTGCAGAAGAGGCTAATAGGTTCTGCAAAGCCATTGCTTTTTGCCCTTGTGCAAGTGAGCAGGACAGGAGAGAGAGTGACTGAAAAATTATTGTGACAGGCTCTCAGCTGGCCATAACTCTGAAGCTGGAACCACTGTATCCTTCCCTTAAAAGTGACCAAACTAAAGACACTAAAATAGCTTGCAGCATCAATGATTTATTAAAACATACTAAAACAAGTGATTTTGCATGTCCAGTTAAGTATAATATGGTGAGACAGAGTAAAATAAAAGGGTTTGGGAACAAATCTTTCCCTTATTCACTCTACCTCCCAGAGTAAGTACTTCCATTCTTGTTTTCTAGGTCAACAATTTTTACCAGCCTCCTGGACTGCAGCAAATTTTCTGTGGTCTTCTCCAGGTCCCCATCAAGTTCTCCCTTCCTTTGGGGAGATTTCTGCAAGCTCTCCTGTATGTTTTGCCAGCTCCATGCTTTCCTCAGGAGTTCCTCAGCCCCTACCTTTGCAGCAGCATCCCTGCTCATGACATTTATCATTCCCCATCTATCTTAACTCACTCTCCCCCATAACCATGTTCAGTTGTCCCCAGAAAACAAAAGCAGTTTCCTCACTTTCTTGCTGGTACCATGATACTGGTGCTGTAGCAGTGTGAGCACCAATATCAGGCAGCCTTCCTGCCTGCTGTTCAGCCACATTTGTTCATGTACACACACAATAAAATGAGTGGGAGAGGGCATTTATCACAGTTATGTCCAGTGACTGATCTGGCTTCTGTGAAATCAGCACACAGTTGCATGACAACTTATTATTTTGAAAATCAACATATCATTGACCTCTTCAGGTCTGGAGGGATGGGCATTTACATTAAGACTGACTACAAGAACTCAGTCACATCAGCAATCTTGTCCAAGGAGCAATCATCTTTTCTCTGGAAGTTTCCAAGGGTGCTGTAGGGCAAACCAAGTTGGAAATCACTGTTTCTCTGAGGCACGAAGGCCACTGTTGTTCATTGTCTTTTAACACTTCTCTGAAGCAAGGGAGCTGGACTCCAGTAGGAACAGAAGCTTTTCTTTGGAAGGACAGAAGAACCTCATTTACTTTATGCAAATAGAAGTGTCTCCTATTGCAAGCAGCAGGAAATACTCCCTCCCAATGAGGCAGGGGGCTGTCAGTCACTGGTATCTTCACTCCTAAAGATATGTTTCTCTGGATGCAGAAACATATGAAGATCCTGGGGGAGATGGGGGCTGTCACTTGAAGTACTGGATTTTATCAACAAACTGGAGATGCCATGAGAAGTTTCAATAAGCAGTAGATTTTATAGGTTTACCAAAGTAAAAAGAGAACAAAGACTGTGACCCGCAACCCTGCTCTCTCCCTAACTGCTCCAGAGCAGAACAAGCCTTACATTACTGCCAGCTACCCTGCAAAGGAGATGAGTAAGACAACATGATTGGAATGTGCTATGCTGATGTAAAAAATTAGCTGTATTTATTTTCCTTTTTAACCAATTGGTATTTTGTACTGGAGATTATTTTTCTGTATATTATTTTCAAGGATCTGATGGCTTTCTGCAATTGCTTAGAATTGAAATATTTGTTTTAGGATGAGAACTTTTAACATTAAAAAAATGGATTTACTTGCTTTTTTAAGCCCAGTTACATTTTTCCCTTAAACTGTTTGGCTCTTTTGCTTTCCTTTATAGCTGCAAGGAGTAGGACGTTATTATTTTTGGAAATGTTGCCTTTTATATTCTTTCTTTATTACCTACCCTAGTCTCTTAATCTTTTCTGGATATGTTTGGGTGTTCTTTTCATCTGGAAGTTTTTTGGTTTTTTTTCTCTGTACAATATGTTCTGTACTTCCAAACCTGCTAGAAACTAATTTTATTTAATTATTTCTGCTTAAATGTTCACCCTCTTACAATTATTATGTTTCAGTTCTGGGGTTTCCACAAAATATGTTAAAGCATTCATCACATTTTCCCTTTCTTTTCTGTCTCAACATCAAATTGCTTTTTGCAAATTTTATGCGAAAAATAAAAAGAAAGGAAAAGGACTTAATATCTATTTTGTAAATGGAAGGGAATAAAATACATTTAATAATGTGTTAATAGATAGTACATATTTTTAATTAAATTGTAATATGGAAAAAAGAACACAATTTTCATAGTGTGAATGGAATTGCAAGTATTATTTATGTATCAGTTACCAGATTTACTGAGCTAATTCAGAAAGAGCTTAAATTTTAATATAGATGGTATCTTTCATTTTAGTGAATATTTGTGTATGAGGTGATTAATTAGACTGATACAGCATAAAAATGAAGTTTAGTGTTTGCAATCAGGCTGATAATGTAGTCATCATAGGCAAAATTTGCAAAGTGAGAATCAGCCACGTAAAGGCCCCTAAACCTTTCAGTTATTTACCTTCTAAATTTCTGTGGAGCTATAAAAGTGGTGCCCAAGCACTCTGTGCTGGAATCTGGCATTCTGGCTGCACCAGGGGAAGGTCCCACCCATGGGGGTCCCACCTGGAAATGAAGTTGTCTCTGACAGGGTCAGGTATGAGACACAAAGAGATTGCAGCATCCTGGACTATTTTTGTTCCTGGCAAAAACTGACACCTGACAAGGGAGAAACAGTATTTCTGAGGTAGAAATGCCTCTTCAGTCCCATTCCTGCTCCTGGCCTTGCAATACTTTGTGGCATAAACATGGGTTACACTTAAGTTTTTATGGATTACAGTTAAGTTTTTACTGGAGCCTGTAAGTTGCATCTCTCTTGAACATGTATTCCTTGTTTGACAACAGTGTAAAGCACCTCCAGACAATGATTTTGTTAGATTTCAGAAAGCATTCGTCTTTCTTTATGTGTAAAGGCATCTAGACAGATCAATAGCAGTTTTCTCTCACCTCAGACCTATGCACAGTCTTTATGTATGAGTCACACAGAGGTTTAGGTCCTTAAAGTAACCTAAAGCCACTGCATAGGTGGTCTTGCTTGCAGCCTCTAATCTTTCATGAAAATCAAGGTCATTAAAATTCTCCACATTCTTTTTATTCACAGTTGTCATTATTTCTATCAACTTGTAGAACACAACATGAACTAAGAATGAACCATGGACTTTAAAAATGCCAAATATTACTGTCTGTATTCCTAAATAATAGATCTCATTTCTTCAAGGGCTCAAGACTAAAATATTTTCTATCAGTAGCATTTGGTTCAACCTGGACTTGAAATTATCAGTTCCATTCATGGGTCACAGTTTATAATTATCTTTTCTCTCTCAGGCCTTATTAATCACACCAACCATCTACAACAGACTTTATAAAAGGTGTTATTTTGCCCGGTTTTGCACATAAATACTGTGTTTGTATTTACTTCAGATACAAATGGTGCCACCTGCTCCTCTTAGTACCCTGACATTTGGTGCTAATTAGATGGACTTGCATTATCAACAGCACAGAAATACAGCACTGCAGCAGGCTTGGTTACCATGGATCCTAATGCACTCAGCATTCCACAGGAAATTTAGCAGAGCATAAAAAATAAATCTATTCCTGTGTGAACCTGCACCAGTTCTGTGACACTATTAAGGTACATCCTCAAAGTCTTCTAAATTCAAGGGTAAACACCAATATTATCTCTAAACTTTTATTAATACATTCTACTGAGTCACCATGTAGGTGAAACAAAATTGCAAGTCGATTTTAAACACCCTGACAGTGCTAATGGAAACAAGTCATGCGTTCAAGCTGTAAAGGAGAGTGAGTCTCAACTGGGGATCATCTGGCACAAAAGACTACTCTTATCTGTAAGTGAGAAAAGTCAAAAGCATTCTTACACATAGGAGTGTCATACAATAGCTGCTGTGAAAACTCATGCTATTTATTCCTTTTCAAGCCTACCTGAATGTACCTAACTATTATACTCTAAGACCTAACAAATGGGCTACTTCAAATGTTGCTTCTACAGAGTGATTTAATATAGCTCAATAAACTCGACAGATGAAATTAAATGAAAAGGAGGAAGAATGGATTATGGTGCAAGCTGAGAGTGAAGAAAATATATTAAAATAACAAAGAAATTAAACCATTAAATAAGTACACAATCGAAAAAAAATTTTTTTTCTCCCTTTCTCACAGTGAAATACATATAATTGTCTCCATCTGTTCTAAGGCCCAACAATTCTATATTTTACAGCTGAGGTAAATTAGCAATTTCTGCTTCAGGTATCAAACTATGATTTTGTTTGAGTTCCTCCTTCATTGTCAGAATTGTCGTAATTTCTGTCTCATACACATCTTTGAGTGTTATGGTGCCAGAATTTCAGTCTCTTCCAGAGTTGTACCCAAACCCTCACATCTCAAAGGAAAAGTTCAGCACCTGAGTTATGAATTTCACATCCTCTGTTCTCCACATGGGCTTTTCTAACAAACTGCAAAAGGCAGGTTTGAGAATTAATGCCTTCCCCTTGCAATTAGAATGATTTGCAGCAGTGTGAAGAAATATGCTGCAAATAAGGTAAAACCAGGGATAGATCCACCTCCCAAAGCTAAAATGCTAGGAAGTAGGAGGTGTGATACACACTCACACAAGGCTCAGGTGGCTATCTCCATGCAAGTCCTTTAAGCTTCATCACAATTGAGTTCTATTGAAAATATTTAACCTTTAGAAGAGGAAATTCACTTCAGAACCACCCCACAAAGATCATTTTATGTAAGTGACATAGGCCAAGAGAAGTGGAAGAAGACAGGCCAGGAAGCATCTACAGGTCTGAAAGCTTTTTATGGGGTAGTACAATTAACAAATCACTGCATGCAACAGATAAATATTCAAGTGGGTAGGCAACATGATTTGGAACATTTCATCTCCTTTTTTCCCCTCTCCTTTTTTGAAAGGTATGAATGGACAATGGACCTAAGTTTGCATAGCATATTTCTCACAGCTATATTGCTAATCTGTCTGTATTTTAATTTCCAGTTGTTGATTGTGGGAACATTTCTGTACCTAAATTATCAATTCCAAGTGACAGTGAAACTTCACAGCATGAATACCTTGCACATTGCAGAAACAAAAAATCAGCTGGAATGGCATCTGTGTCCACACAGCTGAGTGCATTCTTATCTCAGTAACCCAGAATTTGTCTGTTGTATGGCATGAATACTGCAAAGTCAAAAAAGAGCAGCTTTACCACCTGGCCATAAATTTGTGAATCAGAAAGGGGCTTGATTTTAATAAATGTCAGAAGAACATGTACCTAGTTTAGTGGTGAACATGGCAGTGTTGGACTGAATGATCTCAGGATCTTTTCCAGCCTTAAAAATTCTATGAAACTTTGAATAACATAGTTCCCATAAATAGGGGATGATATTAAAAAATCTTCTGAACTAGGAAAACTTATGTAAAAGATCAGATTTCCACAATTACCAGTGTACTGTGAATTAAAAACAAACCAAGGAAATCACATCTTTCTTGAACAATAACTCATCAGGAACCAAATATGTTTCATTTCTGATGTCATCATACTGCCAAGAATTAGTCTTTCAAAAAAGCTGAATAACCCATCCCTGTGATACATGTACAGTAACTCATCAATGTATTCATCCTAATTTTTATCAAGGGATAATAGGCAGTATAAAAGAAGAGGCATAAATGTTCCAATTTTTGGAAATGTTTAAAATAAAGAAGTTCTACAAGACCAATAAATTTGTATTCTTTACAGTGTTTCATTCTCTTGTGGGAATTGATTTAGCTGGGTTTCAGGAAATACATAACTGTTAAGTGGTGAGTTTACCCAGCTCCTGCCTGACATTCTACTCCTAGAATCATATCTTTGATTTTGAGGAAGAGGTCAAATGCTCAATTTAGACAGTTTCTGCTGAAAAATAGCCCTATGGAAGGATAAATCCATTGTCCAGAGAAATGGAAAACTGCTAGCCAATGTTTTTATCTGTGTGATTCATCATAATCAGCATGTCATTCATACACACTATCATTACTGTCACCATCATTACTGTGTGCTAGATAAATATTTACTGCTCATGCATGTACTGTACACAGTATTACACACTGTTTTGATATTTTTTTCCTGGGTCCCAGATCATACATTTTTGTCCTCGTCTCAAGCTATAGACTTATGGGGAGGGTTTGTTACAGTTACACTTCACTATATAATGTAATTCCATTACATTAAATATACTTTCTAAAACACTTAGCAGCATTTAGGTTGTAGGGAAAACGGTAGATAAAACCAGAACTATATTGAAAATTGGACTGTTGCATTTTAGAACTCAACCAGTTTGAAACTTTTGGTTACACAAATTTGATTTTTATGCTAGATAGCACCTTATAGTATTTTCATTGGATGGAATAAGGTTTAATTCTCTTTTCTTTGAATTGTAAAATGGACTGGTTTAATTTCAATTCCAAATGCCAAAATCCTTTTTAAAATAGAATATTGATCTTCTTTGCAGTCCTGCTTCTCAAGAGGATTTCCTGAATAATTAATTAAGAATAAAGGTTTTGACCCTAATTACATTTTTTTCCGCTTTCCAGAATAGGCTCTTAATGTATAACAGCAGTCATTTGAAATGCTTTCCTTCACCTAAGACTAGGCACGAGGGAGAGGGGACTGGGAACAGCTCTCCTGTGGCCTTCCAGTGCTTGCCTGACAAAGAGCTCCAGCCTAAGGCCAGCTCAGGTTCCCTTTCTCCAGGCTGCCTGCTATGGCTTAGTAACCTGAACCTCTCACTTGGACTTTCTATCATGAACTGAAGAGCAGCAACACAAAAATTAGAGACAGGAGAGGGAGTGGGAAAGGCAGAAGATTTTGCTCCAAAAACTTCCTCTGTAGACCTGCATACAGATGGGGATTAACTGAAAGGAGATTTTATACAGGAGATTAATGCATACTGAGACATATGCACATGCATGCTGCAAACCATGTTAATATTTAAAAATTGAATGCTCAAGAGAGTTGGTCTTTATGAATGTCAAAACCCAAAGACTAGGGTTATATCACCATCATTTGATCAGAAAGTCAATCACATACAAACCTGAAGAGCATATAACCAATGAAAAGTTTTAATAATGCATTTTTTGTATAACTCCCTGCTCTCTAGGGAAGTATCACAAGAACACCAAGTATAAGCACTTAAAATAACTATTTCCTTGTGGAATTGCCTATGAAACATTTCTACATGGGTAGAAAATATACTTAAGACATTCTTCAGGTAGTCATAATCATTCATAAGATCCTTTAGCTCTGAAATGCTGCTGAGTTCAGTGCAGTCCTGCACAGATGCATTAGTGGCACCCATGCAGCCTACCTTGCATGACTGGAGCTGTATTTCTAAATATTGCACAGTGATTTATTTGAATGCATAATTATACCCGAAATGCTTGATCATAATGTAATTCATGCCTCACACTGAAATAAGAATTGATATAAACTAGCATTAAAAACATTTCTTATTAAGAAAGAGCACTTTGAAAAAAAATCATAAACTTGTTGGTAAATGAATCAATAAACTGAGTTATACCAAAACGTACATAGTCTTATAAAAGAGTTACTAAGGAATTGAACATCATGAAAATATGATCATTTGAAATTTCACACAGCCACATTTCAGGCAAGTAAATATAATAATGAAGTATCAGCCAGAGATACTGTAAATGACCAACAGAGAACCCCAAAAGAGAAAGGATGCTGGTCTTTATGTGGATGAACGCTCTAGACACAATTTGAAATACGACTGCAAATGAACACCTTTGTAATAACAACCATTATATGCTCAGATGCACTTTTCTAAAATTGAATAAAAAATAAATATGTAATCCATAGAAAAGATTTATACGGGATTTTTAAAAAAATATATTTAAGGATCATGTAAAAAGGAAGGTGTTAAAACCACCATTCATATTCTAAAAACACAATTCCTTTTTTATAATGTCACATATATTACTGGAAGTAAACATAAAGCACTGATGTTAAAGACTCCAAAAGCAAAAGCAAAAATGATTCAATACTATAGTGAAGCAGGTTACAAGAAGTTTTAATTCTTTTTTTTTCAGAAGAGAGATTCACGTTAAATGAGAAAAAAAAATATACATATATAATTATATATACTTACACTGTGGAAAACAGAACCACGTAACATCAAACCAAAAGAGTAATGTGCATTGTAGTCTCACAATTTTTACTTTCACTGATACTAGAAAATTTCAGAATATAGTATTGGTGAGATCAAATTCTTGGTTGGTTACCCTTTTCATAGGCTGTTCGAACTTCTTGTCTCTGTTTCAAGGTTCAGTTCAACTTGACTATAAAGCTCTGCTTATTTTCACCCTACTCATAAGATCTAAATCTTGTCTTCTGAAGTGAAAAGCAATGTAGCTTTCCTTCTGATCATTCCTTTAAAGCTTTTCTTATCCCACTCAGCATTTGATTACTGACTGCTCTGTGATTTCCACAAAGAATCAAGTTATTACTCTCATCCGGGGGGCCATATCCTCTCAAATCTCATAACTCTTCATGTCAATAAAGCAATGCTCATGTACAGCATTGAAGATCTGGCTGCTATACTTGCTTTCTATTTTATCTCTATGAAACTAAGTTGCAAAATCTTTGGTCTGGTATTTCAAACCCTGTTTTCTTTATTATCATCATAAATTACATGTAAGATTATTTCAAAGAGGAACGGGTAAAAACATTTCAGATAAAATGGAAAGTGACCTTAAAAAATTCAGATTTTTATATGCAATATGAAAGGTCATTTCTGAAATTGAAACAACTGGACATCAGTGGTCTTTGGTCAAAGGTTGGATTCAATGATGTTGGTAGTATTTTCCAACCTTAATGATTCTGTGATTCTAATATATTCTTCACAGTGGTTCTGTGAATTGTAGTGATTATTTTATCACTCTTCAAGTCGGCACTTAAAGTGCTCCTAAAACTGCCACTTTTAAAGACCTCGTCAATTTTTCAAAATTTAAAAGGAATGAAATGAATTTGTTTCCTGTTTGCTGCAGTTTCAAAAGCCACAGTCAATTTAAAAAGTTACCTTGAAGTGCTTCTGGTGCTGGAAATTATTTGTTCATTTCAAGATGAGAGAATAATTCTTGATCTACCTGAGAGTTTTTGAAGAACTGTTCTTTCCAGAACCGCTCAGGAAAAAGTCTACCAATAGTCAGAACCTAGTACTAAGAGTGAAAAAGCACATGTATTTTCTGAGCCAAACAATGCTTATGTGGCACTTAAATTCCAGTGGACTGCTAACAAGAGGTTTACGATGTGCAGATGACTCCTCTCTATTCTTCTTTGTTTGAAAGAGTAGAACAGGAAAGACTGTTCAACAAAATCTGAAAAATTCAGTCTCTGGTCCAAGTATATTATATTCAAGCAAGTAAAGAAAAGTAAAGAACAGATTGGAAGTCAGGGAACCCTGAAGAGCATGACCTCAGCACACCACCTGCGCCATCGCTGCAGAGCTTTGAAGGCATTTGGATCTTCTCATCCTGTGGGGTCAGGTGGAATGTATGTAGTGCACAGACTCTCCCTTTCACTGTTTCACATTTTAACAAAGTAAAAAATAAACCAAGACCATTCTTGGCTGCCAAAATTTCAGTAAACGCTGAAGTCAGCGTAAGAAAACCCCAGAGCATTAAACAACCATTGTCCACTGATACAACCAAAGATACCACTAAAGGAATCACACCTCATTCCAGAGTACTGCTCTAATAAACTGAAAGCTATTTATTTTCCACAGGGTATGCAAGATCACAACACCAGCTGTATTTGTCTGTGTGACAGGTCACATATATTATCTAGATTCATCAAAGATTTTAAATCCTTAATTTCTCTGCCTCCTGGTATCATCTTTTCACAGCATAAAAGGACTTCAGCCAGAATAATTAAATATTTAAATTTTAAGAAAAATCTAAATATAAAACAGAAATGTAAATATTTTTCAACAAGTCATTTTGAAATATTTTTTGCATAAGTCCACAGGATATTGCACCCTTGAAATTTGTGGTATTATCAATAAGCAAATGGCCACATATTCAGATCTGAGGAATACTTTCTGATGATCTGTGTACAAAGGATTGTCATGTACTGACTGCCCTTCTGTTTCTATGTCTGAAAGTACCTCTAAGAATGCTAAATCATCTCTATACATTTAATTAATACAGTCATAATTAATATAAACCAATATCAGCATTATCCCTGGGATCTTACAGGAAAAGGGAAGGAAGATTGCTTTGTTGAGAAAGTGATGATCAGTGCAACCGTGGAATGGGAGCCATTTGAGTTGGTTTGAGCAATCCTAAAGTGGGAGACCTGATCCAATTTAGTCATCCATTTGCCATCTGGAAAGAGAGGTGGGCATCCTCACAGGGTAAGTCATATCAGACTAAGCAGTTTACTGAGACATATGGAGGTGGCCTGCCAGAAGTTGGAGAATTAAGTAAATCCTTTCTCATGAGCTTCTTCCAAGTGCAAGCCTGTAAGTCCTAAACATGCTTTAGTCCAGAGTCCAAATCATTATGCCCAGTCATGCAGTTAAACCAATGTAAGCTCAATATAACAAATATACCTTTTTTCCCCTGTACCCTGATTTTAACACAAATCAAGGACACCTCTGCTTCTACCTGACCTTTCATAAAAGCACTTCGTACAAAAACACCTAACTCGAATATTGGATACAAATAATATTCTGGAAATACTGAACTATAATTGGTACATTTAATGGCTACACTTGACCACTGAAAGCCAGATTCTGACCTCCTTTCCTACACTGAATTGCACAACAGTTCATTGGTATGTCCCACTGATTTTGCAGGAACTACTTCTGCAATAAAATTCTACTTGATAGATTTAAAAGCATCTGCATCTATTTACAGGTGACCAGTCTGAACTCCCTTCCACAAAAGATGAGCAATCACTTATAAATCAGGGACATTTTATGGGTGAATAATTACTCAATATATTTTAAGTGTTCATGATATAAAAGCAATCCTAGGTATTTCCATTGCTACTTAGTGAAATGATGAAAGAACTTTGTTTACGCTAACTAATTATATTACAAAATTATTATAATTAATAAAATATATAGTTTTACTTCTGGTATATGGGGTATCTAAGATCAAAATAAGTTGAAATTTATTTTAATATTAAACTAAATTAATCAGGAAAGAGATCACAATATAAAGATAAATAATTTCCTTTGTTTTACTATTTGCTTTGCCCTTATTCTCATATTTTTTTTAAATTCCTTACATCTAGTAAATCAAGTACTAACTAATAGATAAAATACAGTTTTGTGAGATCTTTTGCATTAGAATTTTTTCTTCAAGCCACTCCCTATTCCCTCAAAATCTTTTGTGTCCAATTGATGTGAGTGGTAGCAAAGGTTCAACAGTCAGCTTGTCTACTGCTTAGGCTGCAAATTCAACTACCATGGGGTTTTATGTGAGATTATTGTACTAACACAAAATTACAACAGACATTTCAGAAATATAAATAAAATTTCAAAACATACTTTGTGTTTGTGCAGAAGATACTTTTCTTGGCAATAGGAATAAACAAAATGGCAAGCAAAACCAAAAGAATAGGAAGAATAAGAATTTTCCTTTCTAATTCTTATGCCTAAACATCCTAGATTCAACTCACAAATCACAAAGAGGGAGAGCAACAGCCATTTCTGTGTACTCTAAAAGAGTCCCTCCTGAGCCTTACTGCCTCTTGAGAATTGTGCTAAATTTGTGTATCTCAACTGCATCTGTGCTGGTTTTCTTAATTTTCCGTAGGTCTCATCAAGAAAAGAAACACTTTAGGAGTGATTTGAAGGTAATGGAACCAGTACTCAAACAAAATAGCAAGTCATTGTATCCCTACAAGATTCACATTCTGGTTTTCAATTTGTTCTATAAACTTTTCAGAATGTTACTGCATACACATATGAGTAAATTTTCTTATTTCTATTAATATTTTAGGAGTAACTGTAATTTCAAAGAGGTTACTTAAAAAATAAATAATATTTCTGCCAAGTTCCTAGGTATGCATAGTTTTTATTTTACTGCACCATGATTTCTTTTCAGTGAAACAAACAGCTCATTTTAATAGACCAAATTAAAATTAGGCTAATTGACATAGGTTTCTATACTTTTGGAAACTCTTCCATCTTTATTTTTAGCAGCACAGTCAGACATTATAGGCAGTTAAAGGCTGATTAGGTTTGCAGAGTAGTTAGAATTCTAACCATACAAAACAGGAGGAAGACTCCTTCTGTGAAAATGTACATGAAGAAAATTATAATGATCTATAATTTATAATCAACTTTTTTGTTGAGGTTTTAAGAAAGCATCACATTACATTGGTGTTTTATTAAAGGACCCCATTTTGCTGTTCAAAGATCATAATGGATGCCTTCAAAGGAGTCTATGGGCAAAATCCAAAACAAATCTCAATGGAATTGTGACTTCTTTTTTCAGATTTGAAGCTGAGGCTACGATTTTTCCTATTAAAACATGATACAATAAGCAAAATTATTTCATATTTCACTTCTATCTGCTTAAGCATACAAACACAAACACATATTTAATTGTATAAGCACACACAAACGTACCTACAAATACAGAAAGAGGATTTCAGAAATTTTTGTTCTCTTGAAATCAACTATTAGCAGTCTGTGAGGTTAATGGAAGCAAATCTAAGTAGATTTCATTTAATTCTTACCCATCTCTCTTTACACTTCATCATTAATGTTGCTTTCTTTTACTATCACTGTTTTGCTTTTCTGAAAGAGTGATGTTGTTTATTGTCTCTACTCAATGCAATTATTAAAAGAGTATTCTGCAATATCTTTGATTTTAGAATATTTGTATTCAACCTTTTGCAGCCTTCTTAAGAAAGACAAGATCTAGAAATCTACGTTAAGGTGGAACTTACAAGCTCAACAACCAAGAGTCAGAGCTAAGAACAAGCCTGGTCAGTCCACAGTGTTTCTAAGCAATGCTAAATCTTCAACTATCAAAACTGGCCCACTGGTAGAGTCAACTGGGAAGCTGAGGGTATGGAAAAAATCCATATGAGGATGTTAAATTTAAAGTAGAGCAAGAGACATAGAGTCTCTGCCATCTCCTGCAAACACCATGCAAGTCCTTCCTCTTGAAGGATCAAAAGGAATCAAAGGATGAATGAAAATTGTCTCTGCCTTTACAGTTTTCTGCTGGGGCCCAAGGATGAGTGAAAACCTTTCCATCGCCTCACTGCCCCTCCCCAAAGAGAACCTAGTGCTAGAGAAAGACTACTGAAGATCCATGAAAGGATCTTGTCTCAGTAAAGATGTTTTTATTGAATATAGAAAAACTACACCTTGCATAAAGTAAGGCTTCTTGTAATCTCTACGAATGGCTTTATCTTGGTAGTGCTCCTTTCTTTTCCATTTTGTTACAGTAAGACAAATGAGTTTTCTCTGAAAATGCCTTTCTTCTTCCTCAAGTAAAACAGTTCAAGGGCAGTCACTGAATTATTGTTTCATGCTTATTAAGTTAATGGCCCAATTTGATATTTTTTAATTCCAGAAAAGTCAGAACAAGAAATTGCTAATATTCTTCAATGAACTATTCTAATACTGAGGATTTCATCAATGCACACTCAGATTCAGAAGCACACAGTGCTAGCTGCAAATCAATAGTGGCCAAAGAATTATTTCTTCAAAGTTTAGGTGAATCATTGTTTTCTGTAAAATGGCAAAAATCAGAAAAGAAACAAACAGGCAAATTAAAAAGAAACTTATTACTTTATGTATCTCCAGAGCACAAATTCTTTTAGGAATGAGAAGCAACAGCAACCAAAAATAAACAGGACTTTAAAATTCAAATAAACTGTTCAAGTTATTACAATGCTAGACTGCAATAGCCAGTAATGTATAAGAACAGAAGAAGGTAAGAAGGTTTATGCCCTTGTGTAATTCTTAACTTAAAGGAAGATAAATTCCTTTCAGAATTCCAGTGCTTAAAAGACTGTTGATTTTACATGAAAAGAGAGAAAGGTTTTTCACTATTAAGCATTTTCTAATATCTTCATAAGGGAAAAAAAAAAAAAGTTTGAAATTGGATTAGCTCAGTAGCATCCTCACTGCAGATAGTAAAAATTTAAAGCTATGAATAACTTGACTAAATAGAGAACAGCGATATCGGTTTTGTTGTTGGGAATTACAAATGTTATATGAGAAAAGGATTCAAGTAGCTCTTAAGTAAGATAAAGAAAGTAAGGAAGATGTAATAAAATACATCTCAAGCCTGAGAAAACTTTACACATATCAATTAGTCTTTTAATATCATTGGAGAGAGAGATTTTCAGATTGCAGCTGTATCTCGAGCTTTTGGATTTCTTTCAGTGTACTACTGCCTACTGCCATCACAACATCACAGAACCACAGAGTCATCAAGGCTGGAAGAGACCTTCAGTGTCATCTAGACCAGCTGTCAACTGTCACCACCATAATCACTTCTAAACTGTATCCCATAGTGCCACATCCAGACACATCTTGAACACTTATACAGACAATGACATGGATTCACAAACTGGACTCATGGGCAAAACACAAAGAGAATTTTATTTTCTGCAGTGCCCACATAAAAATGCAAGAAAATCAGAATAAATTATGTTTTTACGTTCAGTCTTCAAGTTCTGCACTAGAGATGGGACTAGAGAAGCAGAGGAGCACAGAATGGGTCAGGTTGGAAGGGACCACAGTGGGTCATTGGTCCAACCTCCCTGCTCAGGCAGGGTTATCCCAGAGCACATGCACAGGATTGCATCCAGATCATTCTTGAATATCTCCAGTGAAGGAGAGCCCATATCCTCCCTGGGAAACCTGTTCTGTGCTTGGCCACCTGTACGTGCATTTTAAAAATTGAGCTACTACACACAAAATTGAGAAACTACACATAAAATATCAGAGAAAACCCACTTAAAGGAAAAATGGCAATGGGGATAGGCCAAGGCTCAAGGCTTTTAACATTAAGTTATAAACAACTAAATGTAACACATTGTCCTGTGTTATGTAACTGAAAAAAATGTGTATTCTATTTCATCTGTAGAAAGCCGTTAGGAGATGGTTTCTTTTTTTTTNCACATCTGTCCCTCCAGGAGGACTTATTTGGACTGCTTCCAACACCCTGGCCAACAGGGTGTCGGGTCATATTCCTGAGTCCATCAGTGTTTTCTAGGACTTTTGTTTGTTTGTTTGCTTGCTTGTTGGGTTTTTTTCCTATTACTGCATTTGTATTTTTAATATTCCTAGTAAAGAACTGTTACTCCTATTCCCATATTTTTGCCTGAAAGCTTCTAATTGCAAAATTATAATAATTTGGAGGGAGGGGTTTTTACATTCTCCATTCCAAGGGAATCTCCAGTTTTCCCTGACGGGTATCTGTTGTTCCAAACCAAGACACATGTCTTATATTCTTATTGAAATTTGTGGATTTGTTAATTTTTTGACACTTATGCGCATTGTTTCAGAGCAGACTTAGCCATAAGGTAATGCCTTTGGCCTCTCAAGGAAAAGATAAATTCATGGGTGGGATATTCTTTACTTTACTTTTACTTTTTTTACCCAACCCTTTAAATTTGAGTTAGATAAGCACAGGGATTGTGATGAACTGCCAGTTTGTGTCAGATCTGCTTCTGTTCAAGTGGATACTTCTTCTATTGTGGCAAGCCACTTATAAGTGGTTTTAGTAAAGAGTCCTATCACTCATACCTTGCAGAAGAATTCATTGTTTTTTCCCCTGCTGGTTAAAATTCATGTGCAACTGTCATATGAGACTTCCCATGTCTTTGTCCCATCACTTGGCACCATGTTAACTTTCTGGGCACAGAAAATATGTTTTCTTTGTATTTTCAGATTCAGAGAACACACCATAATTTTTTTCATAAAAGATACAAATGTCTGTTTCAAATTAGAAATTAATTTGGATCAAGATTCAGCCTATGCATTTCATACACTACTTTTCACTTGGTAATTCAATTTGACAGATGTGATGAGGCTGAGATAAGTCATACAACCATCTGTGGTAACATTTAGAGATTCCCAAATACATACACCAGTCATTCCACCTGGAGAACTTAAAAAAACTCTTTTATTTTCCACTTTTCCACATAGTAATAACAAAATAATCCCTTTCCAGACATGGGTAACTATCCATCCATGATTTACTTCTATATGAATCAAGGCCAAGGAGTAAAGGATTAGAGTAATGAGCTATCATTTAGCTCAGTGAGGAACTCAATATTACCCTTTTTTTTGTGAAATAGAGGGTAAAAGGCAGAAGACAAGGCATTGCTGAAATGACAGAATGAATGCATGGCTCTGATATTTCTGTGTGAGTTGTACCTGTGACTTGTGAAGCCCAGTGCAATAAATGTTTGAATTGATGGCACAATACACGTACAATAAATCTGATAGTCCAGAAAATGCAGGAATGCATGTTCTTCACAGTGCTTCTGTCTGACAAGCCCAGGAGAAGTGGGGTGCTGGTGGAAGGGCACCCCTATAACAAAGGCTACATGAAATTGTCAGCAAGCAGCCAAAAATTTTGGGACAGCAAATGAAAAAGAAGTTCATGATCCATGGGGAAAATTTTATTTGCTGAAATGAAAGAAGAGACTGCCAGGAAAATCAAGGCACATAACAGACAACTTATGTGTACAGTGCAGCAAAACTGTGTACTGCTGCTGGCACTACTCACAGAGATGGTGGTCACAAGCAGCAATGCTGGCTGAGGTGGCAGTAATTAAGGAAATGACACAAGGAGCCCTGACATTAGGTAAAAGTGTCTGCACAAAAGGTAATGTAAGCAAACTGCTGTAGCCACAGAAAGTAACACTCTTGTATCAAACTTTCAAATAATAGCCGAGAAAACAACATCTCATAGAGAAAATCAAAGTCAGCTGCTGATGTGTCTGCTGTATTAGGTGTCATGACAATTGCATCTGGGTATGATGCCTGAGCAAGCAGGTTTGCAAAAAGTAGTGACAATTACTTCAAGTTTTTGCTCAAACTTTATAGAGGCTTTCAGTTTTATAATATGATACAGGATCCTTCTTTTACACATGGGGACAAGTAATAAGAACATATTGATTTGCTTTTCCCTTCATCCTCAAACAGATTTTGTAATCTAAACAAGGAGTTCAAGACTTGACCTACCATCAAGACCTCAATAGTTTAAAGATAAATTTAATTTTCACTGTATATACTTCAGGGTTAACAATATGAAAATTACCATGATGCACACACTTGTTAAAAAAAATCATATTGACAACTACAGATGAGATGAGAGAGGAGGTCATTGAAAACATAAATGGAATTGAACCACTGTCACTGGTCTTTAATAAAATCTGTACCACCATAGTATTTGTGCAAATTAACTACTAAATTTCTCATACATTGTCCATGAATTTTTCCTTCAGGTTTAAGGAAAAATGTCACACTTTTCTTACAACTCAGCAATATGCATTGGAGAATTGCAGGGAGACAGAAAAGTGATACAAAAAAAGCAGCTCCTTTCCTGCACTACTATATACAATTTATAGATAATTTTTTATTTTCACAGTTACCTGTGCATTTCTTGATATTGCTATTTCTTTTCCCATGTGATCCTAACTTGCATCCAAAATTCTCCTCCCAAAATTCTGCAAACCAGACATTTCTTCGATTGTTAGCAAGTGTTCTGCTCCGAAAATATCTATCAAATCCTACATTGAAGAGAAGGGAAAGAAGCAATAAAATATTTTTTGGTATAAAAATAGTAATTTAAAGACAATACCAAATATATTTTTTATAAATATAAGAACAAGAAAAAGCTTTAGGCACAAACTCTTTTATGAACATAGTAGCATCTAAGGATTAGTTTTCATTTCAAGGCCACATAAAATAATGGGGTACCTCTTTGTTGAACAAGAGGATGCCAGGACACCTATAATTCTGATTCTATTTATATATTCAGTTATATCAGTTAAGAAACTAACGATTTTTACTTAAACCTGATTGCAGCCTCACCCCTGCAATCCAGCTGTCTTAATGAAATCATGATTAACACATCCCATCTGGATTAGCTCCTTGCAAGTACTTCCCTGTGGCTAAATTCTCTATGTAACATCAATAGTGTTCATTTTTCTTAATCAATTACCAGTTTAGCACACTTACCCAGACACTAAGAGATGTTACTATATCCAGTACCCTCACAGGGGTAAGGTACTGCAAACCAACTCCCACTTCATCCACCAAGTAAGAATCTTTCTTAATACAATAGCTTCTTAAAGTTTAGGAGTGGAAAGCAGGGCACAGATCGATCTCTCTCCAGAGAATAATTTTCATTCATCCAATTATTCGTTATCATTCATCAAACATTCTCCTTATTTGTCCCAAAGAATGACCAGGCTATGCTTAAGAATCTCTTAACTCCAAGTGCCATCGTTATTTGACAATTACAAGATTGCCTAATTGCAGGTTCAGCATCTCCTCAACTCAACAGATATATGAAATTATTGTTGTATCACGCTAACTCAGGTAACTCGGTTGGAAATCTTTTCCTGAATACCCTGTAATCAAGGATTACATGATTTTTAAATTATTCTTAAAGAGACCTAAAGTACTTGAACTTTGACAGAAAATTAAAGGTTTTTGCAACATGTGTCCTTACCATCTATGGATGTTCTTTTGGGTAGAATGGTTACTGCTCCTTCTGCAATCTCCTCCTGCTGCTGGACTGGTGAAATTTTTGACCCCCAGCTGTCTGAGCCAATCCAGAGGAAATGTCCAGACTGATTAGCTTTTTTGGCTGCTTCCAGTACTCTCCTGGAAACGAACAACAAATGACCAATTAAATAAATTGCATTTACAAAGAACTTGAGAAAGTCAGCATTTATTTTGGTTATGCATAAGCTTAAAATAATTAATTTATCTACAGTTTTCACAATCTAAGGCATATTCCACAACAGCTGTAATGAACTCAAGATATAGTAATATATAAGTTAATTTGTTTTGTTCATTCGCATTGGTTTCTTCCTTTTCAGTTACCAAATAACTACTGGCACTGCACTCCTAGGAGCTAGAAGAAGTCTGGAACTGCAGGACCAGCACAATCTGTAATTATGGCTCAATTTCTTATCATCAGATTTCCAAGAATTTTTACATAGGATTGAATCTGCAACTTCTTTGTTAGACTATTTTCCACTATTTTCCACCACCCAACCAAGACTCTTTGTGAAGAGGAACATTGTCAAAACACAAAATTAGGAAACAGGCACCTGATATCATCTTCGTTGGCAAACATGATCACTGCTCGAGCATTTGGAGTTTCCAACAAGCGCTTAATGATCTTTTCAAATTCTCCTGGTCTTGGCTCCCGAGGGATTTTGAGTGACTGAGCAATGCAAACACCTCCTAGGAAAGATTAAAAGCATAAAAAAAGAATTTTAACACAGTAAATAGCCACACTTCAAATAATTCTTAGCTAACCAGGCAAGGAGAGAAAACAAGGTGTTAATCTGAGATACAACAGCACAGCCAAAAGTAACATTATTTACCAGAGAATACATACAGATCACTTTTAATTGTTATTATGACATTCTTAAATATGAGTTGTCTTAATTATTTAATAAGCTGTCATTGAATATTCTAATTTACTAATAAGCAAATGAACACAAACTCAGAGATGATATTTATATTTCTTCGTGACAGATGGTGCTGATTGAAATCTTTATCTTCTACCTGTCAAGTAAAAAGGACTGTTTTCTACAAAAACCTAGTGATTTCTAATAGCTTTCATAGACCAGGGTAATTTCTACTCTCCAATTACAATACTGTTATCTGTGTTTGAGCATGCAAGAGAAAAAATCCTTGAGCCTGTTTCATGAATCACTGAGTACATACTGATACCAGTTTCCAATACCATGGGTGATCTTTCTGATTGTTTTCTGATTTATTTTTAATTATTTGTTCTCTAAAAACTATTGCCCAATTCTTATTACATCTAATGCCCCCGATGTTTGTTCTTGAGTGTTGTTATTCCAACCATAAAGAGCCTATTGTGGGGAATATAATTACTAATAAACTCAGAAATTTAGGAAAATGAGAAAATATTTAGCTCTGACCAAAAGTGACAAGTTACTAGATAAACACAAGTAAACTGTACATTTTGCATCCCTACATCTAAATACTTCTACACTGAAGATTATTTTCAGTGCAAATAAGAATCTGTTTTAAAAGAGATGCTCTATTTTTAATGAGTTTTAAAAGAAGTATTCTATTTTTAATGAATGCTGGTATTTATCTGCTGATGTATAAGATCATTTGATACACATATGTTTCTTTGCATCAAATGCAGTTAGTCAGCTAAAGTCACAGTTGGATAGCTGTGTTGTGTATGGGGAGGCTTTCCGACTTTCTCACCCATTTTGTCCCTCCTATCAAAATGTTAGAATTCTGGTTATCCAAAGTACTTCACAGATCAGGTTGATGCACACCTTTAGTGATAGGATTTGAACAAAAACAAGGGTCCAGCCAGGTGAAGCTCACCATGAAGATCTACATGAAGGTGTTACCAAGGTCCCTTGTATAAGCTTTTTTAAATTTAATGTATTTAATCTTTAGGGAAAGGAAACAAAATATGGTATATCTGAAGGTATTTTTCTTTATTTTATTCAAGAAACAAGTAGGAATGGTTTAAAGCTGTCCCAAATCTTCCAGTGGTTAAGAGGCATTGAGACAATGCACTTTATGACCTGCTTTAGTTTTTCAGTCAGCCTTGATTTGATCAGGCAGTTGGACTACATGATGATCTGAAATATTCCAACTGAAATGTTCTATTCTAGTCTAGTCTAGTCTATTCATTTAACATTTAGAAAATGCTGGGAATTCATTACCAGATTTTGTGCTGCCTTTGCAGAATCTCATTGACTTCAGTAACTCTCTGAACAGGCAAATCCAAAGTTTGAATCAAGTTTAGACACAGCATAAATGAAGTATGGAGTTATCATCTGTCAGTGTAAAAGCAACTTTCAAATTACATCACCCAGTTTTAGGCACAGGCAAGCATATCACCTTTTTCAGTTGTGCATCAATTACTTGGGATGTTACATTATTAATTTATTCGATTGAGAAATTAATTCTGTAGTTCAGGCTTGTCCTAAATTCTTCTCTGCTTTACATGAAAGAAATAATATTTGCAAGTCAGAATACCTTCCATTTCTAACAAAAAATTGTTTGTATATAGGTCTTTGCCATCCATAAATAGTGCAACAACATAACATAAATAATTTACTTATATCTGCTGTAAAATGTAATATAGAACCTTTTTATGGCAACAAATTTCTTCACATTTTTACAAATATCCTGTCTCCCCATGATGGACAACTAATTTGTCAATAACAATAAATAAGCTTTTATAGCAGATGATCCTTATATTTACCAGGTATTTTTGAAAATACAGTCATGAAAAGATGAACACTTTACTGTGAAAAGCTTTAACCAATTATCTAAGCTGATATTAGACTATCGTGATAGACACTTTAAAGTCCTTTACTTTCTCTCTTAGGTACTAGGGCTGAAATGTAAAAGAAATATTTAGCAGATACCCTGTACATTTAACAACCAACAATGTGCTGTTAAAAAAATAAATGTTCCAAAAAAAAAGCCAAGCTCTCAGCTGTCCCCAAAGTAATTCAGCTCAAAAAGTAAAACAGATCCTAGAAATGATATAAAGGAATAATTTTTTACCTCATACATTTTGTAAGTGCATTTTTCAACTACTTCTACTCATGCAATGGCCCTTAAGGAAAAAAAAATCATTCTATGCATATAAAAATCAAATGCAAATATTACAAAATGCATATATATAATAAATGACATACATCCATCTACAGTTTGTGTGAAATGGATATCAAGCAATGAAGAACTGCAGTATCTAAAAAGGCTATTTTCAGTGAAAATAGTGTAGAAGAAACATCACTCCATCACTGCAGCAGCAAGTTCAGTCATGACTGTACTGTGTATCTTGGCATCTCTGCATTGAAGAATGTGTTAAGTACGACCAGGAACAAAATAAAATGCACTTCAGCCTTATTGCTACATTTACAATTAATTGTGTGGGCTGTCTCCAACTCACAAAACACTTTGTACACATCCTTACCTATATATTGCATATACAACTGTTGCTCAAACACATAACAGGGTATCAATTTTCAGCTAATGATGAATTGCTGGACCCACAAAGGTATTCACAACATTACAGTGCCTAACCTCTTGGCATCCGGCTGCCTTTGAAGCCGACAGCCTGGGCTAAGTGCCCAGACACAGAGAGATAAGTGCCTAGGATAAGGATTCCTATGAGCCAGCAAACTAAATAAGGAATAATTATTCCTCCAAAATAGGTTGCAAAGGTACTGAAAGGACAAGTTTAAGGCCAGTAGTTAGAATTAATCTTATGAAGTGTAAACAAAAGAACTGTTTCCCCAAATCAAGAATAAATAGGGCTTGAGAATAGATGTCTTATACGATACCAACGGATCTACCATTTGCTGCAGAGGTGCTAAAGGGCAGATGGTTCTCTGCCTCAGACATCTAAGGTCTCAAGAGAATTTATGGCTCTGAATTATAAGAACAAATTGTGTTTCACTCCGTCAGCACTTCCGACTGATTTGGCATGATGGCTGCTTGTCTCTGTTGTTGGTTTCAAAGATCCTGCATTGTCTGGGGATGTACTTTAAAAAAATGCATTGGTCTAGATTTCCCTTGGCTAAAATGATGATAAGTCTAACATTTGTATAAGGAAAATAGAGCTAACTTTCCTCTTACTGAAAAGAAAATTACATGTTTAAGCCCCATCAATTAAAAGGACCTATGATGAGGCTTCAGAGAGTGCTGCACTAGAAGTTATTGAGTAAAGAAGGGAGTCAGCCAGACAGACTCATTTCAGGTAGCTACTACAGACATCAGTAATTGTACCCACTGCTGTGGTATTCATTCACTTATTCATATATGACACAGGAAAAGAAATTAAGAGTTTGCATCTATCACACATTTCAAAGACATTAAGAGGGCACTGAAGAAAAGCAGCTCTTTGGCTACTATGGAGGAAAATAAAGTCTTACCACCAAATTCTGCTAAGCTTCTTTCACCTCGTTGCAGATTTGTAAAGCCAAGGTTTTCCTCAGTCAGCCCAGAGCTTGATTGGAGGAATAAAACAGTCACTATGAACTACCCTGTGTCAGTGATTACAATATCCATTTGTCTCCTGTCCAGCAGCTATGAAGTGCCATACCCAGTACCTGGGGCAAGGGGATGACAAAGGGAGGGAGAGCAGAGGTGGGAGCTGGAAATCAGGCTCACGGCAGGAGCTGCCTTGTTCCTGACAAGGCTCAGTCCAGCCACTCCACACCACAGTTACAGCTGAAGTCCATGTGCTTTTAAAACAGAGACATAACCAGACCTGGTCTACAACTCATTTTTATCTACATTGAGATGAAAATCACATCTTAAAATAAATTGTTCTGGGCTAGGCTTGTTTTGTTTACAGATACTCTGCGTAACAAGGCTTGTGGGAACACAGGTTCTCACTGTGAAAAAAAAAGTGAGATATTTGAATATATTGTCAGTACAGTAGATAAATAATCCTTTTGGGTGATCTAACAACAATGAGACAAATGAAAAAAAATGGGTAGGTAGTACCCACATAATTTCAGTAGGTAAACATAATAATATTAATAATAATAATAATAAATACTGGGTTTTGAAGTCACAAGATGCCATGTTGATTGTAAACCGTTAAATATTCGACTATATGAACTTGTGTGTCAGAAAATATTGAAAGTGTATTTGGAAAACCGCAAGCAGACTTGATAGAAAACCTGTACACAAAAATTAATTTTCTGGAAAAAAGACTGAAAGGTGAAGCTCAATGCAAATACAAGGGATGAATTGTCTCCCACCCCAGCTAGGATTCAGCACTACATTATGGATCAGCTAAGTAGGATATCTAAGAATGGATATATAAGAAGAAGATATATTTTTTTATTGAGAAAGTTGGACAGTTCTCAGTTCAAGTAATAACTACTGGGACCTCAATTGTACTACTCAGAACTATTTTACCCTCTGAACTATTTCCCCACATAAATATAAACAGCCTTATCATTGTAATAGGGAAGGGATCCAGGTATGGACTTTGACAATCTATTTGTTAGAAGAAGGTGTACCTCTCCTGACTCAGTACACAGCATTGCAAGTTTATTTCATGAGAATCAAAAATCACATTGTTCCTGAAAAAGCTCAAGACAAATAGCCAGGCCATATGTGGGATCCAGTCCTATCTGCCAGGAATTTCTCAGCTGCTTTCAAGTACACATGTCCTTTTTTACTATGTGTTATAGATCACTAGGCCAACAAAATTTTAATGTTAGTTTGTGGAAAGTTTCCAAAAGACAATTCAGAAATATGTGAAGGCAGGTAAGTTCCTATTCCAAGCAGGGCAACAGATGTCAGAGACTCAGAAGAAGCCTCAGCAAGAAACTCCTGTGAGACCCACGGGGTGCTGCTGCAGGCAGGCAGAGCCTCTGTCTGACAGAAGACTGAAAGCTTCCAACAATATGACATGACACAGAAGAACATAAGGAAAAACACACAAGCGCATTTCTCCTCCTCTTCCAGTCCTTCCACTGGTTATACTGAAAGTCTAGAAAATCTAGACCCAGTTATTGGAAGGACTGTTCCAACTGCCAGGAACCTAGATCAATATGAAAATAATTGATATTAAGATCTACAAGATGCTCCAGACTCTAGTTCTGTTGACAAAAATCAGAACACTTTTGTCACTTAATTAATCCATCACTTAAGCAGAGAGTTCATTATTTCTTGAACCTGAATGGTAAGAAATCAGAATTTTAAAGAAAAATAGGGTAAGTGACTGTTCTGCATGGGATCATAAGGGACTGTTCTGCACTGGTGTTGATAATCAGTCACTTCTAGCAATTATTTAAAGTAAAACCAACCTGCCATCCACTTGTGTGTCCCTAGATTCCCCTAAGAATAATTTTCTAGAGTATAAGTCAATAGGGAGTGACACCTAGGAAGATATAACAAGTTGAAGATAAAATTTCTCAAGTAGTAATTCCAAACTAAATGGTTCCTTAATTCCAAAGAGGTTGATGCTGGGAGGTCTGAATGCAGCCATGGATTTTGCACAGAGCTACCTTTCCCTAAGTACCCCAGAAATGACCGTGTCGCTGATGCCGCTGACGCCTTCAGGGTGGCTGAGCTCAGTGAGCAATGAGCGTTCAGCAGGCCCTGTGCTTCCACCAAAGCCAGTGCCATGGCACCTCACCTGCTATTTATGTCCAAATGTGGGTAAGTAAAATGCAGTTCAAGTGCACAAACTATCTGCACTACAGAAATAAACCAAATTCTTGTGGCTTTTCATTTCCCCAGAAGATCACCAAACACCTCAGCAAAAATTCACTGACTTAGTTCTGCAGAGGCAGTTAATTCTTCAGCCAACAGTGGCAGTACCTTTTGATGCAAAGTAATAGAAAGAAAATGATTTTTTAAAATAAGTAATATAAACAGGAGTTTACTCTGAATTGACAAAAGTGGCACTTAGTATCCAGTACACTTAAATATAATGGAGGATAAGAGATTTTGTTATAACCTTTGAACAGACAAAAACATTCTGCATTTCAAACCCATATACTGGTGTCTTATTACCTTCACTTAAGAAAAACTGCATCTCTTCAAAATCCATTAATGTTTATGACAAAGATTTTTTTTATTGCACAAGCGGGTTGGTGATGCTTTTTCACTAACATGTCAGGTACAATTATGAGCTTTTCTACTTAAAACTAACAGCTGTTAGGAGATCAAAGTGTCTCTTTTATATTATAGTGTTTTAGAAAAGGCATTTTAGCAAAGGGTTTATTGTTGGGTCTTACATTTACTAATTCTTTTGCAAAAAAATAGAAAGCATTGAGCAAGACCATGAATGAACACACAACGTTCTGATAAATACAACTCACCCATTCCTTTTGAACCTGTTTTTCACATTCCTGCATGTACTCACAGGCATACAGCCATTCATATTTCACAAGCACATGTGCTCACACAGATCCTTACACTGTGGTCGAAGCAGATGCTAATTCTAAAACAGAAAAGGAAGAAAGAATAATCCAGCTCTGCCACTGCATGAGACCACTGGCTACTGGCTTCAGTCATCAGAGCCAATTTCTGAGGTGACATGAAACAGGAGAGATCTGCTATTTTGCACTTCCATTCTGAAAAGTAAAACATTCTCTTTACTTTTTTTCTTTTTTTTTCTCTCCCTGAAGAAACAGTTCCAAATGTAGCACTGCTTATTCTGTTAACATCAGCATCTGATGGAAAATAACTGCAAAGAATATTCCCACCATTTCCAGACCTACAGATTTTTTTTTTTTCAGATTTAAAAAAAAAAAAAAACCAACTACAAACAACACATGTTTTATCCATTGATTTTCAGTGCTGTTTGTAAATGAAAGCCAACTTGCACAGCCTTGAAAGTGAAAGACTAAAAGAAAAATCTGTAGTGGAGATGTTTATGAATGGGTAAAAATCACCTAGCCACTGGAAAAAAAAAAAAAAANAAAAAAAAAAAGATTCTGAAAAGAATGAGTCCTGGAGGTCTGTGAGAGATGTTTCCTCTCCACAGTGACTCCCTGGATAATTATTTCATAAAGGATGTGGGATGCCCAAAGTCCAAAACAATGTAGTTGAAATAGGCCTCCACTTATGTTTACTGGTCAGCTGTTGCAATGCTTTCATAGCTATGTCTTTTTATCATCACAGTGGATATAAATATTTCCCTCTGGGGAAGCATTGCTCTTGCTATTTGCAGATTTAGAACTCATAGAGGCATAATATGAAAAAATAAATACACTGTGATTTTCTGTCTTCTGGCTATATGCCAGGTCCATCCTTAATAAGGAAAAGAGACCCTCTAGATTTTGGTTGTTTTGGTTTTTTTTTCTTTTCTAAAGACCTGGGGAACCTAGGTTATGAAAAGAAATTACTGAAATTCAAAAATATTTTCAAATTTTGCTTCTAAAGTAACATCAGTTCTGATTTATATGAAAGTAATAGCATGAACTCAAATCCTGACAAGTGGTTACCTAAAGTATTTTCCTCTAAAAGTAGATTTGCTTAAATATGGCCCTAATTCTTTCCTCCATTTGTCTACAAATCCCCATCTTAATGGGCCTGACTAGTTGCAAAGATTTGGATTTGATATTCTGTGTAGTTGAGATTCTAATAGCCAATTCAAAGAAATTCTAGAGAAGGTTCAGGCATAAAAATCATCAGTTCACTGCCAAGAACAGGTCTCAAGCCTCAATCCAATAGTTCATAGAAGATTGTGAAGATGATATGGGAGCTTATAGAATTCCTTATAAATATGTTTAGGCAGGAAAAGAAAGTCCACCACAGGAAGGACTGAATTTTGTTAAAATATTTATTTCTAAATAAATATAATCTTTGTTCTTTTAAGGTATTTTGCTCCCTGTAGACCTCTTTAATTCATCCGTTTTTACTCCATTCCTCCCCTTGTTTATTTCAAATATTTTACTGGTGGCATAAAAGACTTTTTTCAGTTGAGTTGTCCTGGGTTGCCTGATTTTAATAGTAGGCTGCTGTCCTACTTCTCCCTTGCATGTTTCTTAATGCTGTAATGGTGTTCAGGGATTGCATTCAGTCACCTCCTTTGAACTGAAATTCTGTACACAGGCAGGGGAACCCAACTTTTAATCATGCCTTCAAAGAAAAATAGCAGCTGTAATTAATGTTCTCCTCCTGAAACTTCTTGGTCTGCTTTGTGAAGACATTCCTCTTCTTTGTGGTCATAAAGTAATCCCAGTTTTCCAGTATTCAAAAAAAATCTGCTTTTTCCTAGCTTCAAGAAGATATGTAGCAAAATAATTTTTTATCTTTCTTCATGTATTTTTGTAGCCCTAAAGTTCACTATCAGGAAATAATTCTTAAAATTAGGTATATGCTATTTAGATTAGGTTATCTCTATTCATCCAATACTTATTTTCCTGTGATTCAAACTATCAAAATGGTTTGAATATAAAGAATTATTTAACTTTAATGAAGATAAGTCTGACTAGTGATGTTTAAGTTTAAGTGTGAAATTCAAAAAAAACCCCTCAACTTAGAAATTTAAAAAAAGCTGCAAAAATAACTGTCAGATAATTCTCTTTCTGAAACTGGACAAAATTAATTCTGTGGTTTTCTCAACATGAAATTATACACACAGAACTGTGAGGAGAATCAAGAAGGGATCACTTCAGACAAGTAGGTAAATCTAATGGCAAGGAAGTAAATATTACATAGATTCACAGTCTCCTACAATAAAATGGAGATGCACAGGGATAAAATGGGGTTATTGTATAAATTCTCTACATAGCTATACTGAAGTTAAGCCCTTACTAACAATATTCAAGTGCTCACTTGCAACCTGGTGCTCAAGAGCCCGTGTCTGCTTTCCTGGAAATTTTCATCAGGAGCCATGCAGGAACAAGCTGAAGTTTCCTTCTAAGTCATGCTTATCTTACAGAGATAACATCATATATGAGGAGCTCTGTTCATCAATTAGACTAAAAAATAAAACATTTTTCAGGCCTAAGGGACAATTGTCACCATTTCCCTTGGCCTCTTCCATTTCAGGGTGATCAGAATATTTTTCAAAGGCCTAAGTTATCTTCTGCAAAGACAGTTTCATTAAAAATTAAATATTTTGCACTTGTTTGAAAAAATTTTAAAGTATGAAATTACTTAGTGGTTGGATTTCTTATCTTAGCAATATTAAAACATTAAGAAAAAATGGGATTATTTTTAAGAATAGTTTTGAGGGTTTGTTACTTTGTTTTTTTTTTTTTAACTCAGTACAAAATAACATCGGCATTACTGAGACAAAGCAATTAAATACTTGAGAAATAAATGTTTATTTTCTCTGTGTATTTCTGAAATTTCACAAAACAAATTTCAATTTTTTAAATTTCTTTTTAATATCAGAGTTTTCAATATAATGAAAATACAATTTCTGAGTGGTTGCATGTGTAGTGCAACAAAGATGCTACCCTGTAATGTCTGGATCAAATGGTTTCCATGTGAGCTGAGGTGTATGTAGTTAAGAAAACAAGCATTTTTAAGGCATGAAGGGTGTCCCACACTGCTGTAGAAGTTTCTGAAACTATCTGTAATCATCTTTACAGAAAAAAAAAAGTCCCTTTTAATTAGTTTCATTTTTTATGTTTCTTACTTCAGTTTGTAAACAACTCAGTCTGGTTACACTTTTTTCATCAAAAACAGACATCTACCTCCCTCATTCCTCCAAGCACAACAACTTGTATATTTCTAAGGGGTTTTTTTAATCAAGTTATATTAAAAATTAGGAAGGCTGGCTTTATTTCATAAAGTATCTAAGCTGCAAGTTACATTTTCAAAAGTCATATATCTATTTTTTTTTTTTAATGTTAGCACCTATTTATCTGACTTCAAAGTTCTTTGAGAGCTGGCCACTTGGGTAAAAACACAATTAGGATCTAAAAATATTAAGGAAGCTTATCTATTGACTTCATACCATTGTGGGTAATAAAAAATTGAGATAATAAAGCTAAAACTTATGCATTGCTTCAGGTCTTTATGTTTCTTTACACCAGTTGAAAGCACAGTGATATTAAGAATCAGCAATACTTCTGTAAGACAGCAGTAAAATGAAGGAGTTAGTGACTCTGCAGCCATCCAGATATATAAACTTACAGAAGTCCACCTTAATTTTAAAAAGGTAACTGATTTCAAGTTGGCCACACAGATCCTGTAGATTTAAGAGAGTTTGCTGCACTGTCTCTATGCATTTAATACCAAGAGACTTCTGTTTCTATGCATTTAATAACCAGTGATAAAACCTCTCTTGAGAAGAAGTTCAGGAGTGAGCAGATCAGCTAATTGGTCATTTCCTGAAGCATGTTGGGATAAAGGATTAACTAAATTCATAAAGGTCTAGAGAAAGAAAAAGAGCCTTAGGACAAAAAGGACTAGCCAGGAGAACTCCTCAGACAGCTGTAACAGGCAAGCGAATTTATAGTTAAAGGAAAGTGTTCAGAAGACCTATGCATGCAATCAAAGAGAGATTCCAAACTGAACACAGGCATGTAAGACATGACAACAACGCAGAAACATTAGGACAGGAGTAAAAGCACTGAAATGGTTTTAATTCAGGAGTATAATAAATGGTGATGAGGTACTTGCCTGTTCTTGGACAGAGGATACCAGGTACATGCACCAGTGCAGGTGGCTCGGTGAGCAGCTGCAGAGAGAGCCTCAGGTTGAGCTCTGCGGGGCCGGAGCCTGGGGCAAGAGGTAGTGAGCTGCTGCCAACCTTTTGCACAACAAAGGGCATGGGGACCTGTGTCACTGCCAGATGACTGGGCACTCAAAATATAAAAGGTGAGGAATCCTTGTCTGACTGTGGAGTGAGCACTGGGAGTGGAGCAGGGCATCCTGGAGCTGCCTACTGCAAAGGGGTTTCACACCCAGCTCAGGTGGTCTGGCAGTGACTGCTAGAGAGGCTCCAGGATGGCCAGTCAGGAAAGCTTCCTTAACATATAAAATAAATTCTAGAAATACTGCAGTGCTTATTTTTATTGAATATCTAATTACTCACATCTGTTTTTTTGTTTGGCGACACAAATATCAAATTAATCTTCTGAATGAATCCTACCTTGTAAATACAGCAGACACATACTAAGGATTCTGGATAGAAGGTCTGATGAGTTATCTGATACAGACCACTATTTCTGTAATAATGGGGATGCACTTGCCTTACTGGGAAAGAACCAGCAAACAGAATCAAATGTTATGCAGTCTGTCAATAGTTGTACTAGGACAGGATTTAACCCTACCTATCCTTTTTTCAGATGCTAGAAACATGACTTCATTTTCAGTAACATTGTGAAAGGAACAAAGGCTCTGCATAACATCAACATCAGAAAAACATGGCAAGACAGCTGCCATCCATGCAGAGAGAAAGAGGAAAAACCTGCTCTTTCCATGCAAGTGCACAGCTAATAAAATCCCCTGGAAAGAATGGTAGCTGGTGGGAAGAAGAGGTTCTGCTCTTCTAGTCCAAACTTGGAAAGTCTCAGCTAGAATATATGGGTCTCACTCAACCTCAGCCAAGCTGCTCGGTGACATCAGATGAATGGATGCAACTCTGCTGCGAATTAACACTACAGTAAAAGGGAAATCTAGATACTTTACTAATGTAGGTATAAAATGGAAGAAAGGCTTAAGACATGGAAAGCAGATCAAACACTAGGAAAGTGGTTGGACCACAGTTTAATCCTTGCCACAGAGCAGCACTCTGTTTTACCAGAGATGAAAACTTACAAGTGCTCTATAGGTTTATTTGCATCTTATTTAATATTAGAATACTCCAGATCTAACTCTTTTTCTCTAAATAATACCTTACTGCAGTAAATCATCATTAGCTGTGAAAGAATTGTAAGGAAGTGGTTGCTTTGTCATAGATTATGTATTCATGGTATATAGTAACTGACAAAAGATGTCTGCATTTCACCCCCTTCTAATACAAGGTTTGATAGATCCCCCAGGTTTAATAGAGAATGAGACAAAAAACATGCCCACAATGACACAAAAAATATAGTCACCAAGTACAAAATTGCTTTTATGAGCATTGCACAACAGTGGACACTATTAGCTGTTAATACAAGATGAAATAGAAGTGTATTTCAGTGTGCATCTAGTCTCCTCCACACAGACCTCTGCACTAGCTCATCAAGGGCCTGGAGGATTTTTCTCTGTCCACACTACTCATCTGACCACATGGTTTCAGCAATTTGAGACAAATCATCACATGTAAATCTTTTATCAAAAATTATACTGGACAAAAATCTACTATTCATGGAGCATTTATATCTCACATATTATAATTCAGAAATACATGATTTAAAAATTCATTAACTCTGAAATGTGATGCCCATCAAAACTGTCAAAAGATGTAATGGGCAAAATGAAGGTACTTAAATGTACTCTGGGTTATATCTTGAATAAAGATATATGATTAGCCCCATGGACTCACGAGAAAGGAATTCCACCTTGCAGTAACAAAAAATCCATTCTATATTTTTCGACAAAAGTAGTAAGTGAGCATAAAAAAATGAAGATAGCATAGAAGACAAAGAGAACATAACAAAGCAAGTAAGGACTGGAGAGATGTGCTACAATCACTCATTGTTCAGTGCAATGCATAAATAATAGTGCTGATCCTAAAACAAAATCTTTGGCAAATGCCTACTGCTAAAATAGTAATACACCTTTGTTTGCAATGTTTTATGATTAATCACTGTCAAGTTTTGAAGTGGAAAAAAAAAGCAACAGGAACAAATCCTTTATTCTCCAGACTTCCAAAGAACTTTCTTGCTCTTCTTATTTAAATAAGTTTCCTCAGTGAAATACATACTTCTGCTGTAAGAAAAAGTAAAGGAACAAGAGTCTTCCCAACCCTTTATAATAAACCTACTATGAGAGTTTGCACTGAAAATTTCAATTCAAATGCGTATTTTCAAATCCCAGAAGAATTCAGTAAAAGATACTAGAAATTTAAGTATTAAAATTTTTTCCCTTTCATATTCTGATTTCTATTAGCAGCCAAAATACTACAACTTTGAGACTATTTTTCTCCATATTTGAAAGATCACAATCAGCCAAAGATGTACAAGTTCCACTGGATTCAGTGTTTGAAGAGACAGTATCCCTTTCCCACCATTTAGAAAGTTTTCAGTGATGGAAAGATGGAAAAGTAGGAAATCAGTTTCAATTGTGTGCAGGTTTTGGCTGGAATAGAGTTAAATTTCTTTGTAGTAGATTGTGCAGTGCCTGTTTTGGATTTAGGACAAGAATAATGTTGGTAATACAGAGATGCTTTCGTTACTGCTGAGCAGTGCTTACTCAGAGCCAAGGACTTTTCTGCCCCACATCCCAACCCCACCACGGAGGAGGCTGGGGGTGTACAAGGAGTTGGGAAGGGACACAGCAGGGACAGCTGACCCCAAGTGACCAAAGGAGCATTTTAGATCACATTGTGTCATGCTCAGCATATAGAGCTGAGGGGGAGAGGAAGAGAGAGGGACATTTAGAGTGATGGGGTTTGTCTCCTCAAGTCACTGTTATATGTGATGGGGCCCAGCCCTCCAGGGGATGCTTGAACACCTGCCTGCCTATGGGAAGTAGTGAATTAGTTCCTTGCTTTGCTTTGCTTGTGTGCATGGCTTTTGCTTTACCTTTTAAGCTGTCTTTATCTCAACCCATGAGTTTTCTCACTTTTACCCTTCTGATTCTCTCTTCCATCCAGCTGCAAGACTGAATGAGCAAGAGGCTGTGGAGGGCTTAGCTGCCAGCTGAGGTTAAACCACAACAAATAGTAAAAAGCAAAAGACAGCTCGGAAGAGCTTCTGCTCTCTTTTTTCTTGTGCTTGTTTCTTGCAGAGGGACTAACTTATTTTAGAACAGAGTAGCCAAAAAATGAAAATAAAAGGAATATGGGAAGAAAAAAAGAAGATACTAACTGCAGAATACCACTCCTGATAACTTGTCTGAAAAGAAATTTAATTCCAATGAAGAAAGCAACATTATATACATGTACCAGTTTAAGACACCCAAGCCACTGTGTAGAACATCTGTTTACAAGAAGACAAGTCAGGGAGACCTTGCTGTGCTTGTGCATTTCCACACACTGGCAAGTGCACAGGAGGTTTACTGGAACCCATAGAAGACATTTCTGTACAATCTGAAAGACAGGTGTCTTGGGTTGAAAAACATAACCAAAAATGTGTACTCTATTTTCATCTGTTGAAGCCAGTTGGGAGATATGGTTCTTTATCTCTTGTAACTCTAGGGGGGGAGAGGGCAGATGCTTTCTGTTAATGGCACACCTCTTAACACCAGATAAGGCAGTGCCTTCTTATCCCTTTCTCCACTTATCCTCCTCTGAGGGACATCCCCTGTGAATGGGCCATTTAAGGCCTCTCACATGACTGATAACATCACCTCATTCCATTGTGAGATGCTCCACCCAGTGGGAGGAGCCAAAGCCTTTCCACTGGGATAAAGCCAGCAATCCCAAACACCAAGGTAGCCTGTTTCCACTGGATTCCCAGAGAAAGGCTGGACCCTTTCTTGAAGATCATCTCTACCACAACGAAGCCACATCTGTCACTCCGGGAGGACTTATATTGGACTGCTTCCAGCACCCTGACCAACAGGGTGTCAGGTTTGCATTCTAACACTGTCAGTGGGCTTTTGTTCTATTGCTTTTATATTATTTTATTTCTTACCTTTTTTTGTTGTTTATTTCTTTTCTTTCTGTCAAATTATATTTCTGACTTGGAGTCTTACTGATTTTGCTTTCAAATCAGTACAACAGGCTTCAGATTTGGGCTCCTTGGGCGAATACATAAGGATCTCACTGTTCAAATATAACTCATCTGAGTTTTTCTAAAACTGTAAAATGTTAAGCCTGACCTAGGCCTTTCCACAATGACAATTTTACTTCTTGATACATAAACTAGTCATTGGCAGGTTTTTATCAACTACATGCACAGCTATCCTGGTAACCAAAGTCTAGACATTTTCCGCTCAGACTTTCCCAATTTTTCCTCTCCTGTGAAACTTCCATTCACTTGACTTACAATTCATCTCTTGCACAGGAAGAAAGACATGAAGGATGAGATTACATTTGGTAGGGAGGAGAGAACCAGAAAAGGGACTATAAGGATCTTCAGTTTCTCTTTTAGTCTCCTATCTCCAGAAAATGCATCCACAATACAGCCTCATTTTCAGGAATCTCCTTCTGCATGACCACACCTACAAAAGAATTAGAGCTTCACAGAGCCTAGGTCTGTTTCATACCATACCTCCCCCATGTCCCATGGGACAGACACTGGCCTGTGCTGTCACATGTGAAGCAGAACAGAATGCTTAGTCTCCTCCCTGTCATAACTGTAGTCAAGGCCAAAAGTACTTAAGGATGGAAATGCATCTGTCATGAACCTAAAGAGATTCCAGCAGCAAATCTTCATTGCAAAATCCTATCTGGAGAAAGGACATTAAAGCACAAAATAATGTGCAATAGAATTAACTATTGATCGGCTTCTTTTGATGCTGATTTTTTAATTGGAAAATAATATGCTAATATCCTAGGAATCACCTTTAACCATCTGGGTGGCTGTTACATTCAGGTTAGTCCTTTAGAAGCTGAAGGGCAATGCTGCAGATGACAAAAGTCCAGAGGCAATCCCACATGGGACTTCCTAAATTGAATTCCTGCTCTCATAGTGTTGTTATGCTTTCTTCCAAGTTGCATGCCAAGCTCGACTAGGGCACAATGAGAGCCTGATTCAAAATCAAAGCCAACAGACGATTTTTCTTTTTTAACCAGACACAGTGAAATGATGCCTATGGCATTGGAGAATTTACAGTCAGTCTAGGTCCCTGAGACAGAGGCACTGAAATTAAACAGGCAAGGACTTATCAAAAACTAACACAAGGACATGCACATAGAGCTACCTTCTGAAGTTGTAAATTCTGAGAAATTATCAAGATCATGTCTTAATAGATAACTTAGATTTTATTCTCAGAGCTAGTCAGGAAGAAGCCCAGCTTCTCTCAAGTGCTAAATCTAGTGACTAGTAATGGAGAGGATAAGAAAATATTTAAATTATATCCCAGACTCGTGATATTTTCCCACTGAGCACCTCCAAACTATTTTCAGAATATTTGTCAAATTCTCTCTTCAATTCTCCTCATACCTCTCTCTACAAAGGCAGGGTCATCCTTTCCAAGCATGAACCAGTATGGTGGGACTTAAATGGCTCACACAAAATCAGTTTCCACAGCCAGGATGCAACTGGAAAAAAATTACTGTAATGTATGTTTGAGTATGCAGAGTTCTACCCCACCACTAAGATATGGACACCAACACTCTGTCTGAAACAAGCCCTGTTCATTACAGGAAAACAGCATGTCCCTGGGCAGTGGAGTTTGAACACAAATTCATTCCTTGGCTGATTTGACAGTCTTCACAAAGAGAGGAAAACTCTCACCATCGCTTCTCAGACCTCATATGGGCAGCAATCACCTCCACACACTTTGTTGATAATTAATAATGAAAAATGAGAAATTCAAAGAATAAAGGATTTGTTGCATTTTGTCACTGAAGAGACTAGGGAAAAGGCCCATTATTATAATATTATTATTATGATTGAAGTCTAGAATGGACAAAATTCTTTCCTTCTAATAAAATTATATATATGACAGGAAAGGATATGTTTTTGAATCTCTGCCAAAGGATTTAGTTCCATATTTTTACTTGGAATAGTCTTTCTTTTTCTTTTACACATTTGTGGCTGAAAATTCCCTGCCAGCTGTCATTTAATTAAATTTTGATAACTGAGCTCACTGGATTTCCAGCTGCAAGAGAATCTCTACTGGAGAACAGCTGTTATGGATCTGACCAAAGGTTCATCATCCCTGATAGTCCTTTTCTGGCTATGACTCATAATGGAAGAGTGGAAGAATAAACATATGTGCTGACATATTGTTCTAGCCTTCAATAATCTCCAGCTCAAGGGGTTTTTGAGAGAGGGTGCCCTTAACCACATCAAAAGCCCTTGCTAGAATTTTTCTTCATTACTACACTTAGTCCCCCTGAACACAAGTAAAAGCTATAGTAAATGGTCAAGGGGTTCTCTCAGCATCATTAAGTCTAAACTTTACAGTGCCTAAAGATCAATCTTCTTTTTTCTTCTTTCATGATTACAGTCTTAAGCTCCAAAAACCATAGTTTTATCCTAATACTATGGCAAAGTCTTCCCAACATTGCATGTACTTTGCAGCTTTGCCTTCTTGCTAAGCTGGTGGTCTCATTCGTCATATATATCCATCACTTTCCCCCCTCTTTTAGGAACAGATCTGCCAAGTATATTTAGGTACATTTCTATGCAGCTTCCCAGAATATTCCAGTATCTAAAACAGTAGATATATTTTTATATCCCCATATGTGCGTCTGCAGATTTTTCTTCATGGACCCCAGAAAACTGGCCAAGAAAAACAGCATATGCAAGAATCTGAATGTACAGGCATATACGCACATCTCTAAAGGCTGCATGGAAGTCTTTTTGAAGTAACAAGTTCTTTAGTTTCTAGGACAACTGAAATCAAGGACTAGATGTATTTGACAAGCAATTCAGTGCTCTGGAATCAAGAGAACTATTTTTTTTTTATGAATGACTTAAAACACTAATTACAGAATAATCCCATATATATATATTTTAGTGATTCTTTACAATAGACTAGCAGTTATCTGGTATGTACTGAACCCCTTCTTGCTATATATTCAAATATGGTGATTTCCTACATCTATTTCTGTTGGTACTTATCCAGTAACTGCAGTGTTTTAAAGTGAAGTTTTCATATAAGATGCTGAAAAAATATTTTCCCATGCATCTGAAATAATTGTATTTATAACAATAAATTTAACAAGACACAATTGGTTACTGATTTGAGTTCACCAATTTCATTAAGTTTGCTTCTAGAAGTCCTATTTCATACTGCATAGCTCCCTCTGAAGTCACCAAAAGGGTTTCATTTTTCATAGTTTGGAATGTTCATTAGATATTTATAAGAAAAATGAGAACAAACTATGCTACAGTGGATAGAACAAAAACAATTTCATAGGGCAGTAAACTCTCATACTCCAGGGCATAACCCAACTGGTAATTTATAGGGTTAGGAAGAAGCTTTGCTCACAGACAGATTATTTTGAAGAGAATATAATTAAATGTTAAGTACCTTCCATCAAACCATCTGCTCACTTGTAAACTGGATAAAATACAGTATCACAACTTCTTTGCCTGTATCTCTGTGAAGCCAGCTCCCTGCCTACCACCCTGTCACCAGATTTAACTGTTTCTAAGTGATCATTATTCTGATTGTCCTTTTAATTCAAAGGTGCTTTGAATTTGCTTAAGCACAATTTGCTGTCCAAGTACCTTATCATTTAACATCATTACATTTTTGTAACAATTTTTCAATTAATATATCTCATAAAACTCCTCATCTATAACTTCCTTCCCCTTTGGGTTGTATCATACTTTGTTAAATAGGTTCAACTTCATACATTGGAAAAGGAATTTTAAAAAGTGGAAAGGAAAAAGTGCTTTAGAGTTTCTATGAGGCTCCAAAGTGAATGCACACAGTAACATAAGGGCCTTTCACTCAATATAGTGCATAACCACAATCCAGACCCAGAGTGCACCTGTAAGGCTTGGCCACTAGAAGTAAAAACATCCACTCTTCTTGTTTCTCCCCATTTCTTGGAGGAAAAGGGAGTTTTTCCAATTTTAATTGCAATAAATAAGGCAGGGAATTTGTTCTCATCACTCCCTTCCATCCAATGCCCACACAGCCCACTGCAGCTGGCTTTTATGAGTGAGAGGGCTGGAAGCAGGTCCTGTGGACCATTTCATCAGCATCAAAATGAGCTGGTGTCAGCTCCTCATGAAGAGACAAGCATGACTTCCAGCAAGATGGAGCAGAGGGGCAGCCTGAGGTGTCAGGAGTGACAGCCACAAGCTGGCCTCCTCCCTGCCTCCTCAGAAGGCGCACACCACAGTGGAGGGGACCTGCCTTGCAAGCATCCAGTCCTTCCAGAGCCAGAAAATCCACCTTGTCTAGGTGGGTCAAGGTTGGAGACTGTGTCTGTAGCCTTCTACTTACCTCTACTTCCCTTTTCCCCAAAGCTGAGATTCCTCTGAGAGAAGGAATAAGAAAAGTTTGCTTTAACAAATCCATCAACATAAACTGCTTGATAACTTAAATCAGGAAGATCTTCTGTGACAGTAAATTATGCCCAATAAGAGAAAAAGATTAGTATGTTTGATTAGTCATGATTCTTGCACAGTATTTAAGAAAACTGTGCTTTCAGAATGAAGCAGCATGATTTGATTTCTGAAATACCTTGTGTTTGAGATACCCACTTACTTTATAAGCAACTACTCTACCTCATTGATATACAATGTGCAACTACAGCTCTCTGAAGTTAGGGCAAAATCCTACTATCTGACCTTCAATCAAAAAAATCTGTTAAATGACAGAAATCATTTGTCACAGAGCTGTATCTTAAGGAACGGAGGTTCGAAGAACCTTTTTTAGGTTCACTGTGGTTTAGAACAATTAATGCTAATACAAAAAAAATAGTTCCTAGTATGATGACAAATTACAAACAAAAGTTATTTGGTTACTTTTTTTACTGAAAATCTAATATCAGCCTGCTGATGGTAAATGAAAGGGAAGTACAAGGAGAGGTATTGACATTTTGTATTTCTGAACTCATCCTTGGGACAGTAAATTCTTTCTTTGGCATTTCCTTCACATTCACTTAGAACACGATAAATATATCTATCCAAGCAACTATATCAACCCTAGGAGCTTATTTTACCTAAGTTCAAGCGTCTTGTGTTGTTATGTAGGTGGAAAGGCAGATTCGTTTCTTCTTCTTCCTCGAGATGAGTAGGTGTGTGGAAAAATGCCACATGCATCAAATTATCTTTGATTCATCATTATAACATTCATACAAATGATTTGTGCTTAGGAACTCATTTTTTATCCATGCATTCTTGGCAAGTATACAGTATACAAAAGAAAAGACAAAATCCCAAGGACTCCAGTGATTCAATATTCAGTTTGTATCTTCATTTGCTCAACACTGGTTTTGTTCTTTATTCTTTGAGCAACATTTTGTATAATAGTAATTAGTAAAATCCTATTGCAGTCAAAACTTTTTGGAAAATGCCTCCTAAAGGACTTAGAATCCCTTTCTTAGAAATACCTATGGTTAGAGTAAATCACATTAGCTATGGCAGCCAGCTGAGCTCATTTCAACTGTGAATGTTCTCTTTTAATCCACCTGAATCTCCTCTACTCCTCCCTACACATTTTGTGGGCAAGGAAAACCAAAGGCCTTGATTATACAGAATGCCCCAGAGTATTTTCTTCCAGAGAATTTAAACATAATATTGAGGACACATTGCACCACTCCTGAAGTCTGCAGTACTGGTATTATCATAAATCTCAAACTGACTTCCTTATTTGATCTTTTCCCAGCATGTGAACATGGAGGCACTGGAAGCATCTGTGGGATTCTGAATACATCTGAAGTAATGTGCACATCAGTCTCCTGCTGAATGGGTCTTAAATCTACAGCTTTTATTGTTCAGGCCATTGCTTCAAGTTGACTTGCAGTGCAAGAGGATTCCTGCAGAGGCTTTATTTAAGTCCAAATTCTGCAGTCTGACATAAACAAAATGCAAATTCTCAGCTTTTTAAATGCAAAATATATCTGCTAACAAGCCTCTCTTTGATTCATGTGACATGCAAAACCAATTGGGAGAGTGATCTGTGTGGTGGAAGAAATGGTTTTGTCATGTCATTCCAGTCAAAACACTGAGGATTGTTTTCTAGCTGACCCATAAGCAACCCTCAAGAATCATATCCTCTTCTTTCTCTCTCTCTGTAGAAAAAAGATATTTCCTATTTCACTTGTAGACCTAGCAGGCTAAAATTTTGTTGATTTCTGATGCTATAGAAGTGAAATAGAATATACACAATAAAAATATTATTAAAATGGCTTCTTCATCTGAATTAAAAAAAAAAAGCAACAACAAAAACAAACCTCAGTTTTCCCAGGCTTATTCCATCCCACCACAGAAACCACTTGAGTATTGCAAAATAGCAGAAAGGTACCGGTTAGCTGGGTTTTGGGATTTCAAAGGGGTTTTGCTTAATTATTCATACAGCAAATTCAGGGAAAGGTATCATTAGTTCTCTTTTTCCTCAGTTCATTTAACACAGGTCTCTCTGCTTCTTCACTTAGTGTTATTATTTCTAGGTGTGAATGTCTTTTCTGTCATGTGAAATTGAAATCCAATCTCATTAACATACAATTTCTTTTTAGATTGCATTTTCTCTCTTGTCTATAGCTAGTATTCACTATTTTGCTTTTTGCTTTCTTTTTTGTTTCAGCTCTTCCTCTAGAATATCTTTTGGAATGTAGTTTGCATGAAAGATGTTTACAAAAAGCAAAGGATAATCTAATTTCTTTTTACCAAAGAAAACAAAGTCCACTTCATGCAAGGCTGATATCTATTATTGTTGTTATTCAGGGAGGGTAGATGATGAAATTGTCAGAATAGCAAGTGAGGGTGTATCCTGCATTATTGCTGTTCTGTAAGGACACAGGGAATGGAACACAAAATATTGTTTTGTTTGCAATCATTAAATTCTCTGCTGCAAAAAAAGTAACACTGAGCAGATGCACCTTTTTTCTGAACAGAAGTGTTTTCTCTTCCTAATTAATTGGGGACTTATTCAATACTGGCTCAGCAATACAAAATTGACCTTTGAAGATCAAAGTGAAAAGCCATATGGGGCTAAATCTTGTCTCTCTTATGCATGCTAAACTCTCACACATTTCAGATGAGTTTGCATCAGGATTTAGACAAGTGGTCGTCATACACCGTGGAAAATGGCTCCTGGGACAGTTTAATTGTACATCCAAAAATATTGTGTTTCACTTTACTTTTTTTCACCCTACCCTCTTTCTGGGGGTTTCTTCTGGGAAAGTTTCACCCCCACTCACATCTCCCTCAATCATCCCATTTTGCTTTAGCACAGTTGGCAAACTTTTTACAACACAAAATCTTGGGAGCGAGAATATTAGCACTGCATAATTTAGGAGAGCCTCCTCATTACACTGCCTCTTCAATTGTTTGAAATCTTTTTGCACCTAAAGGCATATGTGGAAGCCAAACCAGGATCTAAATGTGCTTACATTACATTACTATTTCTTGAATACCAACAGCCAGAGGGTTAAACATATAATTCAGCACAAATCAAATATTTTTCTTTCAAAATACCTTACAAAATATACTGTACTGACTATATAGTTTTATAATGCATAATATAGTTTATATTTAAAATTCTTATTACAATAATACTGTATCTGCTGCCATAAGGATTGTTTTAACATTTTTTCCTCTGAAATACTCTTAAAGTAAGTCCTAAGGTATCAGAAGGTTAAACTTGTAAGACCTCAACACCAACAATCGCCAAAAACATTTTAGAGATTTATGGATTCAATTTACTGTACTTCCTTCTTATTACCAGAGTTGCATTTTATGATGAACACAGAATACATCCAGGCACAGAATACAGTCTATGGTCTACAGTCATTCTAATCTGGTCTACAGTCATTAAAATGAAGTCTGAAAAATTCCAGGGCTCTGACATTGTCAAAATAGCCAAATAACACAGGCTGCAGATGTTTAGAGTCTAATAATTCTTCAAATTATTCGGATTATTGCATGACAGCCACAGTCATGGAGGGCTGTACTGTATCAACCACAATCTAAGTAGGGGAGAAGTTCTTTAAGTTTCAGCAAAGTTTTAGCAAAGTCCTGCACTGGTATTTTTTAGGCAAAATGAGAATAACCTGGATGGTGTCAATCAACATAGTTCTTTTATTGTCAATACAGATATGTTTGACAACACAATGGTGAAGATAACTTTTTTAGACTGGTTGAAGATGGAAACAATAATGCAATCTCACTGTATGCCATCTTAGAATTAGATAATAGCCTGAAAGAATTTGATTATATTCATCAAGATGTTTTTAAATTAGAAGATGGGAAGACAAGACAGGTGGTAGTTCACTTGCAAAAGTGAATAAAGCTTTTTAAGAGTTCTCCAATCTCATGTTCTTCTTATTTTAAGACATCTTTCTGGATGCTGCAAGTGGAGGCAGCAAAAAAAACTACCCAAACTCTCAATCAGTGACCTTAAAAGGTCAAATACTACAGGAATAAACATGAAATCTGGTACAAAACTATATTCAAGTCTTGTACTCTGTTATGCTTCTAGGTTACATATTTAAAAACCCAGCACAATTAAGTCAAATATGGAAGGCCTCTCAAGGGTGAAGCACAAGAATGCTTCAGTTGACCACACTCTGTGAAATAGTAAAATACTTACCTACCAAAGGGTGAAGCTGACAGGATATCCTAATTAATAATTTTGAAGTATCTCAGATGTCTGTCTACACAAGTTCTCCATAACAGTTGCAAAAAAAATACTCAGGATAAAGTTCTGCACTAAATTAAACTACTCACATCCAGTCCTACTATGGCAACCTGGTTCTCTCAGAAGTGATTAATTAATTAAGAAAAAAATATTGCAGAAGAGTTATTTGCATAAATTGTAATGTTAAGACATGAGGAAATAGAGAGATGACCATGGTCAGGCTAGAAATTAGAAGCTTCTTAAGTAGCTGTTAAAGAGAGAGTATTATTTCAGTAGATTTAGGGAGAGCAATAAAGCCCAGAGGTTTTAAGAGAGATCTAAGGCACTTTTTGCATGGGACCATACATCCCAATCACTCTAATCAGGGCCCACTATTTCTCCAACCAGGTACACTCACAGAGGTGAGAGATGTTCCCAGAGGCCAAGCCAGGATTATAAGCAAGAGAGAACCACAGTCCTCCACTCCAGACGCGGGAGGACTTGTGATGCTGCAGGCAAGCAAAGGCCATGCTCCTGGCTAGGGAGCTGAGCTGTGACCTGGATTCAGTTCATTGCTCTGCTACTCATCTCCCATGTTTCCTCAGGCACATCACCATCCCAGAAGCTTTTCATGTGTGACAGAAATAAATATCTATCACCATCAGAGGTAGGTACAAGGATCAATAACTGTATGGATTCAAGATACCAGAGTAACAGCAAACATTCAACTACCTTTATAGGGTGTTTTTATTTCAAAAATCTCAATTTTTATGGGCACAGTGTCCTCAGCTCTGTTAGCACACCTATCAGGCATTTGCATTTCAGGCCAGGTGCCAGAAGCACTGCTAAGAGGGCAGAGACCAGCAAGGGAGGCAGCTCACAGAAGAGAGGAGGCACCAGGGATGATGCACTGCTTGTGGTCCTGCTGCCTGCTGAGAGCAGCCTGGAGCCTGGCCCGTGGGGAGACAGAGAGAGTGTGTGTCTGTGTGTGTGTGTCTGTGTGTCTGTCTGTGTGTGTCTGTCTGTGTGTCTGTGTGGAAGTGTTAGGAGGAAGGGTCAGGCTGGAGGGCAGAACTGGACCCCTCTGAGCAGATGGGATTGCTGTCCTCTGCCTCCCACAGCCCCAGCATGAAAAACACCACTGGTGTTTTCTCTGGGTCTTTCTCCTCTGCACTGATATTTTGATTATTTATATTTTGATTATCCTGATTCACTTCCATCCTCCTTCACTCCTACCCATGCCAAGAGAAGCACAACTTTGGCCAAGGCTGTTCTGTCTTCTCTGGTGAAACAAAATCAGTTTCACCCGCTCTCCTGGGGGGCACTGAGCTGCTGTTGGCTGCTGCATCAAACGATGGCTCTGCCACTGACACCATCACAAGCTTCTTTTTAGTTCAGGTGCTGGCAGGCTGCATGTCTGCTGCTTTGTTACTGCCTCGTGGATGCTGTCTGATGACTGCATCCCCAGAAGAAAGCACTGGGATTAGTATGCAGCTTATCTGTATTTAACAGTCAGCCAAAATATCAAAAAGCTATGTATAAAATTGTATCTCTGTTGCTACCCAAAGGAGTCTATACTCTTCTGTGTTTTTCCCATGAACATTGATTTTACAGTATATTATTCAATTAAGACTTCTTCATATGTATTTTGCAGTTGAAGTCATACATCCAGCTTGTTAGCCTAAAATTCACAGACTGCCTCCAGTGTTAAAGTTTCACTTTTAACTGGATACTCAGATTCCTGTTTCTAGAAAGTGAACTTAAACTATAGCTCCCCGTGGGGCATTTCAGAGAATGACTCTAAATAAGCCAAAGGCAATATATTAAAGAACAGATCTCTATTACAAAAGATTACAAATTCACAGTAACTGTCAAGAAAGAAAGGCCACAGAAAATTCAAGAAAATAGACTAAATTCAATAAATATGCTTTATTGATGAGTTAGTTGAGAGTAGACAGCTTTGCAGAAACAACAGCTTAGAAGACAGATCACTGTCTGGGATAATAAGGGTTCACACCCACATCTGGCCATAATTCTCTTATCCCCATACAGAAATCAGGTCTAACTCAAATAATCAAAATATCAATGCAGGATTTGGATTCTAAGCCCAAAGTTGCCAAAAGGTCAAGAGTATAGAAGGGCTCAGTTCTAACTAGCAGCTGAGGATCTCATTTACATTCACAGTTTCTGCATGTGCACAACAGAAAAGGAAGGAAGAAAAATCTTTTGCACACTGACTCACTGGATTGTTTAACTTGAAACATTTCCTGCTTCAGGGCTTGTTTAATTCTCACCATAGGGCATCCTCGCCTTTACAGAACTGAAGTTCAAGTCTCTTAAATGCCATGTGATCCCATGGCATCAGTATTTTAAAATCCTTTACCCTCATGGTAAATTAGTAAAGTTTAGTGACTTCATCATGAAACTAGTCATTTAGGGGTCTTGTATCTGGCAAGGCTTTTATGATTTTTTGTGGTTTGCTTTTGGTTTTTGAGGGGGTTAGTGAGGATTCTTGGTTAATCACTTGGCCCCACCAATGTTTTCATTTTGCTCAAGTAAGGGATTTCTTTTGAATACAAAATTCTGACTAAATTTTTTAATCAGCTTTTGCTCAGAAACTGTTTATTTCCATCTGCATTACAAATGTAGGATTTAAACAACCTATCAACTCAGCATAAGCAGCAAGTCATCTTGTCAGTCTGTCCTTTCCTCTCATGGATGCAACTACTGTATTCTGTGGTTCTGAAGAAAGGAAATAATAGGATTAGAAAAACATTGAGGAGAAGGGGATGTCAAACAAAAGAAAAGCATGCTGTGGTGCTAAAGCAGTCTCATCTACTACTGGGAATTGTAATCCATTTGTGCTAAAGACTTTGCCTCTGCTAATTAAACAAAACAAAAAAAAAACCCATGAAAGACTTATATAGTTTAATACTGTAGTGTGGCCTACAGGGAAACATAATTAAAACACATTTGAGTGTATTGGTTTTGGCTTAGATGGAGTTAATTTCTTTCATAGTAGCTACTAGAGGCTGTTTTTTCAGTTTCTGCAGAAAACAGGATTAATAATACAGAGTTATTTTAGCTATTGCAGACTCTATTACATAGAGTCTAGGCCTTTTCATACTGTCCTGCCAGCGAGGAGGCCAGGGGTGCATAAGAAAGTGGAAAGTAACACACCTGGGACAGCTGATCCCAAGTGACCCAAAGGGATATTCCAGACCTTATGGCATCATACTCAGCAGTAGAAGTAGGGGGAAGTTGGCTGAGCAGCCTCTGCTCAGAGGCTGACTGGGCATCAGTCAGTGGGAGCTGAGCAACTGCTTCCATTTTGTATAACTTGTCTTTTTTGGGCTTTTATTCCTGTCTATTTATTATTTTTTTGTTTCATTACTATTACCATTATTATTAAAAGCAATTACTGCTCTTATCTCAACCCAAAACCTTTCTCACTTTTACCTTTCCAATTCACTTCCACCTGTCCTGCTGGGGCAGGGAGTGAGTGAGCAGCTCTGTGGAGCTTAGTTGCTGGCTGGGGTTAAACAGCAACACAGTACATGTAAATTTAGTCATTAATAAGTAATCTAAAGTACAGTCAGTCATACAAACACACCATTATTTAAGGATTACAATGTGTGAGAAAGCCAGCAATTAAACAACCTTATAGATCCCATACTGAGCATACCAAAAACATAATGCCCAACTGCTTTAGAAAAATTTTTCTATACATCTTAGAAGAAAGTGCAAAAATGTGATCCAACAGGAATAGCTAATTTCTGTAAGCATTTTCAGCTCTTATGCTTTGTATCACCATTAGACAGTTTTATTAAAAAAAGAAATACTATTTAAATAAGTCAATGTAACATCAGATATACAGTGTCATTTTAAAAGAAAAGCCTTGCAGTCCATTTTCTTCATCTTTAGAGACACAAATCACGGGTTTTTTTTCAAGTTCCCCTGTATTGGCTCAGCTCCAGGTACTAGGCTAAATAAGCATTCACTCAAGACTTAGTTCTGTTGAGTGAGGGTGGTATTGAGAAGAATGACCTTCTCTGCATATTAAAGTTTACATAAGAAAGGTGAAAAACTGTTTTTGACCTTGTAAAAGGCCATTCTTTCTGTTTAAACAGAGCTGCAGGCAAGCAAGGAGCATCCTGAATGGCGTTAGGATTGTGTGCTAACCATGCTGAAGGCTGTAACTGTGAGTGAATAGCATCTGAATATTGGTCAGGAAAACACACAAAATAAAAGCTGAAACCTATGTCTACTGATAATCCATCAGCTTTAAATCAAAAACTATTTTGAAACTCAAAGTTAAGACTTAGGTTGTTTCTCCTATCAAGCCCAAAAAACACCAGAAAAATCAAACCAAACCAAAAACAAACCATACCACACCTCCTCTCTGCCCTCCTCCCACTCCAAAAAACACCCCAACCACAACTGAAAACAGACAAACAAAGAAACCCCAACCACTTTTTGCTTAGAGTATTTTCCTATTCCTGGAATATGAGCAAGTCCCAGAAAAGAGAACAATTGGGATTTCAAACACAGAGAGTGCAATGGGACTGTGAGACATGACACATCAGTCTGTCTCACATGTAGATCAAGGTAATTCAGATGAGAATTCACTGTTTCAGAGATGAGCTGAACTCAAAGAGGAACGAGAGCAATTTGACATTCCCACTTGCCGCAGTTTGCAAAGACAACCAGTGTTTACAGAGGTTTGCTTATTGTTCTCACAATGCCTTTTCTTGGCCAATTCTTGTGTGCAAACACCTTAACAACACAGTATAAAAAGCCCAACCTGCTTTAGCCCCCTGCATTCCCCAGTGCACATTCAAATGAGGCTTATGCAGCTTGGCCCAGATGTGTGCACGTTTCCATGCAGTGAGGTAAGCAGAGAAAAAGCCAAGATCAAAGCCTCTCCTCTCCCAGGTGAATCACAGAGCTACAGACTCACCCTCCCACCCACTGAGCTTAGTTATTCACGAGACACAGGATGTTAGTCCTATCAGAAAATACTACTCAAGCAGGGTAAAGCTATGAGTGAATACCTTGGAAAATGCTGCTGGAAAGAACTGTAAACAAGTACTTGTAAGTGTCCCTCTGCTCTCTGCAGAAAATGGGATGTTGAGGTGGAGCCAACACAAATGTTCACAGAGAAATACAAGTTACTGATGATTTCTGCCCCTCTTGGCTGTTAAATACATACTAGCAAAGATCTTGAAGAGTCCATAAAGCTTTACTTTTTAGAGCCATCTAGCTTGCAGAATTTATAATTTCACTAGCCAACTCCATCACTGGTCTGATCAAGCTCTGCTTCATACAATTTCTACCATATGTGATCAAGTTTTGCTGCATACAATTTCCACCAGACTGCTCCCTCCTCAAGTATTTCCAGGGCTCATCCAGCAGGACTTGCCTGATGACTCCCTGCTTGTGTCCCTGTGCTAACATTACAGATTATCCCTCAACTCCACCAGCCACTTGTCTCCCCAGTTTGCATGCCAAAAAGACAGGAGAGCTATTCCTCAACCTAACCATGTCACACTGGAGGTATTCAACACCTGGAGTTAAAAGCAAAACTGTTCTCTATGTAAATATGAAAAATACATGATTCTGGAGATGCGCAAGTCTTGCAAACATGCAGAGCTTCTCAGCCTTTTAAGCTGTACTTTAAATATCTTCATGATATTTCAGTGCATCTTGAGTTACTTCTGAACCCTGGAGCCTTTTCAGTCCAGCTCACCTTAGCAAGACCAGCTAAGCCATGCACATACAGTTCCTCTCTTCTTACCTGCAGTGTTTTGTGACAGGTTTTCCAGGTGATCCTGGGAGTTTCTCTATATATAAAAAGCTTGGCCTCTTTATTCTATGTTTAGTCGTATTCCACCCTCTTCCTGCAGATTGATAAAGTGTATTCATTTTTGGTCAAGAGACAGTCACTAAAATTTAAGTATTGTCCTGAGGTTGAAGGGTATATGTTGGAAAACTTGTCAGTAAATGTAGATAAATATTTGCCAAGAAGTATTCAAATATAGCAATTTTCCTAACTACAGAATAATTCTGTAATGTTGATTGGAATTCACAGAACATATGGAAGCTCCCTTAACCATCCTATGTACCTACTGACTTCTCTTTGAGCTGCTGCAAGGACAGGCAGCATCCGCAGTTGTTGCAAAATGTGCATTTATATAACAATATAAATGTATCTACTCTAATTTTAGCTCCTGCTGGCAGGGGAAAGTGTTTGCAGCTAAAATACAAAGTTGAAGTTTTTCTAAACAATTTATTCCTACTTACTGTACCACCAACCATACTCACACATGAATAAAGTGCAAGGCATTTTCAGTTTATATTTCAAATCTCAAATATGTTCAATTACAGCTTAGTTAATTTTCTACATTTCTTCTGATTGCTCTGCCCCTGCACTGTAAATGATGAGAAGCTCTCTGCTCTGACTGCAGTACAGACTCCTTTCCTCTCACTATCAATAATCCCATTGAGAATTATGAAGCAGCCTTACAAGATTTGGTTAAGCTTTATTATTTTCATAATTTTCTAAGACTGAGTATTTCCATTGTTACTACTAGGATAGGTTATATTAAATATTGCTCCTGTCAATTAAAAAAATATTTTCACATTCAGAAACATTTCCATGCTTATGCAGTAGCTGAACAAAGTGCCAGAGGAGGATGGAATATCCCTCAAGACAGACAATAGATTCCTTTTTCATTCCTTCAGTTTATGTTATGTTCAGGTTTGGGATTTCTCTTTTGTTTTGTTTTAACTGGTTGCCATGTGAACTGCAATAAAGTATGCAGCCTTCTATACCTGTTAATGTCTTCCCATTTTGAGAAAAGAGAGGCAGCTTTTAATGCACCTCTCTCTGAGAACAGATTGTGTTTCAGACTCGACCTCATGCAAAAAGAGAATTCAAAATATCATAAGCAATTCAGTAAAACTGCAGCTTGCACACAGAAAATCTGCCAAAGTGCTTTAATTTGGGAGCAAAACTACTGACTTTATTATTCCAAATAAAAAATCATCACTAAGAGGACTAATAGCAAGTGCTATCTGTGGAATAGCTCTTGAATACTGGGATTTGGTTATTCATCTGAACTTCCTGAAAACTGAGCATTTATTAATGAAAAACTTTTATAATTAGTATTCAACCTCTGCACAAACCACATTATCTTGTAGATCAAGAATTAAGTAAAATGCATAGGAATATAAAAACATTTGTGACGGAGACGGAAGAAGGAGAGAAAGAAACATTCTTTGCAGGAAAACAACACTTAGATTAATGCCAAAAAAAAACCCAGGACTGCTAAATATGATGGGAAGGAACTCGTACATTCCAGCCATATGCTGAGACTAATCTCTTCTAGAAAAACTGCATTCAATACAAGTGTATCTGTAGAAGAGCTCTTAGCTGGGTACAAACCATAGACACTTATACTCAATTTGTAAGGAGAGGAAATGGAAGAACAAGAGGGAGAGGAAAAGCTATATTAAGAAGTCAAATTGCAGGAGCCCTTTGACTGCCATTACAAATTGAAGATCTTCAAAACTGAAAACCTGCCATTAATCTCTTATTTACATGGAGAGCACATGCTTCTTTTTATCTGAAATACTTACAGTAATGACAGGAGCTGAGACTAGACAGATAAACACAATATGTCTGGTTATCAAGAAATTTGAATTTCTTATCTAAATTTGGGGTTGAGGCTGATATTTGCTTACTGTGAGCAGATAGTGCATCTGCTCAGTGAAACTTATGTTCCCATCATTTTTACTGCTAATAGCACTAGTGAAGCAGTACTTTCATGGGGCCCATTTCTCCAGGAACCACTCATTTCTAAGGGGCAGGAAGTCTATTTACTGAATTGGTCCCAAAATCAGAGATTATAAACCCCAAAATTTTACAGTGGTGAAGTCCAACAAGAAGCTAGGCACAAATCTATAACATTCACTCAGAAAATTTTAAACTAAAATTGTTCTGAGGGAAGCATGTGAGGTAAACAAACAGACATTTTATGATGCAACTGTTCTGAGGAAATTTCCAAGAAGGACTGCTTTTTCCTGCATTTTTAATCACACTTGGTAAACATGGCAGCTGTATATATCTGCTTCTTCCTATGCATGTCTGCCCTAGAAGTGAGTGACTGTGAGTGGCCATGTTTATTTATCAGTTTATTTAATTTTTGAAGAGTTCTGGAAGCATTGTGATCTTTAACAGAAAATCATGTGGTCCTTTCAGCAGCTGTGCTGCATAAAGAAAAACAGCAATGTTTCTGCTTTGCTTAACCAGCTAAGTCAAAGTCAGGGAAAATAAGAGGCCATGATACTATTCATGCAAGAAAGATATAAAGACATCTCTAGTGGTTTTTTGGTCTGGTTTTGTTTTTGTTTGTTTGTTTTTTCACTGTACTCTACCATGTAATTGGTTGGCCTTGCTATAGGCTAACATACAAGACACACCCTCTGCTCTGACCACAGCACTGATTTTGGTGGTTGGCTTGAAGTCTCTGTATGGGTACTCATGGTGTTCAATGTAGCACTTTTGAAAGAAAATGCAGAAGACATGCAAACAGAGCCATTCAACCTCAATCACACAATTCATTTAAAAATTGATTTTTTCACACTCTGCTATGTGTCCATCTCAATCTCTCTCTTATTTACATAAAACTCCCACTGATTACACAGATGATAGTAATTACACTAAACCATTCTATGAGAGTGCTGCCAAAGACACAGAAACCAAGGTTCTGCTGTACATGTGTCATATAATGGGGATGTCAATTACAGTGCCCTAAACTGAGCAGAGAGTTTATATTATTTCAACATGCACACATACTCTTACATTTATGGAAGATTAGGCCACAGTTTGTCTATTGATCTACAAGCAGATTCACTGCAGTGGGGTAGCATTAAGTACAACTGCTAGAGAAGTGTCAAGGCATACCTCAAGATTTTACTCATTTGTTCTTTTAACACCACAGAGTTATACATAGAAAAGAGGTAGGTAATGTCAACAACATGTCTTGAAGAGTCAACACATTTCTATTCCTAATACATGAACAAAACACACTGATTCTTGAAATAATTCGTTTTGCTCCTTGTTTTGAGAACACACTCTTCTTCACCAACAGTTGAATGCCATGAGGCCTATGAAGGTGTGAGTCAGGACTGGCAGGGACTGAGTGACTACCTCCCCCTCGTGTTTTGAATGCAAGGCCATTCTGCCAGCTGCTCATGTCATTAAGGTGACATTGCACTCTGAAATGAGCTGGTTTATGTTTTAATGGTACCTGACTGCTTGACCCCAAATCTTACATTTGCTGAATCAACACTATCACAAACCAGTGAGTCTGTCTGACATAGCAATGTTTTAATACATGATGATTCATCGTGACAGGACACTGAAAGCCCTGTGGCATGTGCAGAAAAGCTTTAAATACTACATAGTTGTTAACTTATTTTAATTAAAAAGGCAAATGCACAAGAGAGACGAGAACAATCTTCCTGTATCACATCACTTTTATTTGCTCCACTTACCAGCACAGAACTGTTTTGGTTCCATTAAGAAATTCTATTTTAAAAAAAAGGTCTTCTTCCCTGCTTTCATATTTTCCTTTCTTTTCTCCATGGCATATCTAAAGGCATACAGCTCCTGGCTGCAAATACTACAGAGGATAACTAAATATAGGACAGCATGAAAATATGTTGAATACATTTGTCAGCACTGTATTAAAACAGAGCTGCACAGCAGAAAGATTCCCTCATTGTCAATATATACTGGCTTTATCACCTTTCCAAGGTGAGAGCACCCACACAGGTACCATAATAAGTGACATTTTTGCAAAGTGCTTCAGGATTTTTTTCTCCATAAAATGCATGCTGGAAATGTGCTAATGAAGGTTACACTATTTTTTAATTTTATATTATTAGCAGAAATTCAGTATTTCATTTCATACTACAGAGGTCTGAATCTCCCTTGTTTGAAGTGCTGCCAGCACAGCTGCAAAGTGCATCTCAGATTAATGGAAGCCACGACAAACAGAATGACTTAACCCAGTGCAAACTTTCCATCAAATATGCACAGCAGGTAAACAATTGCAAACTTCCATATTTTCTCTGCACTGTGAAGTTATTGCAGATGACATTAAGTTGTTACGTAGCAGGGGACATCAAAGCAGTATGTCACATCAGCAAAAAAAACAGAAATAGCACAAGAAATATCTCTGCAAACTATTTTCAGCTTTCTCAGGAAAACTACTGTGAAGCTGCATGGCAGAGCTAAAAAAATTACAACAGTTTGCAGAAATGGACCAATGTTTCTTAATGAACAACTTTGCAGCTTCATAACAGCTCTGCAGAACAGAAGTGCTGTAGAACCTCTATCAAAAAAAAAAATCAAAGGGAAAAGAATTTTGCTAATGATACAAACCTATAATTATCTTTTATCTTTGAACACAACTGTGAGATCCGCAATGCCTCCTAAAAATCTCGTATTAAGAGCTGAAGTGCCAGAAACCACCCCTTCATCAGACTTTAAAACAAACTAGTTACTGTTATTCCTTACAGGTAACTGAAGCTCCCCTGTGCAAGCCAAGTTGTGATGAGGCATGCTTTAGCACCATGCCTGCAAGGGAAGGCAACTCTTGGAACACACAATGAATCTGCTCTCTGCTATCAATTGCTGTTCCTTTAAAATCTGTTCCAGAGATTGGCAGGGTTCACTGTCTGCCTCCAATGTGTTCCATAGCCCTTGAACAACTAAGAAGCAGTATAGGGAAATCATCTTACTGGTATAATCACTACAAGAGAATTTGTAGTGATTTCAAAACGAGTGCCAGATAGCTCAACTATGCTTACATCAGAAAGGGTAAATTATCATTACAATTTTGGTAGAAGTACTTTCACCATTGGAAATACATAATGAAAGACAACTTGGTCCAGGTTATAGTACAACAGTTTATGTCTGAACATCTCAACAACAATCAAACACAGACACATTAATTTGTTTTCATAACACTGACTACTTATTGAAGACATATTTAGTGGCTGTAATAACAATAAAACCAAAATAAACAAACAAAAATGCAAACTCTATTGCCCATCATGACTGGATATTTGTATTGCCTCTCTCCTGTTCCCAGCAAATTCCTTGGGTCAAGTAAAGGTACTCTTAATAGCATTTGTTATCATGCAGACTTCTGTCAAACAGCAGTATCTTACATTTCTACTGGCATTTCTTATCATTAAATGTCCATGTAAGTCTCCTGGTTTTAGCAGTTATCTTGCCTACTGTTTTTTCCTTCTGACATTTAAATCAATAATTCTCCAATCAAATAAGTCATACTTAAAAAGCTTACACCTATCTGCTAATTCACAGTGTTAAGTGACAGAAGAAATGCAATGTTATATAAAATATTATACACAAAAGACAGTATGTTCTCTACACCCATGCTATAAAGGACACAAAATAATGAGATTAAACTGCAGCAAGAAAGATTTAGGTTAGAAACAGCCAAATCATCCAAAGAACCAGGGCACTTAAAGCCCTCAAGCATGGTGCTTAGGGCTGCTGTGACACACCTGTCATTGGAAATATCTGAGAGCATGAACAAAAAGCTCCCTTGAAGTGTTACAGGTCTTGTCAATCTTGCTGTGGGTGAGAGGGACTAAGTGACTTCTTGTAGTCCTTTCTACCCCAGACAACCTAGAACTTGCAAGAAGCATGGAAAATATGAAGTTCAAACACTGGGCTAAAAGAGTTTGTACTACCATCTAAATTACTATTTGAACTTATCTCTAGAACTTACTTCATTCTTTAAACACCTGTTAACAAAAAGCATACCCCTTGGGAATGGATACATCTTAAGTAGAGAGATGGACAATGCAGGGGAAAGAAAAAGCATCCAATATCATCAGTTGTACAACTGATGAGACGTTCACTTTTATTCTCCTTGCCCAGCTGGGATTTAAAAACTCATATAAGGTATGAGTCACATGGCTTAAGTGAAAAGAAGTATAAAGAAAACATATTCTTTTCATTCATAATAGCAAGATCTCATTAAAATATTAATGAAAATGCCACTGACATAGAGCAAAGTGACTTAAGACATATCTGCTCTACTCACGGCTTCAACTTGTCCAGGGATCATCTTCATACCATTAGCTTCATATTTTGATAGCAGAAACATTTGAAATGTAGTAAGACAAAAGGAACCTTAAAAGCACTCACATATTCAGGAGGACAAGTAACCTAAAGAAATCTGGGTCTATCTTCCAGGGAGCCAAAGCACCACAGCAGCAATCACACAGCTTGCTCCCCTCCAGCAAAGAGGATCACCATGTGCAGTCAGCCCCACATTCACCCCTTCCATCTACACTGCATTTCTGACCTGCCAGTGCAGCTGTATCTGCAGTGGCACCAGAATAACCCAAGCCAAAGCCATGATCCAAGCTGCAAAAGCTTCTCTAGTCATAGCTCCAGTAATGTTATTTACTACTATCTGCACTGGCTAAGCTCAATCTGAGTTCACTATGGTCAGGACATCATACCATGAGTAACTGAGCTTGTATGAATGAAGCTGGAGAACGACCCTGGTTGCAGGGCTTGTAACCCTCCCAGCTGGCCCAGCAGCAGCTGAATGAGGATGTGCATGCAGGCCTCCAAGGAGCAGGGAAAAGTAGTTATGCTCTTTTGTCCTGCTAGCAGAATGCAACTTGGCATGACATTGCTGTGTTTAACAGCATCCCTGTCTTGTAACATTTTTCTCTGGGCAGATAAAAAAGTTCATCCACAAAGAAATTGTAACCCTCTCCCACACTGTGAAAAGATGAATGGGGTTACAATTAGAGGAAACTGAGAAGTTATATTTGCATCCTAACAGAAGTTATAATAGTATGGAAATTATAGGATAAAATATAGTTGTTTCCTGGATGGAATGTGGTTCGCATGCTCAAAACCTATTCCACAATGTTTCCCCATAATCACAATCTGCAAACAGGAGCAGGTGCTAAGAGGCATTGAATGGAGGGTGGAGCAGAGTGCAGAAATCATGGCCAGGCACTGCTGAAATCCTTGCAGAGAGGGGAACTTGATGGCAGCTTGCAGCTGATAAACCCTGTAACACCGGCCAGCCAGGGGAGAGAGGGGAAGATCTCCTGCTGCTGAGCCAACAGCTGTGGTGGAACCACTCTCCTCACATGAACATGGTTCATTAAAGCCTAATGGTAATATTAACACACACCTTCCCCCAACGTTACAGACTCCAAGGTACAACCACCCCTCACTGGGCATGTGCTCTATATTCTTTTTGATTGTATCTTTAAAAGTGAAGGGAGAGAATTTTACTCCAATCAGTAAAAAGGGTGTGCATTACTAGAGTCACTCAAGCTCCACCTAAACATAAAGAAATAGTATGAAAGTACGTCGAGAATGGGGGAAAGGTCAGGAAAACTCCATTGTACTTCTGGGATCAGCTGATGGGCTGAACCTGTCTTGTGCACCATAGGGATGTCTATTAGGTAAGAACCACACTACGTGTGCTGAATATTTTTGGGGGATTAGAGCTTGCTGTGTATTGTTTTGAATACATTTTTGCACTCAGTACTATCACCAACAATCCTTGAACCTTAACCTCACAATTTTGTATTAATAAAGGTGCTATTCCATAAACCATTGATGTGAGTCCCCCACAGGCGCTGGCAGTTGCCTACAGCAGAGAATAGAAGCAAATAAAAGGAAGACCTGCTGAGGTGTCTCCCTTGTGCTGTTGGTGTTTTTCCCTCAGTCAGTCAGACCACCCTCCAATCCAACAGGAGGGCACAGTGAAGGGTCCCCATCACACACTGGTCAGACACGAGGGTCTGTCTTTTCCAACTTTTCTGGGGTGCTGAAACCCCACGACAAACAAGTTAAACATCAAGGATCAGGTAAATCTCCCCACACAAAGAGTGAGAGAAACCTCCCCTTCTCACATGACACACACCCCTTTTTCTTTATTCTTTCATCATTTTAGAATATTTTACTGAGAATTATTTGGCAAAGAATAATTCCTTTTAGTCTCTTCTTGCCCCTGCCACTTAAAAACTGCCATAATCAAATTCTAACTCTATTTTCAGGTTACAAAGAAGTCCATAAGATTAAAAAGTTAAGAAAAGATCTCTAACCTCTGTGCTTAAAAAAAGATTAATGGACAAATTGCCTGCTTTATGGGGACAAAGACATTAAGAAAAATTCTCTGATGACAGTTACAAAAGAAGCAAGGTTTCCAATCTTCAAAGCCACATGAAAAAGATCAGTGAAACACTCTGATATTTAATACTTTAATGTAAGCCTCTATAATTAAATGTTAGATTTTCTATTAGACAAATGATCAGATTAAAGATGAGTTGATCAAAGATTCAAATTAATTTGGCTACCTTAAATACTCTAATGAAGATGTTATGTTGATTCTCAAACTAGCAGCACTTATATTAAGAGTATTTTAGGGAATGCCTCAACACATTGTGAACTACAGTATGTTCTTCTGTACTAAGCATAAAATTCTGTTCTTTTAGGGGGAAAAAAGCAAAGCACACAAAGATTTTCTGCTGATCTCTGCAGGCTAAAAGTGTAAGAAAACTTATACTCTATCCTTTGAATTTTCTCAGCTTAATTGTTCTCTATGCCCACAAACTCGCTTTCCTAGAAAATGGTATTTTAATAGACTTTAACCCATACCTCATCAATTGCATTTTTTATTCATTGTCACATTAAATGTATTTCTCAGCAGAGGATCAAACCTGAATCAGCAATGCAAACTTCACCTTGTTTCCCACCATGTGTAGTATGTGATGCATAGGCCCATCAAGACAAAGAGGACATTCCTTTTTATATCAGCTAAAAGGGGAACTCCATGGATATCACAAACAGCTTACTTCATCTTACCCTGTAAAAGAGTAAACTACAAAAAATAACTAAAACACAACAGCTTTCATAAAACTACAATACAATATGTTGTGTTATGTAACTCATTAAAATGCTGAAGGTGTTCAGCTCAGCTAATGGATAAGAATGAAACAAGTAACACTCTGAAACATTGTTTCTAAACGTATTAAAAAGACTTTTTTACAACAAAAAGAAGATTTAAGATAGCCAGGTATGATCTTTAAAACCTAAAAATAGCACTGCGGAAAAGACAGACTCAAAGAATTTTAGAGTTTTCTGGACAGAAAATATCAAAAGCCCAAGTAGCTTGAAGAAGAATAGAAATCTCTGGAATCTGGAATTAAAAAAAAAAAAATAAAGTTGTAACCAGACGGGGAAAGGAAACTCTTCTGCTTTTTCAAGTTCTGCAAACTATGACTAGGAGCTCTAGCACGAGGTAGCTGCTTTAATTTCCAGACAGATGCTTTACTTAGGAGTCCTTCATTTTTTAATTATTTCTAATGCTCACAGTAGTATGATTAATGCTGGGAGGGTTTGTTTTGATTTTTCTTGGTCAACTGTTCATCATTCACTTTGTTACAATCTCAGAGGTGTTTTACTTCAAAATACTTCTATATTTCAATATTTGATTTCTTTTTTCAATTTTTTTCCTTTACCACTCTGTCTTTGAAACCCTTTTACAATTTCTGTCTTCCCTCTTTCCTCCTGTCTCCACTTGCTTGTTTTCTAGACAACTGCTCTAAGTGCGAGCTCTGGAAATGTGAAGAGATATCCACTGTTCCTTCCTCATGTGGCAGAGCCTCGGGTGGATCTATCAAGAATTTCTCTGTATCACAGGGTTATAAAAAGAATTTACATCTCTCAGACTCAAAAAGGCCAGGATCATTAGAATGTTGTCTATTATAATTAACTCTTTATAGAAAAAAAACCCTCAAAGCAATCAGGTAGCACAGTATAGAAAAAAGGAAGTTTTTAAACAACTCCCCCACCAGCAGGTCTTTGATGTTAGGTTTGATTTCAGTTTGTTCAGGGGCATAGGAAGAGACAGGGAATTCTGCAAAATCCCTGATGGACTCTCAGAGACCTCTCCCCAGCCTGCTGGGGCTGATGCTGCTCCTGGTGGCACTCAGTCTTCTGGTAGTATCTGGGTCATCATCTCCCTCAGTACTCAGGAGCCAGCAATAAAAGAAAGCTGTGACACCCAGTGAAAGTGGCAAAATACAGGCATTTCCTTATACCTTGCCCTGAATCTTCTTCCATGAAATTTTACCTTGAAATTCTATAAATACATTAAATCAATACTTCACTACCTGTGTCACCTATTCAACATTTCCCAACATGTACTGTTAGTAAAATCAGTATTTTTCTACCCAGCTATTGACAACCATGTCTGCCATTGCTGATCCACCAATTTGTGTCAATCTTTTTGGCTGAAATTTCTATTACTAATCTATTACATAATTAATCACTAATTTAGAAGTTTCTCTATTTTTCTTTGTGAAGTTCTATTAATGCATTGAATTCAATAAACAAACTGGAACATTTTGTGAGAAATTCAGAAATCATTATACAGTATGTTTGTTTGGGTTTTTTTTTTTTATTCTCAGTGGTTCGTAATAAATGAATAAATCTGATTTCAAGCTTCCTGCTCAGGAGGAATATCCTGTCACTCAGCCAGTGACCTGTTGCAATACCTATTATTAGATGCACTATTTAATTGGGATGTACACTCAGGAGATCTGCTTAATCAGGATGTCTCCCAGTGAACACATTTAGGTCCAGTAACATTCACTGGCAATGACTTTCACAATGGGGATGGTAGCTTCCTTTAATTGGAATATCTTAGCATGAGCTAATGTGTTAACCTAAGTCTTGTAGTACTTCTGTCTTCTCTGACAAGAGCTTTCAGATTTTCTGCTGCTGTGACAGATAACACATGAAATAAATACTGCCCTGGTTTTGGCCATGAGAGTCAGTTCTTCCTAGTAGTTGGTACAGTGCTGCATTTTGGTTTTAATATAACAATAATTGTTGAGACACTCTGATGTTTTAGTTGTTGCTAAGCAGTGCTGACCCGAAGTCACAGACTTTTCAGTTTCCCACACTCTAGTCCAGTTTCTCCTTCTTTTTAGAACAGGAGGTCAAGCAGTTGACACTCAGATGGTTTTCCTTCTACCTTGCTGCTTCCTGGGATGACCCTTTTTACCTTCACATACCATGGATGAAGATTTTAAGCCAGCTCACATAATGCACAGTTATTTGGTTCCCTTTCTCTTCTAGAAACCCTCTTTTCCTATCTTGAGAACCACTTTAGGGTCATCAACAGGGCCCAATTATGACAGCTGATGATCAGAACAGACTGAAGGCCAAAAGCCATAATTTCTCACAGGAGGTCAGAGTTTAGAGATGGCTGGAGAAAAACTACTCTGCATCTACACATCAGAGAAGAAAAACGCTAGCAGCTGTGTCGTGTGCCTTGATTAAACTTTATTCATCGCCAATTCTATTAGCCTCAGTTGAAGAAACCCTACCAACAAGAAATTTAAAAAAGAAAAAGAAACAAAATCTGCAGCCTTTATGTGCACTTATTCAAGTTTCATCTCCAAGAACATCTATTGAAATATTTTGAGCTAGAAATTTGCTGCTCATTGACAATCTAAGATAACCAGGAGCTTATTGATCTCTCCTCTTCCACTAAGAAAGAGAAAGAACGATAAAGAGCTGCCGGTGAGATAAAATGCACCATACTTAACATCAAGTGTAATGCACAAAAATAAAAACTTTAGGACTAGCTGAGTTACTGTCAGCACAATACCAGTGAATTACTTTTCTTTTTTTTTTCCTGCCCTTCCTTTTCCCTCTAAATTCAACAACAGATGGAAAGAAAGCAAAAGATATGAACTTCCTGGGAATGCACAAAATCCTGTGTGATTGTACAAGCATATCCACAGAAGCAGATGCACTTACTTGTTCACTTGAGGTCTGAGCTGGCTGAATATAGGCCAGCTCCAGTCCAAAGCTTGCAGAACCATGTTACCTGGTAACCATTTTAGGATTAGTACTATGATAACACATGCTGCTGGCTTGCATTCAGCTGTCTGAGAGCACAGATGGGACAGGAGCACCACTGTCCAAACCTGTACATGTACACATGGTCTGCATGTCACTGGAGCTCCATTCCAGGAGCTAGGACAGGAACTCCATGGGCTACACACAATGAATCCCATTCTCCCTTCCCTAACATTCATAGAGGAAGTAATGACACAAGAAATTGTTCCCATGAGCACAGCTATCAAAAGCAATGAGAACCTACCTTACAGCATCTTCAAAATATACTAATTCTACCCACTTATCTAGTGCTGAACTGTTTCCTTTTCCACCTCCTGAGGGTTTTTTTCCTTGCATTTAAGTATGTCCAGGGTAGATTCTGCTGCCACAATATGTAACCAAACATAGTAAGTCATGCCTGGACAGTTGATACATGGCAGCATATTAAAACATCACTTCTTTATTCAAATATCCCTGAATAGAAATTATGTCAGTAGAAAGGAATTACATTACAAATTTCTTGTCAAGTCACAATGATATTTTGTATGGAGGTTCCCCATGTGATGCCCCTATCTGGCAGGGTACTTGAAGAAATTCTGGATGTAAACAGCATTCTGGCCTCTTACTGATAACTAGAGAGGGGGTGGAAGTTTATTTAGAGGACCTACTTGATCAGAAAGTGTTTCTTGTCTGATCTCTCTCCTCTTTCAGCAGTGTTGAATGTTTTATAAAATGAAAAGGTTTATATTACCTCTTTCATTCAATTCTTATTCTGAGATGCAATTCTTTTATTTTAAAGAGAATCTAGAACTTATTATTAACACCTGATAATACCTCCTGCACAGTATACTCTACATCACCTAAAAGTTTCCAATTTAAACCCGTAACTTAAGCTTGAAATGGTGAATTCTATTTCCTTTTGTTTTCTGCTTAGCTTCTGAATTCCCAGATGCAGAAATTTACACAACAGTTAGCACACTACTAGCAGTCTACATCATTCAGTAAAAAAATTTCCAGATATGGCTGATAATATTCAGCAGTGGAATTATCTCATATTTCCTGTACTTTTCATATCTTAGATAATAACACTGATTTAAAAAAGCCTTCCTGAATTTCTGCAGCACTATTTCAGCTATTAAATAAGGCAAAGTTTTTTGTTCTACAAAGGATATCTTCACTCCCTGAAAAGAGACACACAGACTAGTTCAAATCACCTCCTGACCTTCTCTTCAGTGAGCTCTTTATGTCTCCCATCATAAGATATACTTCCCAGCTCTTAAACATTTTCTTTCTCCAAATCATCTATTTTAACTGCGGGACTCAAAACTGAATACACTATTTCAATATTAGTCTCACTAGCACATATAGAGGAGTATCTGTTTGCTATTCTAATACTTCATTTATATACCTAATGATGCCTTTAACCCAGCTAGCAAAGCCCCTTACTGAATATTTTTCTTCTTGTACTATCCTGCATTTAAAGATCTCAAAATCATGTGACATAGGTACATACATCTTTTCTGTTTGATCAGTACTGTTCATTGGTTTAATTTGTTCAGAACATTCTCTAATAATTTTTTTTATTTTACCATTTCATTATCCTTTCCATTTCCTATAAACATGATTAACTCCCCACTCAACAAGCCCTGCCCACCTCAATCTTAATATTTTATATTTATATGTGGGAAATACATCTCTGCTTCTCTCCAAATCATGCATAGGGCCTTCATAACAAGTTTTCAATAGCTTATTCACTGAATTAATTAAGTGAATATCAGTTATACACTGTACACCTTCCACAATGTCTGAGTTTACACACCAGTGTAATGCTTCTATCTAGGAGGCTAAACTCCCCATACTGCAGACAGAAGAACTCCCAGAAGACACCAGATTTTTTTCAGACTTCACAGGCCACCTGAACAGTTTAGCCTTGCTCCTTGACTAAGATGAAGAAAGTTAGACCACAGGATCCTCCTTTCTTCATGCTACCTCCACGTGCAGTCTATTTCATGTGACAAGACATCCACTTGTGGATGTGGACAAGACACAGCTCTGTGGCACTGTCTTCACTCCTGGTTCTGCAGAGCTAGATGAGAAAGGAGTTAGGATTTATCTGAATGAGACTCACTGTGAGATTCAAAACGCAACATCAAGAGTAAAAACAACTAGAACACTAAACTTACTCAATTTTGCACAAATTATTAATAAGACAGATCTTCTTCGTACTTGTTCGGACTTGAAAAAGTTTTTAAATTCATCATATTGGAATGGAAATTCCAAGTTCAAGCCCTGGCTGGTATTTTTGAAGAATGTTCTTGCAATATCCACACACTCAAATATCTGTAAATGGCTATGCTATGTGTATGTGCTTATGTGCACCAACACACACAGAATGGTAATCTCTGTGGAATCTGACAATTAAGCTTAGGCAATCACACTGGAGGGTCAAGGTTATCTACTATAAACCTTTTATATGACAGATTATTAACCACCATATATCAGATTATTAACCTGATCAAAACAATGTCAGCACTGCAGGAAATATCTTTGCCCATTTCATCAAGTGAAAACAGTTGAATTAGATTTAGGAAGAGAGGTTGTCTGACAAGTTCTCCCAATTCTGGATTCCTATTTTAATTCTTTAAAGATATAAATCTACTTATTTTGAGGAATCTAAAGTGTTCCTTAAATGCTGTTCAAGCTAAGAGCTTGAATTAAGAGCTACTACATGTGCACATGAAGGGAGACATGGCTTTTCATACATTCTACAAATGTGCCCTCCATCCAAGACCATTTGTTCAATCACAAAAATTTGGACAATTTATTAAGCAAATACAATTTTGTTTGGTTTTATTCAAAGCTAAAAAGTAATGGTAAAACTTCCAAAAAACCTGTTTCTCAACATCTTCCTAGCCTTGCTCATCACAGTGATTCTGACTGGTGACATATAGCATTTTACAGTTTTTCCTGAAGCTGAGAAGCTTCCTGAAGCTGAGAAGATGTCAGTGGGAGTTGATGATGCTGAGTGATCTTACCAGCACCTTAAATAATTGTATGCTGCATTGCAGATCTTAAGTCTGGTGTGGTTACATAAAATTATATGAACAGATTGTGAATAAATTGTAAGTAATACAACAGATTGTGAAAAATTGTAAGTAAAATCATATTCATCTTTTGATATTGCTGTGCTGGGTTTGGTTGGGATAGAGTTAACAAGCTCCATAGTAGCTAGCATGGAGCTGTTTGGGATTTGTGATTAAAACATTGATAATGCAGAGATGCTTCCATTATTGCTGAACAGCTCACACAGAGTCAAGGCATTTTCTGGCCTCACCCCACCAGAGGGGAGCTGCGGCTGCACAAGAAGCTGGGAGGGGAGAGAACCAGCACAGCTGACTCCACCTGAACTGAAGGATATTTCAGACCATATGGCATCATGCTCAGCTCAGAGAAAGTTGGGGGAGGAAGAAGGAAGTGAGGGGGACACTTGGAACTAGGTCTTTCCAAGTAACCATTGCATGTGATGGGGCTCTGCTTTCCTGGAGATGGCTGAGTGCCTGCCCATGGGAAGTGGTGAATAAATTCTTTCTTTTGTCTGTGCTTTACCTTTTAAAATGCCTTTATCTCAACCCATGTGTTTTCTCATTCTTACCCTCCTGATTCCGTGCCACATCCCACTGGGGGGAAAGGAGTGAGCAGCTCATTGGTGCGTAGCTCTTGGCTGGGATAAAACCACAACAATTGTAGAGTGATTATATAAACAGCTCAAGTTGCACATTATAAAACAGATAAACATAACAAAACAACTGCTTTCCCAGTTGCTGTCATGTACATGAAAACTTTTAAAATAGAGTAACATTCCATTTTGTTACAAATCCCTTTGCATTTTACATTTCAGCTGGGCACCTTGTCACAACTGATCATACATCTTAATGCTTTTTTTATGTTTTTTAAATCAATGTGAATATTTCTTCATTGCATTAATAGCATTTCATGTAGCAAAATTGGTAAAGACATTTCTATTTCCATCATCGTTTATTCCTCTTTCCCAGTCCTCATCCATGGAAAGATTCATTGGCTGGAGAAATATTTTTCTCTTTAAGATATTTAGCAGATATGTCTCCTTTTATCCAAAGCACACATCTCACTGCTATTTAGTCTAAATAACTTCTATTATAATCATTTGCCTCAAGACTTTCAAGAAAACAAGTTTGTATGCTGCTAGTATTCATTTTACTACCTTCCCTTCAGGCACCAGAAAAAAAAAAATCAGAATCAATTTTAATTCCCTTTAAAAAAACAAGGACCAAACATTTGAGGGTACACTCACATAGAGAATTCAAGTGGACATAAATTAGATACAGAGAGAAAAAGAAAACAATTTTTTTCTCGGTAATTCATTCATTTCTCAGACATGTTTTTCTTGTTGATGTTAGCTTGGTTTGTTGGGGGTGGGTTTTGTTGTTTTGGTTTTTTGGTTTTTTTGGGGTTTTTTTCTGAAGGGTTTTACACAAAACTTATGTTCTTATATTGACTATCTTACATGGTTGATGGGTTGGGAGGAAAAGGAAAAAGGTGTCATATTGTCTCTGTGAATACAAAATCCTTTGATTGCTTTCTTTATCACTAAGTTCCTGGTAACACTATTACAATCTCTAACTTTGTAACACATTGGAGTATTTCAGATTATAGCAGTAGGGTGGCCACTTCCAGTCAGCCAGAAATACTTGTCAAAGGATCAGTGAACAATATTCCAGATTCTTCATAGGTGAAAAACAAGGGCAACTGTAGATGAGGTGTCCAGCCTCATCTTACCTCTCATTTTGAGCAAGATCCAGACTATCCTGCAGCATCACACTTTGAAATACAGAGATTTTAGGCACTTAACATCTCCAGTACTAATACCTCAAGAACACCCAAGAAAATCAGTTTGCTTGGACTCTTACACCCAATCCTGTAAGTGAACAGAAAGATCAAAACTCCATTTCTAGAATGACATCCCTCTTGAGCATGTGTATGCTCAGCAGTGGGACATCCCTCCTTCAGACCTATTTATGGCTCCCATGGTCACCTTAAAGCAGCAGTAAATCCACCTTTGAAGTCTGCTTAGGCTGGCAGACTCTAAGCCTATCACAGAAGTATCAAGTGAAACATAAAACAGTCATTTAATTACAGTATTTCTTCCATGTGATGGCTTAGTAGCTAACATGCAGGTTGATACTCTAGGAAGGTAGGCAATCTTAAAGCTATTCTAATAGTCATCAAAATCCTTCTCAACTCTTAGACATCCTAAACAAACTTATTTGATTCTGTGTTGCATTCTTAACCTTTCTCTACTTTCTGTATCTTTATATGATTTTGTTACATTTCAATCAGAAATGTAGACAAATTCTGCTCTTCAGAGAGGATTTTTTTACCATCTTCTCTAAGAACAGAAACTAAGAAAAAGATACAAATAAATTGAAATTATTTTAATAAATTCTTAATGTAGAATTCAGTCAACAAAAATGTACATCCAGAGCTGTTTTAGGGGCTGCAAATGCCTCCTGTCCTGTGGACACAGCAGCACCTGAGGTACTGACTCTGCCCATGTTTTTTGGGAGCCACAGCTGGAGGCAAAATGACCTACCCAAAAATACCTAAATATCACTTAGTACCTTTCTTTCAGCTATTGAATTCTGCCCTTTTTCTGATAATAGGAAACCACTGCACAGAATAAAAAATGGTAATGTAACAAATAAAAATACAATATATTAATGCAGTTTCTGTTAATGTAGTAATAATATATGTGACTTATCAACATTAAAGTATAAGTAAGCAATAAATGGAAGAAAATTTTAAAATCCATTTTGGTAAAACTAAAGATATTGTTAGATCAATTTTTTTTTCAAGATCTATAAAGCTATTTTTGGGGGACAGGGAAACATCAACAAAAGCCACCATAACCACTACAAATAAAGTCCAAATTTTCCAGTTGCATTAATCAAAAACAAATTTCTGTCTTTAGTGTTCCTTCCCAAGGTAATAGTGTTGGATCCCTAAAGACCTTGGTGATTATCCACGTCACTTTCCTGATTTTTTAGTCTTTCTCGTTCCAAAGTGCCCAGAACTGGAACATTTTTTCTAACTGCAGTGTTAGCAGCTCTCAGAAAAGGGCATTGCCACCTCCTGTTCTAGCTGAGCTGCCTCTAAATCTAAGTGGCTTTGACTTTTTGCTGCCATATTTCACAACAAACTTACATCTAATTGTCTGTTATTGCCCATAAGTCTGCTTTTCAACATTATTGATTTCCATCAATCTTCTTCTTGTTGTTTGGGATTATTTTTTCCCCAGATATAATCAATCCTATTTCCTGCCCATTCTTTAAATCTTCTCTAGGACCCTGCCAGTACAGTTCTGTGAAACACTTCTTCAGTGGTTTTACTTGAAAAAGTCACAGAGTATGTGTATGTGTATTTACCACTTTCTCATTCTTTCCTGGTAAAATAAAGACGATTTTGTTAGCAAGGAACAGAAAATCACGATTCAAAGGCATAGAGAAGGATCAGAAAGTCACTTGCCGCCAGTGTCACCTTTTTGAGTTGCAAAAAACCAGTGGGATTGCTCCAGTGGTTTACACACCCAGACGAGTTCAGGCTTAGTGTGAACAGCAGAGTTCAGCTCACACTAAGGTGACACTATGACATTGTCCCTCTCACCAGGTCAGGCACAGCACTGAGTAGGCAAGGAGCTGAGAAAGCCACCCCAGAAACACACAGGTTTCTGAAGCCACAGCAGGGAATTAAGGGACCAACTGCTGAGGCCAGACAGTCCCTTCATCTCTGGAACGCTCCTACTTAGAAATTCAGAAGTTATACAGAATCCTATTTAACACCATGAAATACAGAACACATTAGCTTCTTCATGCTCATTTCCATAAAGACTAGCTGTAGTTGCTATGTAAAATCAGTCAAATTTTTAGTGTTGTGAAATAAATTCTGAGTATTTTACTTTTGGACTGTGAAAACCTTGCATTTTTGGAGACATGCATTCTTATGAAAGAAGAAAAAGAGATCCAAAATCAACCTACTCCAAGAAACAGATTTATCAGATTGAGGTTTCTTAAGTTGTTTCTTGATGTGGTGATATTATTATCAAATGTATTACCCTGACAAATCTCTGTGGCAAAGCAATTTTGATTTCAAGCTTTACTTTTCTAACTTCTCTGCAACTTGAACAAACAAGATAATTCTTTCTCCTTTATTTACTTGTGATTTCCTTTCTGAACTTGGTGAAAAGAAATTGTTTTTCAGTATTAAAGTTTTTAAATTTTCTACAGAAAATCATATATCACTTTTTGTCTCATAATGCAGCATAAAAATCAATCTGAACTAGAGTTTCATTACAGATTTCCACTGCAATACCCTTGTTGTGATTCAGATCATCCTGAAACCTCAGTAATGAGCACAAAAAAAGGCAGCATTTCTGCTGGGCAAATTCAAAATAAGACAGTGACAGTCTGTACCTTCTGAAAAAGGGCATTGAATATTTTTCAATTTCTCAGCTCCAATAAGACATCCAAATTTTACTGTTCATTTTTAAAAGCCCCTCTAAAAAGAAATGCTTATGACAAGTTTGATTATATTTTTACCTCTCCATAAGGCAAAAAACCAGATAGCTTTCTCCCTCTTCCCTCTGGAGGACCTTCTCAACATATACTTTCGCTACAACCCCTATGAAATCATCTATTGATTATCAATGCAAATATCAGTAGATATAATTAATTAAAATTAAAGAACTGAAATGCAGTGACAGTGATTATATTTCTCAATATGCATTATCATAATTTATCCAGCCACAATTTATAATAATTCACATCCTGTTTCCATATACTATGAAATCTTTGGACAGGGACATTCTCTGTTCATCAGTACAGTGAGCAATATGTGAAACCTGTTTTATTGAACCCTTTGGGAGTTAACAGTAGTAAAAAAGAACTAAAACTAGCCCATAGAATTAGGATAGGAAAGAAAAGACTTCATTCTTATGAAACAGCACAAGAAAACCAGCAGTTTGATTACACTAAAGGCCATAAATATATATGAAGATAATTCTTGGGTTTGGGTGACTTGGAAAAGGCTCAGAACAGACTGAAGGAAAACAACTGCTAAGTTATGATGCACTTTGCTTCCCAGATGACATTTAATCACAACTTCCGTCACTTCTTTGAAAACAGTACATTTTATACTTGGGTTAAATGTGTTAATACGAAATGTAAGATCCCTGAGCACACTTGCAAATGGGACCCAGAAACACTTCAACCAAGTGTATGTGCTAAATACCCTCCAACAGGACTCAGAACAGCAATTAAGTTTGTTATCCCATTTTTCAATGTGTATTTTATGCATTTTTAAGTTTCTTTTTAACTTCACAGTCTTTGATCCCCATTTTTTTGTGTTATCTATCTACAGATTCTCACACAGATGCTATCAGTGCTCCCCAGTACAGAAGCAGAAGGAGAATGAGTGTTTCTCACTTCAAGAAGAGAACTGTGCCAGGCAAAAATTAGAATGCAAACCAAGTCATCATGACACTAAAAGCAAAGGAGTAAGAGTAGTGTGAAAAAATGGTTTCAGACAAGAAGTTCAGGCTTGGTCTGTACAGGTCATTTGGTTATCTATGGAACTGCAACATATATAAATTACAATCAGATATAGTAGTACATTAATGTAAAAAAATATTTTCCACTGCATTACAACAGATACTCACATACATGCTCTGGAGACAAGTTACATGACATTAGGAGAGAAGCACACATCCAGGCTGATGCTGTAGTGATGCATTAAATTTATGTCCCCTCATAATTTGCTAATGTGCATTTACCTAAAGTGACATCTCGTAAATGATGAAATTACAAAAATGGAGACTCCTGCTGGAAAGCTCGTAACTCTCCCGGAAGGAATTTCATTATTCAAATCTTGAAAAGTAAAATTAAGAAATTTGGACAGATCTGAAGACAGAGCTGGGAAATTTGCAGAAGTAACCTAAGGAAAGGTTGTCAGATATTTTCAGTTTCCAAGTACAACCCAAGAGTAATATCCATCATTCTAAGAAAATGGCTCCTGAGTCACATCAACATGCTGTAGCTTTAAACAGTAGATTGTTGATAAGATGCAGACACTGTCCCACATGACAAAAGCAGCCCTTTTATAACTATTCTTCAAAAAAATGAACTCTAAAGGAATAAACAAAACTAATGACTGACACATAAAGGAACTCTGAGATTTTCAGATCTCTGAGGATTTTCAGATATGTTAAGTTCTATCACCATTAAAGTCTTCATTTGAGAATTCAGGTTCTCAGAACTGAAAATCAGTGCTGCAAACCTCATTCAAAGATCCCAAACTGCTCTAAAAATGTTATGATTGCACTGAAAAAAACAGAATGAAGGTACATAGTGCTTTGTTACAAGAAGTTAATCTCTTCCTACACTAGAAGATTGGAAAGTTACACAATGTGGTTGACAGTTATCCTGGTAGGAAACTGGGACTGATAGGCTCTGCTGCTGGCTAAACAGGACAACTCCTCCTACACAGGAAAACTCACAAATAGCTCAGTGACAACTTAGCACACTCTACAGCACCACTGTGCATACCCTTCTCAGTCTTTCTCCAAGATGCTTCACTGATCTTTCTTGACAACTTCTGACATTTGATAAGGACTACACACACCATTTCCTATCATCCTTTACTAGCCTATTTGACCTCAGCATGATCCTAGTTGCCAAATTTGAAACACAAATAGTTTGTGATAACCCATATTGTGATAAAAAGGTGAAATATTGGGTTTTATCCTCAGCTTAAATCCACAAAGCAGAAGATATAAACCACTGGCATCCTCTGGATGCAAGCCTGCCTGTCTGAAATGACAGAGGCATAGGTAGCCTCCCAGTCAATTTCATCTGTCCCATAGGCAACCCTGCCAATAAGATGACTGTGTTGTTACTTTTAAAACCTCATAACAGGGACTCCTTAGCAAGGTCTGTTTTTTCATGATTCACGCTTTAAATTTATTTTAGAACTCCTGCTTTGATGTGCCTACCTTCTGCTCTCTCTCTAGAGTCCATTAGAGGCCATACTGTGTTTTCCACTAAGTGGTGACAGGTCTATCACCTTGAGAATACATTGCTCAAGGTAGTGTTTACCTCGAATAAACAGGAGACAATTTCTGCATCTAATGAGATCAGCAGAACAGAAGTCTTTACTTTCAGGAAACCATCAAAGGGCTCTGACAGACATCCTCTAGCAAATCTTGCTGTCAAATTCAAAATATTTTCATATCCACTATACCAGTAGTCTCCAAGATTTTTTGATCATGCATCTTTATCAGTAAAAAACTTCCAAGCGCACACACCAATATATATTTATTCATAGACTATATATACATCCTACATGTACACGTACATTTGAGCTGTGCATATATATCATCTATTATNTATTACAAAAATATCCAGAAACAATTTTTCTAAAGGGTAAGTTAAAGATAAAATATAACACTACTGTTACATTTGGGGTTTGGGGTTTATTTTTTATTTTATTAATACTTTAAAAAAATATCCTTCTTCTCCCCAGCAGGTTTGTTTGCACATCCTCTGGTTGTGTGCAAACTCCACTTTGGAGATCACTGCATTAGACCACCCTTCTTCTCTGCCAGAAAACATGTTTGTGCTGTGGTACAGCACTACAGAGATAAGATAGAAACACAATGTGTATTTATCAGAAATTTAGTGATATGGCATCATTGTACCCTTGAGGTTACTGAGACCCTGAAACACAACCCTTTCTATCACCTCTCTTATGGGGACTATGCCATACAGCAGCAATGTTGAGCAGACAGCTGCAGAAAGCAGGAGAGTGCATCCTAAGCAAATCAAAATCAGAATCACTGCTGAACATCTGTTAATGCCAAGAGGCACTCATGTGATTGTTCCATGTAGACCTCATTGCCCTTATTTTCATTGTGCTGTGAAGCAGTATGAGTGGAACGAGACCGTATAGGGAGCAAAAACAAACTGTCACAATGTTCCACTAGCCTTAGGCCTGAATATTTTGTCTCTTCTCTAAAAAGTATACATAAATCAGATAATCACAAATGACAGCAGCACCACTGAAATTTCAGTGTCTAAAAGTTAGATAATAGAATACAAAGCAGACATTCAGGCTCTGTTTATCATCGTTGGGCAGAAACTAGCTCCTACCAGAGTGGTGCTAATCTCACCCCCTTTCAAATACTTAAGCTGAGTTAAAATAAATTGGTTTCTGAAACTGCCTTCATCTTTCTAAGTTGAATGTGAGGCCAGTCATGATAACAAACACCAATAGACAGTGTTTGAAACCTTAAATGAGAACAGGTGAACACCACCCTACCTGCCTACCTGTTCTACATGCCACATAGACTTACACTTGAAAATGCTTGAGATAAAGTTTCCTTCACTATATATATAGGTAGCTTCATTTCTTACTCTATGTGCTGATTCTGACTAGGATATAGGTTTTTCTTCCATAGTATGGGACTGTGTTTTGGATTTTTGCTGCGAACAGTACTGACAACTCAGGGATGCTTTTGTTACTCCTGAGCAGTGCTTACACAGAGTCAAGACCTTTTCTGCTTCTCACCCCAGCTCATCAGTAAGTAGCCTGGGGATGCATAAGGGCATGGGAGGAAACACAGGCAGGAAGCTGACCCCAATTTACCCAAAACATATTTCCTACCATATGGTGTCATTTCTAGCATTTAGAGCTGGGTGAAGAAGAAGAAAATGAAGGATGTTGGGACTGATGGCTTTTACCTTCCCAAGTCACTGTTACATGTGATGGTGCCCTGCTTTCCTGGGTATGGCTGAACACCTCCCACTCACAAGAAGTGGTGAAATAGTTTATTGTTTTGCTCTGCTTGTGTGCACAGAATTTGCTTTACCTATTAAACTGTCTTTATCTCAACCCACAATTCTTTTCACTTTTGTTCTTTCAATTCTCTCTTCCCATACTGCTGCAGCCTGGGGGAGTGAGCAAGGAGCTGTGTAGGGCTTAAGTGCAGGTGGGATTAAACAACAACACCCTTCATTCTCCTGCTAGGAACACCAATGAGACAAAAAACAAGGCTATCCCTATAACTTTGTCACTGTCATCCTGTTTTCTTATCATTTTCTATTATAGCTCTTATTTAATTTTGGCATTTAGAATACACTGTGTACCAACAGTATCACTACCCAGACAGATGTTCTTGTGCATTCACAATGATCACAGCTTTCTGACCTTTAGGCAAGAACTAGAGGAATTATAATTCAAGTGATTATTTACATTTTGGTAACATCTACAGGATTGCACTATCTTACTGTATACTTTGGACAAACTATCTGCCTTGTCAACCTCTGAGCCAAAAAACTTATACATCATACTAAAGAGCTAGAGGCACATCAACAGCCTTTGATGGCCTGATGCCAGTCAGGAGAAAAAAGAGAAGTTAGAAGGAGAAAGCTAAAGAGTAGGGAAGGAGGACAATGAGGGAAGGGAAAGAGCAAGAGCAAGGACAGGCAGTGAGAACAACAGGACAAGACAGCCCATGGGAATAAACACACAGTCTGTCAAATGAAAGCAGCAGTTTTCACTGCTGAGTGCATCCAGAGCAGCCTCTTACAGGCAGTGGAGGGAATGGCCAGTGGGCTGAGATAGTGGGTTCCTCTATCACACAACAAGGACTTTTATCTACAGGCAAGACGCGGCACTGGCACTTGCAGACATCAGGTCTGCTCTAGAAAGAGGTGCAGAAGACCTTTCTGTTAATATGCCTGTGATGTGAGTATAGAGAAAAGGGATGTAAACACAGACAGCTTCAGCTACTGTCAGCTTGGTCTACTGCTGTTCCTGCTACTCTCAAGTACTCTCTAAATCTCAGGATGACCACGGGCATGGTATATGCCATTGGAACAGACAAAAGATGTCCCTTGGGAAACAGACATGTTTACTATTCATATTAGCTAAGGTATCTTTTCCTCTTTTTGCAATGTAAAACATGCCTTGATCTGATACAGACATTCTTGATACCCACAACAACTCATTTTTCATTTCACTGCTGCTAGCTCCTTTCAGGTTTTGGCAATTTTTTAGTACTATTAACACAGTGAAGCTGAAGTAACAAAATTAACAAAATACCCAAATATTAAGGAAGACAGAATTATTTTGTCCTTTCTTTTCTCAGCTTTTAATAGATCTATCGCTGCTGTCAGTTCACTGCCATGTAAATCGTATTACTTGCAGTAGTCATGTACCTAAAAGGTCAGAGTGTTCTTTTACCTTAGAACTTTAAAAATGAAACCTTACTCTTATTATTTTATTTTTATTAAAATTCTCTCTCAATCTCAGAAATAACACTATCTATCCTCTTTCAACAGGTAGCTTTTATTTTATACTTCTGATATATGCTTGAATATATGCTATTTGGTTACTTATTTAAGTACCAGTTTGGCCAAATTTTACTATAGCACCTCTCCCATTGCTTCAGGAATTGTTTTCCCATCCCACAAGTACAAGTTATCTTTTCCTCCTAAATCATTGCTTTAAGTCTTGTAATTATTAAAATCAGGTTCCACTCCTGAAGTATCTGCATTCTGGAAATGTAAAATTAGCTCTTTGATAGGCAAATTTCTACCACCTAAAAATACTAAAACTTTCCAGAAGGGAGGCAGCCCTACATATGACCATGAAACATATAATAAAACAAAATACTTCAAAAAATATTTAAAGGTCCCTTTTTGAAGAGAAGATATTCTTAAAACAGATTATCAATTGGTTTTGCTTCAGGAAACTTAAAAGCACTGTCTATGTTTCATTTTTTGTGTGTCACTTAAAGATCTACATCCAGGAGTAACAGAAGGCACTCCAAATGGTAAAACTTTCACTTGAACTAGAAAGGCAACCTTATGCTTCCACAGCCCGAATTTTTTGCTTTTTGAAACAGTTTGTGACTAACTTTTTATGTTTTTCAGTAATTCATATCTTTGTAGCTTCCTGTAACATGCTACAATAGATAAAACTGAAATAACAAATCCCTTAGGTTTCAGGCTATATTTTTTTGTCAGACAGAACTTTTGTAGCCTTTGTTCATTGTTCATCTGCCTGCTTTAATAGCCCTCTTGTTTAAAATAGTCTTAGCAATAATAAAAAAAATAAAATTGTAAAATTAACATATATCACAGGGCTTGTTTTCTCAAACACATTTTAAGAAATCAAGCAAATATTTTAAAAAAAGGACTAATTAATTTAATTCATGACAGAAGTAATTTTAGGCTCTCACAAATACCATTGTATTTTGTATTTGTACCACAAGATTTTGTATTTATTGAAGTGTTCAGAACATACTTCACCTCTTCACCTGCAGAAGTTTTAATCTGCATCTTCTAGCAATTTGGTTTTGGAGAGACAAAAGAACAGTTACCCTATCAACAGGTGAAATACTGTAAGAACACGTGTATGGTCTGTTCTTCAGAGAATTTAAGGAATTTTATTGCAAATATTAGGGCTTTCAACAGTAGTTTATTTTTTTTGCTTTCAAGTTCCCATTTTCAGTAACTGTACAAGTGCTTTGTTCTCATTTACAGATTTTTCTCATCTCAACGGAAGATTATATGTTCAGTATTATCAAAACTTCACAATATTTAAAGCACAGTTTGAAACCCTGGCTTTTGCTTTGCAACCTGGGAAAACATGAAGTAGCTAGAACAGACACAACTTATCTGTCATTAGTTGCAGTTTCTAAAAGCCTTATACAACCACAAATATCAAAACCACCTCTATTTCCTACACGCAGGGGTGTTGCTGTTTTTCCCTCTGAGTAAACAGTAAGAATGTAAATACTCTCAGTAGACCAAATGGCTGGAAGCTTCATTTTGTTATAAGACAACAGAAGAGACAGAGATGCAAAGGCAAGATGATCAAGTGTCTTCTCACAGTCCTACTCAAAAGGTCCAGATGGATTGCCTCCAGAGTCTAAATATCAGCACATCAGCCAGGGGTTCTGTCATCCAAAAGTTAAGGGAAAAAAAAAAAAAAAAAAAAAAAATCAGGAGGCTTTGTGTAAGGTACATATCTATTACCCTGATACAGGCCAATAATCATCAAAAGACCTAAGATTTTCTGAATTCAGAAAAAAATATACAGTTACTTATTACCTATACAATGTTTCTGATTTATGCAAGCAATGGATGAATGGGAGCTCCCAGTTATTCAAAAGAAGAGAAAACATGAATATTCTCTACATACTGATTCCTCTGTTAAAAAGATAGTCTTCAAATTTAGTAGGGGAGAGTTGGCTCAGTGACCAACAAACAGAGCTGCAGCTCAGAAAAGCCTTTGGGTTATTGCTGTGCTCTATGGTCACCCCAGTGGCCTGACAGATGGGCACCCTGGCTGATTGCTGCAGTAGCAGATATGACCTCAGTTTTATAGACAGTCCAACAGCCTTCAATGCCTCTTAAAATTCACTCCCACAAAGACTTGCAGTTCTTTAACCATGACAACTTCTTCCATAGTCTTATTTATGGTTCAGTTTTGCTGTCTCAACACAGATTTAACACATTGTCCCCATTTGTTCTTTATATCTGAATTGCATAATTAAACTGAAAGACTAGGATTTCAAATGTAGAAAATGTAACTTTTTTCATCTTAGTCCATAACCCAACCAGTTCTACTTCTTTACTGAATTGTTCCAGGGACTGCCATAACAGATTATAAAACTGTAAATCATCCGTATGTAGGATATTCAGAAAGCAATTTCAGTTTGAATTTAAAGATACCAACAGGTGCACAATTCCTTAGACTGCCAGAAAGGACTGTCCAAATAGATCCCAGTTTGTATTTTTCCAGACACTCAGCTCCACATTTTCTTTAGCTGCAGTTCATGTTCTACAGTCAAAGGAAAATTTGTTCTCAATGATATTGTGTGACAGCTGCTACACATGGCATCACTGCGTGCACTGTCTGTTATAATCACTAACAACAAAATTAAATGCTACAGAGTGGTACAGATTTGAAGTGCATGTAGTTGTTCATTTTTTTTTCAAATGGCAGTACCATTAAAGACAGTGAAATGTTGGAATTTGAGACATTTCTGTTCTGTAACCTTGTACCTGCTGTCAGGGACGGGCCCTGAGACCACTTTACATGAATGCAGAGATTTCAAGAGCAAAAGCTTCATTAACAGCAGAAATCTTTCAATTAATTATATAATGGTAAATAAATGAATCTCTACAAAGACACAGACAATGTTCTAATAATGTTATTTTTAAAGATGACTGTATGAATTATTTTGTAATGTTGGACACACAATACTGGTATCCCATAATTCTGCAAAACTCATTTTTTCTCGGACATCCGCAAAAGTGATAATACCTTCAGCTACATTACCTTGGTTCTGAAGGCATGAACTCCTTACAGAACTGCAGAAATGTCTCAGGATGGAATTTGAAAGAACAGATGAGCACATTAGAAGATACCGAATAAAGTTGGGTGAGGCAAAAGAGATCATTGACTTCAGAAAATAACTGTGAAATTCAGATTGAAAAAAGTCTATTAACAAACTTCTCACAAAAATAAATGTTGCTACTGTATTGCTGACGAGGCCTACACCTAATATTCATGCAATCATCAGGGACACATTCTTTTTTATCAGATGATTTTTGGGCAAAGGTTTTTACATCCCTGTCATACTCTAAGTGCCCGTGAAATGGCAGTAATTAATGATGAATCATTTATTCATTGAATTCTCTCTTATTATGCTTGAGTACTGACACAATTAGTGTGCAGTTCTTAGACTCATGTTTCAAAACTGGTGTATCCAATTATTTTTCATGAATATTTCTTGATAGGCAGATTGAAAATGAGTTGCTCTTACCAAAAATATCAGAGCATCAGAGTTTCACCATGCAAATGGAACAGATTGTTTTCAACAAGCTTTGTGGGAAAATGTTTCCAGGATGGTCCATTTCATTGTGTCAGATATCCTAAACTCCAGTGTTGAGGTAGGTCATTCTTGCTGTCGTCAAGAGGTCACAATCCCAAAGAAAGCAATAGGTGATTCTGCACATAATATTATGTGTCTCTGCAGGAAGGCAAATGAATGTCACATGCCTGCTCTTGTGCAGTTATCAAGTCAGGGGATATCATTATTAACATTTGCCATGCTGCCTTTAGGAGACAGTAACAGGATGTGCCTTTTAACTCAATGCCATGCTTGGATCCCATCATGACAAGCTGAGAAAGGCTTTTAGACATCAATTTTCTCCTCTCATTTCAGTAAGGCTCAGAAGGCCCTTTTGATCACACATTGCTTTCTAGAGAATGACTATTAGAGGTGCTTGTATCTAGTTTGGAGCAGCACAAGAGTTCATTGTGTCTATTGTTCTTTACACTATAAGAATAATTAGTCTGAAAAAATCACCCAGACAGCTGAGCATGAAAAATTATTCTTAATTAAACTAAGCAGTACCTACTTTTATACTGCAGCTCTGTTTTCTACTAGCTCCTGAAAAGAAGGATATACTTGCTGGTCTACACAAACTGAGACAGACATATCCAAGTTGTCCAGCCAATTTCTTCAGTTCTCTCATGCCTTGGGATCCTAATGCAGTCAACAGCAAGAAGTACTTGCAAAGCCTATTCAAATATGTATACCAGACTGTCTGTGACCCAGATTCCAATTGTAACACACAGAATACTATAATGTTACTTCTGAATTGTTTATTCTCCCTCCATCTGTCACCTTAGAGTGATCATCAGCCTGTTTCCTTCATGACTTCCATGCATTTTATTAAAAAGAGTTTCTTCTAATGCATCATTTCCATAATTGAACATGAGTGCCTAACACAATGCAATGTGCTGAAGTCACTGGGGCAGAATTATAATGGATGTAAATCCAAACCAGCCCTTCCTCTTCTCCTATGGTGTAAAGAATTAAAGATGTTCTTTTCTTTCCAGAACAACAGATTTTGCTATGAAACTAAGTCAAGCATTCATTTCATCCATTTCCAGATTTCAGTATTTTTTTTAATGCAGTCAGATGATGTATAATGCAATTAAGAGCTCTGGAAAAGGAGTAATACTATCACTTAAATGTTATGAAAAATCTCATAAAACGCTAACTCGAAAATATGACCAACATAAGTATTCCTTTAGTCACCTATAACAGACTAATTCTCTTGAGAAATCCTAACAAAGCTGGAAAATCTTGGCTTGCCTAGGAAAGAACAGCTTTGCTACATCTCTGTCATTCAGAGGACACTACGCCTGAGTGCACAGGAACACGATATTAGATGGAATTGGATGGGTCCTCAAGCCTATTCCCAGTGACAGCAAACTGTCTGGCAACAGATTCACTGAACATCACTCTGGGCCCTCATTCAGTAACAACCAAAAGTTTAAGGCATGTCTCTGAACACTTTCAAAAAAACAGGAAGCTGAAGAAATAACAGGCAAGCATTACAGCAATTCATACAATGCAACAGAATATGAAATGCTTAGAGAGCAATCTTACTTCTGGAATTCATACCTAAAACCCACTGACAAGGCTTGAGAGCTTACAGGGAAATTTTTTTCAACAGCACAGTAGCAAACTTGCTTCCTAGGGCATCTTTGTGCTGAGGTTCAGGTCTGGGATTTTTTTACATCCAGAGCTAACCTGCAGCTCTCTATTCACATAACTGGAAGATATATGCAGACACAGAAACACCCTTGAGGGAGAGGACCCAGCTCTTTCTCCCTATGTTGTGTCACAGCAAGGAGCAAACACAACATAACACACTGGTGGTCCACAGCTCAATACTCAGAATCTTGCCTTGGAGGAGCTGAATGAACTGAAACACTGAAACACAGAAACACTGCACAGCACATCCTGGGCAAATGTGAAAAAGAGGGTTAAGCACTTCAGCGCCTCAATAAATATTTGCAAAAGATAAGCTCAGTCCAGAGGAAAACCATTACACTCCCTGGTGCTGGAGAATTAAGGAAAAGTCAGAGAAGGGTGCTGTAAAAATGACTCAGATAGAAGAGGGTTTTTCTTCTAATCTGTGGTGCCAGAGGAAGGAGATATCATCGAACCTGCTGCAACTCCACCTCAAGCACACCCCCACAACGAATGCATCTTGGGCATTGATAACTACGGGGGATGAACTGATGTGGAAACTTATGCTTAGCACACCCCTGGGACCTTTACCCTGCCCTAGTCCAAATCAGCCAGTTCCTCAGGCAGGACTCTGTGGAGGACATGGGCCTGCCCCCAGGACAGTACTGCCTCAGCCCTGGAGGGCCCAGTGTGAACAGGGAGAGACACCCCGCTAGGTTATGGAGAGAAAAGCCTGCCTCCCCTGGGCCTCTGCAGCCACATGACAATATCTTTTAAATTCTGTTGCATTCCTGGTTAGTTAGTTGATGTCACCCCTATTCAGCCCCGTTTACCATTTATGGTATATTCCAGAATGTTCTTCCCTCCCTTAACCCCCATTTGTCTAATTTTGCCCAGTACTCACCCCTGTTACCCAACTGGTTCCCTCAGTTCCTACCCACTCCCGTGCACCACTTCCATTTATCCCTATTGGCTCTTGACCCTCAGACCTGCCCCTTTTTTCTGCTATATAACCCTGTGCCCCCACCCAATTCTGTTCTCATTCCTGAACCCATTCAAAGCTGTTCTCGTGCTAGGATCCCTTTGCTGTTCCCCGTTTGTGTTCCTGAATGGACAGTGTTGGGCTATCCCTTCGCTTTGCCCTCAGCAATGTTACAGCCTGGTGCTCCGGGCTCAGACACAGGTCACTCTCTGGGACTGTGTTACCACGCTCGTGCACTAACACATCTTGGGCTGTCCACATCTTTGTGAAAAATGCCCACAAATGTCATAACTGTGTGGGACCGAGTCCGACTTGCATACTAAGAGCTAATTTCTGTTCATGGTTGAAGAAAACACTGTTAAACCCGCTGAAAATAATGCAGAGAGTTAAATTCCTTCGCTATTTGTTTCTGTCTGCAGTTTTTGACAATGGTCTCTTTATTTATATCCTGCAAAGGTTAGGCGGCACCTAGGCAAAAAAACACATTATGGCACTGACAATTTATTTAACTGTGGTGATATTAAATTGCTCTGTATGTAGGAGACATTATCACAGAAACACATTTCTCCTTTTTTGTTTTCTCAGGATCTGTTTTTTACAGCCTAAAGCAACACTAACCACGCCACTCTTAAAGCAGCAGCAGGTAAACTACATTGATGAATCCCTTCATCACGTAACATCCTGGGGAGATGCTCATTACATGCTTTCTCCAAAAAAGCAATAAAAAGCCTATGGCTTAGGTGCAATTAAAATCTTGACATTTACCACACTCGGTACTTACTGTTACTATGATCTTTGCAGTATGCCACATTCAGTTCTGAATGTTACAAATACTATATGAAGGTAAATATTGCCATGCATGAACGTTGTAGGCACTGATGGCATCTTATAAACAATGTATAAATCACCAAAAATAAAAGCCTTTACTTGATGCCTTTATTTTTCTCTTGGGCAAGAAGGGGAGAGCAAGGAGGGAGATAACTTTTGAAAGAAACTTTTTTGCTCTTTTTATTTCCAATAATTACTAAGAGGGGAAAATAATTTTAGAGGTAAATGAGAGGTCATTCATTTAAAACTTCAGACTGAGTTCTGACCACATTATCACCATGATTTGCACATTCCAGATATTTTCATCTTTGTTTCCTAAAGAAATAAAACCTTTACAGTAAGTACAGTAAGGCTATGGTATTCTGTGTGAATCAATGCACTCTTTTTCTAGCATATTGTAAGAGGTCTACCTCTTGCATTTTTCATGGTTTTGCCAAATTTGACAGAGAGTTAGAGGTCCAAAAGCTTATTAAGTACATTCATCTTTTGTGAAAGCACAAAGGCTGATTAGAGAAGAGATTCAGTTAGGTGGTCTCCCTTGGGGAAAGGCTAATCTCAGTTTTTAGTAGATACCATAGCATCCACACAGGACAGAGTCACTTCAAATGCTCCAACAACAGCTAAAACTTTAATCAAAGTTCTCACCCAATTCAACCATAATATATTAAACCACAGTTAACAAGACTACATTATGGCCCTACTCATTGAAACTCTTAGTTCTTTAATTTTAGAACCAGAGATGTTTGAAGCTTAGAAAATCCCAAAGCCTTTTATATGCGCAGTTTCCTACAAGAAACGAATAAATTCAGGGAACACGGATTGATCAAATGACTATTAAATAAAATGGCCCAACTACATTTCATGGTCTAGGAAATGCTGGTGAATCAGTTTCTATATATATCTACATACATAAAACCTTAGAAGCTTTTTCCTGCAAAATGCTTTTGCCACAGACAGAGACCTGAGATTTCTGGACCTTTTATTAGACCCCATTCAGGTGCATTAAGGCACTTATGTTTTGTGAATTCTAGATAATTACTTTAATCATAATTAAATTTCACTGACTGCTTTTACAAGAAAAATTCAGGAATCTGCTACCACATCCCTTAAATAAAATGGTGCCCATATTTCATGATATTAAATAAGATATTGCTCAAAACTCCCTAATTTCCTTCCTATAATAGCTCTTTTATTGTCACAGAATACACGTGGGATGAAATATCATCCTGTTAATAGGATGATCAAGTTAGGCACTGTCTGACTGAAATTTTAAGTTTCTGGATCCAAATAGGGACTTCTCAGTACACATAAATTGACTCTCTGAAGAGTTTAGGAAGTCAATAGAAAAATGCAGAGGAAGATTTCATTATCCTACCACACCTCCCTCCTTCTGCAGCATACCACTGATCCCTTTTTGTTAATATGTATAAATCTAAAACCACTTCATTTGAATCAAAAGTCTGTTTTTCACAGAAGAATGGGGTCCGTTCATATCAAAACTGAGAGAGAAATGGGAAAAAATAGGTGAAAGAAGAAAGAAAGAAAAGCAAGCAGGTGTCCCAACACCAGGGACCTCGATTTCTTTAACTGCAAAAATAAACAAGAGGTATATAATTCTCCTTATTTTAACCACAGACATAAGAGGAGCTCTTGCTCTCACACAACCCTGTCACACTTTTTCATTCTCTTTCACTGATGCTCTCAGAGACTTCTACCTTTAGTTAATTGTCACTATTGTAAGTGTCTTTAAACAGTAATTGGATGATCTCCCACATTTTGGGTAACTCCTTTGCCACAGGTAATCCTGGAAAAGTTCTGTTTGATGAAACTAAGAACTGCTAAATTATCAAAGGACTGAATACAGATGTGAAACTCATGTTCACATAATACAGATGTGATACAGATGTTCACAGTGGAAATCCTTCTGAAACAGCAACTATTTTTAAGGCATGCTGTGAGAAAATAAGTAAGTTTGTAGGTTCATATTCTTGTATTTTACTTTTTGCCAAATAAGGTCCTGAATTTACAGAAATTTCTTCTGTTTGAATATCTGAGATTGTGGGCCTGTCTAAGCCTGCACACCTCCTACTCTCAATCTTAGGGATTCCAATTTAAAAAGCACCATTTGAACTAATTTCCCCAAATAATTTTTAGGTTCTATACCTTCTATGAATGTGCATGTGTGCAACCCTACAGGTAAGGGCACCTCCTGGGCAGGTAGGCTCAAAAAATCTAAAAATCAGCATCCACTGGTGCTAGAGCAACTCCACAGATGATCACAGCATCAAATGATGTAAATCAAATTCCTCATCACAGCCACTTTTTCAGACTTCTCTGAGGATCTTTGAAGTGTTGAGGACACGGCATGCTTGCAACCAGAAGCCTCAAGCAGGAACTTTCAAAATAATTAATTTGGATATCTAAGAGTTAAGTTGGAAAAAACAACAGCTGGAAGGCCACCTGGGGCTCTGACCCCATGTCATACTATAGAATTAATTATCTATTATTCATCCTTAATTCTGCTTTATCATCAAGCAACTGCATCTCTTGTTTTCCCTTTTCCTCCCTTTCTTAATCTGAAAGGCTGTCATGAGCAAGTTATGAGAAGTTAAAGCATCCTCCCCCCCACCAAAGATCCTGTGGTAGCATAAAGCCTCTGAAATGCTTTAATTTCACCTAGGACTCTGTCATCAGCTTTAGGACTTTGATCTCTGTCTCTACATTTATACAAGGACCCCTCATTCTACTCCCCACTGACACCACAGATATGTGTATATACATACATACCCTAAGTTCTGCAACTCAACAAAATCAATAACAAAACCCGAAAAAGCGGGAGCCACTCAGTTATTGGAAAACACAGCAATGGATGTTGCATCTAAAACGAAATCAAAAGTAACTATTTTCTGGCAACTAGTTTAATGTATTAAAGTAGTGCAATTCCACAAGATGTCTATACTTATTTCTTTTCATAAATCTGAAATAGACAAATACCAGGTTTGTTTCTGCCTTCCAAAAGTTGTTTTACTTCAATAATTTTGTTCCTCTTGAAGCATAACATCTATCAGTAATCAAGAGATTAAACCTAATGTTAAGTTTTATAATGAACTCATATTAAATGCAAAAGATAAGACAAATACATGCCATTTTAGCATTGTTATATCCATTATCTTATTCCTACAGATTCAGTGGTATTAGGAATACTTTATTACAAAAATTACAGGGTCTCACCCTCCACCCCCTCACAATGCCTCTATGATAGAGTGATTGCCTTATTTTTCATCAGATTAGCAGTGAACAATGATTTCAGTAAGAATAAAATTTTGATGGAGCAAATTAATTGAAGAAGGGCTGAGGCGAATCTTGATGTCTCATCATGCTATATTTTAGCAGTGTTGATCTCATTTCAATTGCTTAATTGTCTAAAATCTATTTATTCACATATATGGAAAGGAATTAATTAGAATGGTGGGAAATTCACTGATTGTAGAAGCAAAGAATTAATAATGTTGGGTAAGCAAAAGCAATAGCACTGTGTAAACTCTCTCACCATACTGTCAACTGCACATGGCACAGTCTGCTAAATGGTGAATCATGAAGATCTTGAAACACTGGGATTCCTTTGCTTTGGAGACAGCAAAAGAGCTTTTGCACAAATAATTAAGATTCACGCTCAGTTGCACAGGTGAATGTTTGGTATTGCATTAATCTTTTTATTGTTTTATGGATTTTTTTAATTAATTAACCAGAATTCAAAAAAAGCAGTCACATCTGATATGCTCGATAATCCACAAAGCTGCTTCAAGAGCAACCTTTTCTAACTGAAACTGTGATTTAGTATAAAACACTGTCTCCAAGCTAAAAGGTGCACATTTTTAATTGGATTGGAAAATCATATCTCAAAAATAAAGTGAAAAAATATTTGTGGATGTATTTCATTTCTGTTATTTAAGACAGAGTGAAGTACAGCATACAGATTTTGTGCACCATAAAAAGAAACATTTACTCAAGACTGCTGTTTCAGTTGAATAAATCCATTTTAAATGGAATCAGATTACAGAGCTATCAATCAAAATACCTTCCTAAAGAAGTGATAATTTGTTGACCAAGTTAGGATGATTTGAGGGGGATGAGGGAACCAAAAATCAACTTTCAAGCTTTGAGCCTGCAAAACTTCTCTGTCCCTGAGCCTGAGCAAAACCCAAGACCAAAAGAGTGTGCAAAAGGATCGTCTGGGTTTCTGAGCCCAATTCCACTCTATCTCAAGCAAATCCATTGAACAGTCCTCTTTATAAACTGCTCAGGTCCACTCTTGAATCTTGCTTTGTTTTCCTTCCCTTCCTGTGCATAAGTTAAACCAAACTGGACAGAATTCAGGGGCTTACTTCCCTGTTCAGCAATATATTACACTGCCTAGAATATCACTTCCTAACAAAACATAACTGTATTTTGGTAAGCACTTGATTAGACTGAACATGATGTACACTTAAAGCTGATAACAGAAGGTGTACACTAAGCATTATTTCTCTTTGTTTATGTTCTTTCTTTCCCTTCTTTCACCTTTCATTTGCCCTGTTTTCTTCTGTGTAAACTGTGTAATTGGACTAGGCAAAAAAAAGCATTTGAACACTATGTATTCTACCATTTAAGCCTGTACATAATCTTTTTCTTACACAAGCTATTCTATGTCTGTATAACAGAAATAACAAACTAGCAAAAAGAGTTATTTAGGAGGAAACAGAAAGTGATTCTCTAGCCAGTACAGAAGTCCTTGAATGCCTTTCCCCATTCCTCCTGAGAGGCACATGATGTGTAGGTAGCCCAGAGGGGCTTGTCACAAGCTTTCAATGCCTGTGGCAAGTGTACGTATGGGAACTGATGCTCTTCCATCACTAACACATTTCCTGAACACATCCAAATGTCCTCTTCCAAAAAGCTGTCTCCTTTGAAATTATCTCAGGAAAACAAAGAAAGGTAAGACAACTCTAGTTAAACTGACCTTAGTTAATAAAACTTACAATTTCATGGACATTATTGTGAAAAACTGGCCATTACCATTGCTCTCTCTTTGAAAAGTCATTCTAGACCTCAGCTGAACATTTGCCATCACATGAAATCCTCCTCTCCCCAGCCAACCTAGAGTTTAGATTGTACCAGGGTCCACATAGGAAGAAAAGCATGCTCAAAGCTCCATGGCTTTAAAAGCCTCTGTACAGCCATCGCTGCCAACTCAACTACATCTGATAAATTAAAATATCAAAACAATTAAGGGATTTAACAATGAAATGCACATTACCTACAATAAAAAGTTCACAACTAAGTCTGTAAAAACTTAGGCCATAAATACCATTTTGTAGGTTACTTTTTAATTATTAAATCAAATTCATTGAACTTAACTGGAGGAAAAAAGGAAAAAAAACCCAACACATGTTTTGCATGCATTTTAGCAGCAGAAAGAATATTGTCAGATTGGCTCAACATTTCACTTCTGTGAAAGGGTCATTATAGTTTACAAAGCTAATGATTCTGTAAAAAAAAATCAAAAACATCAACTAATCAAAATATTTTAATCAAGGGTTATTAATATTTCTGTCTCCTGAATAAGATTTCAAATTATTTAATCCATAAAATACAACAATATAATGGAATTAATTATGAGGTTTGACAATTCTTATAAATGGAGCGGCATGATTATCTGCACTTTGCAAAGTGCATTACCATATTAGATACAATACTTAAAATCCCAGAACTCAATTCACTGGCCCTAGCAAATGTTGTCATGCATCTGACAACAAATCCAGTACACCAGCAGAATGGATGACAGTGCACGTGGCAGAGTGCATGCAGAGGTACTGCCTTCATCTGCCTCCTGTCTGAACAGCAGCAAAAAGGGCTCAGTTTGTGCCTTGTTCCCCGTGTCCATGGGAACTCTGCAAAGTCACCCAAGACCTGGGCAGGCTCTCAAGAGTTATACAGCCTCCCATTCTACTGTGAAAGCAGTTTTATGGTACTCTACCAAACTTCAGCTTAAATTTTTATAAAATGAAGGTTGCTTATTTCCTCAGACTACAAAATACCATTCTTTATCATTGTTTTGGGGCCTAAGATGTTCCAGGATTTGCATGCTGTATCAAAGAAGGCGTCCATGCAGAAGATAAATAACACACACCCACTCACCCACCCACCCAGCCACCCTCAAAATGAAGGAAAATAGGTTAAAAGGAAAATAGGAATCACTATAAAATATAGACTTCATCACAAGTTAAGTTCAGACTTTTTGTTCTCATTTTTAAAAGAAAAAAGATCTGCAGACAGATGGGGTTGATCTTACCTCAGAGAGAATTTACATCCTCGGGATTAATAACATCATAGAGTTCTCATGGATCACTTAACGACAGTTAAACATTTCCAGCATAAATATTTGTAGGAATCATCAAGGTGTTGAGATATTTTTGGGTTTTTTAACCCTCCATCCCCCCCTTTGATACAGCATGTACAAATTACACAGATGCATGCATTTCAATGGACTCTGTGCTCAGTTTTGAGATCTACAACCCCCTCGTTCTTGTGTTTGCAAGGGGGTTGAAATTTTGTTCCTCTCCCTAGGACAACCCAATCACAGCACTTCAGCAAGCACCCCAAGGAGGAGATGACTTATGAAGGCATGTGAAGGGCAATTGCATTCCTGTATTCTGCTGTACAGTATGCTCCAAATGGAGGTGGCAGGAAAATTTTGGGATGCATACATACACAGCAACACAGAGATTTATCTGCATGACACCTGTGCTACTCAAGGGTATTGTTTTGTAACTCATACTCTTGATTAATTGTCTAGTCAAAATATCCTGCTTTTATGAAGAATATTAAAGATACACTGGCATTTTTGTTAGAATGTCAGCACTTTAAACAATTAGTTTTCTTTCAGTTTCTGCTAGAAAGTGATGAAAAGTCTCTAATCTTTATGTATTTAAGAAAGCAGAGGCATAAACAACTCTGTTTTCATCATACAAAACTCTGTCCTTGAGAGGACCTAAGAAATACTTAGTTTTCTGGCAAGAGAAAAAAAAAAATCTTTATCATTAGTTGTGAGTTTTCACAATACGCATATTTCTGCCATCCCAGTTTAAAGTGGTGCTATCACAGCTTGTAATTTACATAAAAATCATGCATTTATAACAGAAGAAAATCAATGCAGGAGTCTTTCCAAATATTAGTGAAGCATACATATATGCCTATTTTTTTCTGAAATAAGAGCAATTCTTTGAAGTATTCTTTGAACAGAATTCACTGGAACTCTGAAAGTTCATTATGCAGTAGAATTGAGGGAATGATTTGTATCTGAAGGGTTACCCCAGTCTGTACATCCAGGAGGGAGCTGTTACTGCTGAGCTATCCCACTGCATGTTTAACAGCAAACACGTTCTTTCTCTGACTCAGAGCACAATATGGACCCCTGCCCTTCAAGAACAGAAAGAAAATAAGTAAAATGAAGAATATCTCTTTGACATTTACAATCAGACATTCTTTGCATTTAGTCTTGCAAGAATACTGTCAGCATTGCAATGTTCAACTCAGTCAACACTTCTACATCATTCAGAAGAGCAAATCTCAAGAATCTTCTATTAGTATGGCATATTAAAAATAGCAGCCAGTGACAACACAAACAGTAGAACAATACGGAAAGTCATAAAGAAGTAAAATCAGAAGTGAAAATTCCACTGGTAAAGCCAAGAACACATTAAATTTACCATAATATAAAGGAAGAAAGATGGTGGGCATCTCCTACTATCATCTACCTGCTATTGAGGTAGCTATATCAGAGTACAGTAAATAACAATGAGCATAAAATCACATATCCATTACATAAACATAGAATGATAAATAGCTGTTTTCTCACTTTGCTTTCTCTTCAGAGAGAGAGAGGAAAAAAAAAAAAAAAAGCAGTGTCTGCTTTAACAGTTTTCCAAATATCCACAGGGCTGCCCAGGAACACAGACAAAGACTATATATCATGCACATATACCATTTATTAACAACATTTAGCCTATGGAAGGAAGGAAAGATAATTATTGAGTAGCATTAATGTTTATGATTATTTTTTTCTGATAGCTATTACCATTCAAAGTTGTTGAAAAATCTTGAAGTTGAAGTCTCAGTTGCATTTGTTCATTTTTTCTTTTTAATATCAGAAGGCATAATGGCAAATCTATCAGAACATTCATTTTCTGCTTCATTTTATAGCTTTCAAAAATAAAATGATACTGAAATCTGAACAAAATATGCTTCAGCTGTAATACAGAAGCTTGTACAAAAGTCATAATGCAATTTCCCTCTGTCTCAATTCATAAACTATCACTTGTCAAGAGCTCTGAAGAAAGAGAAAATCCAAGTTTAATTTAAGACTAATCTAATATTTGAAAGACCATGGGCTGTATGACTGGGTCAGTGGCTACATGTGCAGCTGGATGATAACAAAAATTCAACTTAGCAAAGTTACTAACCTTCACCCTCAAACTACCAGTACCACAGGCTCAGTAGCAGATATGATCCCATACAGTTTAAAACACCTTGAAGAACAAATTCAGGAGTGGCATACAGCTGTACAAGACACATTTATAAGGTAAATTCAAATCTCTCAGCATTCTGCTCTTAGTACTTAGCTAGCATGCAACAGTAGTTACTACCAAAACTGATATATCAGCTTTGCGTAAGTAATATTAATATGCACAACACAGTTTTTAGAAGACTTTTGTATGAACACTTAGAAATTGGGGAATGGGGAGAGGGAGGAGACTCCTAAGGATCAAAAACAATGAATAGAAGGAATAGAAGCAGTCAAAACTCAGCACAGGAAAAGGCCAATAAATACGTGTTCTAGAAATGCCTACTGGGGTTTGATTTGTATAACACAATTCACTTCAAAAGGAGAGGGAGTGTATTGAATAGAAAGACTGGAAATTTTGAAAATGGTATAAAATTATTTGAAATAAACAAGAGCAGAGAGAAGAGACAAAATGTTCACAGAGATAGATAAACAAGTATGTCAGAAAAAAATATTGACTATTGACAAATACAGTGGAGAACAGGCTGGCAGAAATACCTGGAATCATTCACACACATCATTGGATTCTAAATCAGCTGCTGCCATTTGTTAATAAACTTTGAGTGTCAGAACAGATTGCTTTTGGAAATAATTTGCTTGATACCCAGCAGCCAACAGAAGAAGCTTACAATTTGTCAGGATGCATAAAGATTGGGGCTGAGAATAAAAATGATATTACAGTGACACTACATAAATCAACAGTAAAGCTTTACTTGGAATGTTCAGTCATGGCTACACAGCTTAACAGAGATATAAATGAAATAAAGGATCCTGGAAGTGACAGCAGAAACCACTGAACTGCAATCACTTCATGTCTTATAACCCAGAGTTAAGTAAAAAGGCACACTATGAAGGAGGTTAACTGGATTCTCCTGCATACCATTTGTAGCATCCAAACAAGAGAATGTTTAACAAGTGAGGTTAAAATGTTAACAGAAAGAAATTATAATGGAAATAAATTTTCATGCTTCAGGAAATCTAAGTATCAACCAATAAATACCTGGGGTTACAGAACACTCCTTGGATAAGTATTTCTGCCAGTGATTAAGTAAGGTTTTAGTGTCTTTCTGTTCCAGGTACTGAGGCCACCACTGGAGACAAGATATTGACTCGCAGTGTCTGGCTCAGTCAGACAGTTCCAGTGCTTCACTGTCTGAACTACAGCTACAGATCACAAAAGAGCTGATACTAAGAGTATATTGCTGATATCAATCATGAGGCAATGCTCACACAGTTTTTAAAACTTACAGTTCTCCAGGTAGATAGAAAAGCCTTCTAAAAAATGTTAAATATTTAAAACTAATAGAAAACATTTCAAAACAAAAAGACATACAGAGACACAAAAGAAATTTTCTCAGAAAACTCAAGGGACTCAACAATTTTTCTTTTTCAGGTGTACCTTCTTGACAGGAATTAGACAGATTCTAGACCACAAAAGAACCTGAGATTGGCTCAGCTGGTGAGAGTATGATGCCAATAACACCAAGATCGGGAAAGTTCAATCCCTGCATGGGTCATTCCCTAAAGAAATGGGTTTGAGGATTCCTGTGGGTCCCTTCCAACTCAGAATATTCTGTGATATCAGAAACAGTTCTTCCTGACAGGAGCATAACCAAGACTATGATTGGAATGCTGTGACCCTTTGACATGTTAACAAAAGAATTGTGCAAATCCAGCCCAAGTCCAAGTCACCATGGTCCTTCCTGTCAGTTTTTCTCAGCTGCTGCCCTCAAACACAGGCTTTCCTTACAAAAGTCTGTGCATGGTGGGAAAGCAAAGCCATTAAGTGTTGGCACAGTTCACTCACACAGGCTCTGGTCAGGGCTATGCCATGGTCTGCCTGTTTGATCCCTGATTCATTCACACAGCTGCAGTACAGAAGGTGCTTGGCTGAATCTTGTGTGAAAACAAAGCTTTCTGCAGAAGTGATAATAACAGAAGTTTATGTAAAAAACCAAAAAATAATAAAGGACAGAGGAACTCAGTCAGTTCTTGATAAAGGAGGGGGAAAATCTCACTTATGACAAAATCTATAAAGCTTCTGGGACTTATTATTTAAGAGATTTTTTTTAATTTATTTTTAAACAATTAAGCACAACCGCCATGGAAAATAAGCTGTCAATTTTTTTTTCAATAGTTCTCTGTCTTTCATCACAAGAAGATCATAATACAAAAACAAAGCACAAGTAGCTTTATTCAGACCACAAATACTATTTGGCATCCTTGAAGATTTTTCTTCCAGGGTCCGCTTTACACATACTTTTCCTTAACACAAGAAAGTCCACTGGTATTAATTGAGTTAAAATCTCCTTCCTCTTAATGGGAGGCTGTGAAATTTGGTCATAAACAACAAGTATGACTACATTTTGATTTAGACTCCTAATTTTGCTTGCACATGAGTTTTTAATTATGTGTGAATTGTTTGCTCTGAGACTCCTTCTAGAAAAAAAAGGCACAAAGTCTATGAGGTGCTACAGGCTCAGTGGTAATACATACCAATACACAGAAGAGCAACACTTGAAAATTCTATTCCTGTCATCTCAATGATCAGATGACACATTAAAACCTATATATTTATCTTCCTTTTTATTTCAGAAATTTTAATAACAGTTTATAATGGCCAGAAAAGATCTTTCATAATCATAGATGTCGCAAGCATAGTATAGACTACAGTTTAAAAAATTATTTCTAAATTTGGCCTTTCCTTTTAGAAAGATTTTACCTAATTTAAACCTCAAATAAATATATCACTATCTCTGAGTACTTTTAAGATGCCTTTTTACATCTAATATTAAAAAAGAACGTCTTACATCCTTATTTGAAATGGTTTCCCTAAAACTCCTGACACAGTTTATAGATACTAAGACTTTCCAGTCTGCAAATAGGAAAGTGTTCCTCCTCTGAAAACATCATTTTCTTCATGAAAAAGTGTGTTCGTTATGGACAGCACACACTGTATTTCATCAAAAATATTTTTGTTGGATCTAATTTTAATCTAATAAAATTGTTTGTATAAAATTAGCATCAACACATTTATAATTTTGTTTGTATTTATACATTTTTAAAAATTGAATTAGATTTCAAGACTAAGTTGAGGGGTTTGAAATGGCTACAAACAAGTCATATCACTAACAGCACGGATGAAATAAACTTTCCTGGACATCTTTATTATTCTTTAAATTTGTGTTCACAACCAATGTAAACATCTGGTATTCACATGAAGCAAAAGGGAGAAAAAAGTCTTACTACAGAAACGTCTGCAGCACTTACAGTAGTATAGCTAGTGAGCTTCCTATAGGACATTTTTAAAGTGCCTTAACTAATTGACAGAAGAAGAAGAAGCATCTCAAGAGTATTAAAGTCTCTCTTCCTACAATTACTGGAGGGTCAGAGAGCATACACAGAAAGTATGCTTACTGCTCTGAGATATCTCCCTAAAACTGTAGAGAAAAAAAAATAATTATAGCTCAAGAATATCACATTGATTAGCACCACTGAGAGAAATTAAAATATTCCTTCATTTTAAATCCCTAGAAATTATACTGTTCTTTATCAGGTACTAATTGGTACAAATATTAAAAACCGCTGGAGTAATTTTCAAGCTTTTGCAATATTAATACACCTACCATCTGATTTTGTAATTTTTCAACATTACTTTGAAGCTCCTGTAGCCAATTATATAGTGTTTTTATTAATTACAGCTTGCAGCTTGAAATACAGTGCTATCAATAGTTTTATCTGCATAAACATGAAAATAAAACTTAAAATTGAATTAAACTGTTTACCCTTAGCAAGGGTATGTTAGAATATTATTAGTTGTGAAAATTAATTTGTTATGCCTGGAAACAGACTTTAAAGCAGAAATATCTCTGGGGAAAAGGTTACATTTTATATATTGTATTTCTTTCATCTTCACGTTGCAAAATTTTTTTAATCTTCTATTAAACACTATCTTGGGGGTGTGGGAGAAGTCCATTCATCTTACTTAACAAAATACAAAAAGCTTTAGCTTTATATCAAACATATGCAGAGATTACTGCAGGAAATGTGAACTAATCATAACAGCAGCCCATCTTATTTCTAAATTATCAATCAAGCTCTAAGCGGAAAGGAAATGTTATACCCCTTAAGTTCTATTTTCCTGCTCAAAGCTCCCTCCCACTTCCCAATAAACTTCCACTTTTTCCACTGAAAATTTGAAGTCCAAAAATTGTGACAGGTAATTCTGCCTCTCTGGAGACATTCAAAACCCACCTGGACATATTCCTCTGTAACCTGCTCTAGGTGACCCCGCCTTGGAAGAGGGTTGGACTACATGATCCTCAGAATCACTTCTAACCCTAACTATTCTGTGACTCTTCTGTGAAGATGTAATCCAACCATTTGGATAAAAGCAGAGGTACAATGCAAAACTGTAAACACCCTGAAAGAACTAACAAGAGACAAACATGATTTAAGAGCCATGTCAAAGAAATGTCACAGACCCTTCCCTATGTAAATAAAATATAGCTACCTGTGTTGTAGTCTGAAACAAACAAAGCTACTCTAGCATTCATTCAGGACATGCATTCATTATCATTAATACACAGTTTTCATTGTCACTGTAATGATACAATATTATGAAAGATCATAAAGTCATTGTAGTCCCTCCTCGGAAAAATGCTGTTAACTGCAATGCACCAGTATAAAAGGAGTAGGTAAAACTACAGAACCTTGTTCCTGAAAACATGTATTCAGGGTCACATCCTGATGTTAAGTGCATTATTCTTTTCTGCAAAAAAGCTGCTATGAAGCTGTTCTTTTGACCAGTCAAAGATTTAAAAAAATGCTCTTTGATTAAATGCTCTTTGCTGTCTTATTTACACCTCTGTCAAGACATGCAAAATCAACATACAAGCAAAAAGGGGGAAGCAGAGCTGACGTTTCTCACTTAACAACCAGCTCCACTACCTACCTTTATCATTTTTACCTTCTCTTTTAAGAGTTTCATAAGTGTTTCACTGACAGTACCTATCAGCAGTTGGCCAATAGTGGTGAATAAAATGTCATGTAGCATTTCATATATTATTTGTAGATTTGTTACATTTTCCAGTAAAAACCTTGCACTGAGAAAGTATTCTGAAATCAAAAAGATTTCTCGGAATCAAGTGCTTTTGTATTTTGGAGAAGAAAAAAAAAAAGAAGGGAAAAGTATTGCATGATTTTCTTTCTAATGGTAAATTCATTTGGTTTCTAATAACAGGCGAAATAAACCATTAAAAGAAAGTTGGATGAGAAACTTTCCAACATTTATTTGGTCAAAGATAATGAACAGAAAGTAAATAGAAGACAAATATTTAGCATGACAGTTTAATGAAGACTTGGTAAAATGTGCTTCCTTTTTTTCCCCATTTTATTTTGTATCAGTGAGTCAAGTTTCATTTTAATGCTTAAACTCTTAAGCAATGAATAGGAATTCATTCTTTTGGTCAGTGTACCAAAATTATTTGATCATGATGTCAAAATTATTACAGTGGTATCATTAACTTTTTAATGGGAGTAGAAAATTCTATAAATTAAATCATTGTCTTCAAACAATGCACGGAAGAATGAGTTGGAATTATCTCCTTCCAACTGTTGTCATGTAAAATATTTAATTTTCAGTTCTGCTTTCTCCCAGACAAGATCTTTGTCATTAAAATGAGAGCAAATTTTGATATATAGATTTGGTGACATGTCAGGGTGGCACCACTTTGACCTTTTCAGTATTCCACATTTCATTTGTGAGCCTGTTTCTTCCTTTCGCTTCTATTACTGATCAAGAAATAGAAGCTGAACAGAGGGCAAATCAAACTGCAAATAAGAAAAAAAGGGCCAAAATTATATTTATTTAGTACATTAAATTAATCTGCCTATTAAAATGAGATAAAACGCTAGTCCGTTTTCAACTTTCCCTTAAAAACAACACAAATAATAAACCAAAGAAACAAGCTTTCCTATTTATATTTTCAAATCTACTATCTCACATGTCCTCTTAATTTTTTTCAGAAATGAATATCAGTATTTTTCACATCCCTTCCTCTTTTTTTTTTTCCCTTTTCATTATGCTGATCATTTTGCTTCCAGTTGTTGGCTACTTATCTTAAGCAGGAGATTGAGTATGCAGCAATTTGAGCTGTCCTGGACATTTGTATGGCAGCTGCACAAGAGGCACAGTGTCCCAGTTAGGTTCTCTTAACACACAGTTTATGAGCACAGACCTGGCAAGCTTCGCTGTTGTGTGCAGTCTTGTACTGTGTGATGATTTTACTAGACCTACGTAGGCTCTGTATTCTCAGATCTCATAGTTCGATGCTATTCAGTTTCCATTCTAAAGGCATTTCCAGCCCTGTAGCTCAGATGAAAAGTCTGAAGACAGTAGATAATAGGATGAGCTGGAAGGGACATTAAGAAATCATCCATTCCACCTCCCAGCCCCAAGCAAGAGCTAAGTACACTTACATAATGCCTGGGCAGGTGTTTGTCTGATGCATTCTCGAGGATTCTTATCAATGGAGCTTCCAAAATGTCCCTGAGCAAGCTGGTATAATACTCAGTGTCTTAAACATTAAAAGGGGCTTTCTCCAAACCTAGACAGAATCTCCTAATTATCCTTAATTCCTTGATTTCTGTTTACACACACTGTATTTGGATGAACAAGTGGTCCTCTACATTTCTGCAAAAGTCTATTTGAAAACATATTTTTCTATCATCTCTTCTTAGTCAACTCTACTTCAGATGAACTAAGCCTCCCTGCTCAGCTATCCTTCACAGACCACCTTTTTGAGATTTGTCTTTGTTCTTGTTTGCTTGAGGAGTTTCATCTTGTCTGAAGAGAGGGACAAAACCTGTACTGAGTCAAAATGACATTCCACAACAGACAGACAGAGTGGAGGACTACTCAAATTTTTTTACAGATGGTTTGTCCACCTTCATGTTCCATTAAAACATGAGGAAGATAGGTTATCATTTACTATCATCCCTGCGTCTTTTTTTTAAATAGCATTTTCTGACCAGTCTCTCTGAACTCCTCATTGTACAGATCCTTCTTGCAGAAGCCAAATGCCTGTTGGTGTTTTAAATTTGTCCTGTTCCAGACAATGCTTTCTAATTTGGACTCTAAGGATTTCTTCTAGATATTCTCCTAGTCCTAATGTTAGTCCTGACCTTAAAGTGACCTCTAGATTTTACAGTAATCTTCATTCCAAGTCCATCTGGGTTAAACATGAAAATATTGGCTAGTACCTCATCCAGCTTAAACAACTGCCAAATAACACACAACACATTCTTTCATTTAAACAGAAACCATTGCTAACTGCTCTCTGAGGAAAGTTTTCTAAATAAGTCTGCATCCAACCTATTTACACCCAGATCACAATTTCCAAATTTGCTCAGGAGAATACTGTACGTGACAATTGAGATAACACTACAAGATTTGAGAAATGTGACACATCAAGTGCTTTTTCTCCAGCTATAAGCTGTTATCCTGTCAAAGAAAATTATTAGATGGATTTGATACTATTTGTTCTTGACAATTCTGCACTGGTTATCAATCATGTCCCTGTGGTTACATATGATTTACCTGATTGTTCACCTGGGTATTTTTCTAGGAAATAAAATTACTTGTCTGTCCTGCCTCCCTGTGCTTTTCTTCTTCAGAACCATTACAGTCCCTGATATCCATAATAGTTGGTAAGTTACTGGGAGCACAAAGGTTGCCAAAATCAAGTGTTCTAATATAAAACATAAATCACAAGGGTAAAAATTATCAGACCACTAATCATGACTTCTTGGTGTTACACGGATCTTGTAAATGTTTAGGACATCTCTTCATGATTTTAACCACTTTGGATTTACAATCCTGTTAATAGCATTTATTTAATTTATCTTATTCATATTCATTATTTAAATTTAAATGGTCTTTTTTATTCCAGGATCAATGAAGATCCAACTGAGACAAACTCAAGTAATTGTGATTATAAGGCAATTACAGTTTTTGCTGTCACTCATCTGAAGTTCTCTCATATTCCTAGAAATGGGAAACAGTAAAAAGTCCTGTATTTTATTTGTTTGTTTTCAGAACTAAGAACTAGCTGTGTTGCAGATGGTTTCAAGAAAAAATTATTTTTCAGCCAATAAATTCAGTGCCTGTCTGGGGAAGACAATCAATTTGCCATAGGTGAACTATTTCTTTTAGATATGAACTGTGAAAGAATTATACATGCCTTTGCTAACCCTAGAACAAAGCAATGCACAGTAGACAGCTTTGGCTCTCCCATGAAGACACCTAGGAGCTGACAGCAATGATCAGAAGCTAGAAAAAGAACATTTATCAGTTAAATGAGTTCCAGCATATGACATACACTGATTCCCTAATGTCAAGAATGGCTGTAGTATCATTCTGCAACCAGGTTCTTGCAAGTAATCACTTACCTTGTTCAAGCATAAGTACCTGAAACACACATGTGCCTTCCTATAGTCACATGCAGTTAGTCAAAATGGGAGATATTACCATATTTTCTCATCCAAGCTAATTCAAGGAACTGGAGTTTGTATGTACATGCCCTGAAAGTCAAATCTAGTAGATTAATCCAGGCTTTCTGAGGAGGGACAAGAAAATTATTTTGGGGGTTGGGGGGCTGTTTGTTATTTAATGCTGTACTTGGTGAAAGACCAATTCCATCCTCTTTCAAACTGCCTGCTACTAATCATCTTATTCTTTGGTGTCCAAAACCTACTGCTCCTGGAAACAGCCATATTTTTCAAGGCAGAAAAAACTATGAAGTGTGAAAAAAAATTTTAAAAGATCAAAGGGATTTTAATATACTTTTCATATTTGTAAAGCACATTTTATTATGAAGGAAAAATGGCAAGGTTACATCTTTTACTTCAGAGTGGAAGGGTTTTTTTGTTTTTAAAATTCATCAAAATTAAAACTTCTGTGCTGAAACATTGAGAAAGTTCTCACTGGACCATAGTTTTCCTAAGATGAATCGAAAATAGCATTTCCTCAAATCTGGCTGCAGTTCAGCATCTGGTTGTTTTTCCCCTAAGTCATCAAGGAACTGCCCCGTTTCAAAAGGGTCAAGAGATGTCTATTTTTCACCTCTCTTTTTAAATTGCTGACAGAATTGCCACCTTGGCAGACATGCAAGAAGCAAAATCACCCCATTGAGTCCAGGTAAGACACCCGTGGGTGTTCTGATCACGCTGCACAGACCTAATCAGAGCTCAGCGATGCTCGGCAGCTCGGCCGCTGTAAACACCAAACCTGATAAACACACACTCACCAATTTCTCTGGAGATCTGGGTGAAGGCCTCCACACCACTCTCTCCATAGTTGCCCTCAGAAGCCAGTGTTGAGACATAGTTCCACCCAAGGGCTGTCACGATGTCCACCATGGCCTGTGCTTGGTAGGAGTCGGGTGGCACCACTCGAGAGAAGTAGTCGTACCTGGTGTTATCGCTCAGCTCCGGAGCTGTGGATGCATAGCTGATTTGAGGTATCTGCAAACAGGACAGCGAGTCAGGCAAGCCAGTCTAACAACATTTTACAGTGCACACTTGGACATTTGAAAGGCTTGTAATAGATTATACACAGGCATTGTGCAGAACCAAATATCTTGTTTTAATGAAATCAGCTGATCAGAAAGCGTCTCGGATTTTGTATAATGTCAGTCAAGCCTTATTGTGTAACCCTCTCACCAAGAAATAATGTATTCAGCTTTGCTTCAGATGTCATGATTCTCGACATGTAAATGTAACAATTCCTTTTTTTATTCTGGCCATAATAGAAACACGTGAAGTAAAAAAAAAATAGGGGGGAAAACAAAAAGGAAGAATTCCTACTATTACTACAGAAAACTAAAAGGTCACTTATGAAGACTGTGATTCTTGAAATCTGACAAGGAAAATGAGGATTATTTCCATTTCTTTGCTTTATTTATGTACATGAAAATGTGTGTTCCCATTTTATAACTATTTTTCAAGCTTTCTCTGCCATGGGTTTTTCATTTTCCAGTTTTAGCAGTTCATTGTGCATGATTTAAGAACTGAAGGCTATGTATTAAATAGCAAAAGCTATCTGATTACAAAAAATCGCACTTAAATTACCTGTATATTATGTCCACATACAGAAGGAGATAAGTTACAAGGATGGTAAATTTTGTAAAAAACGCCTCAATATTCTTAGTAGAAACAGACTTAAATAACTGGAACATATTTTAAAATACATTATTATTCTCTTAGGAAAAAAAAAACAAGCATGGTTTTGGTTAATTCTTGTCTCATACAGATGGCTCAGCAATGTCCAGAAGAGACATTGTAAGCAATACTTATTTATTTTGAAAAATATTTCTGGTGTAAGAGAATTTAATTAACATTTATGCCAACTTTAAAGGAGAATTGTTTTCTTATTTAAAATGGTAAAACTGATTAAACAGTCATTAGCTTGACATAAAAGATACTCCAAATATTGCATTACATTGTGATCTATATTTATAAGAGGTGCTTGATTCATGTCACAATACATATAACAGTTTTCAAGAAAGCAATCTGAATGCAGCTCCTAAGTTGATTCTGTTGAGAGCCAAATTGAGGAGCACCAGGCAAGAGGTGCTCTGGTAAACACGCTCTGTCATATTAGATGTTCAAGTAGAAGGTTTCAGTGCAATTGTTACATCCTCTTCCTCAGCAGTACAAACTAAAAAAGGGATTTAAGGCAAATGAAAGGAATTCAAAGGGTCTGGTCATTAACCAAACCTGTACAGAGCAGATATATTTGTACAGCCTGAATAAACAGTTAATTTCCTAAGGGTTGGCACAATCATTTCTCAGTCAGAAACTAACAAAATAAACTCTTATGTATCTTGGCTGTATTCTTCCTTAACAAACTTTCTACACATGGAAATGTCTCAGAATAAAAATCTGAAATGTGGTTATAATAAGAACCAAAGAGAATAGAAAAGAAAAGGAAAGGGAGGATCACAGAAAAAGTTAGAGCTTATATTTCACAGAAATCAATATTACTAACAAAGAAAAAATACACCACATAAAACTAAAAGATGAATTTTCTTACGAAACTTGCCATGTATAAATTCCCTTTCTTTCAGAAAGTGTTTGAAATATCTTTACCTCTTTACAGACAAAATATTTTTGGCCTGCAATAATACAATTATTCATATTTAGAGCACATATCATTGACTTTCTACACTTGTTCTGTTACTCTCTAAAACAGTCTTTTTCTTTTTTACAGATGTAAAAATAATAAAGACAACCTTAGTGATTTTACTCATTTTGCTCCTGGGTGTTCCATTTCACAAATATTATGTCACTGTTCTTTGCTGAGACTTATTTCATCAATAATGTCAACACAATCAACACCAGTAAGAAATCTTTGAGACTGATACTTTGGCAGTGAAGATCTTGAAGCCTAGACCACAGGCTAATATCCATTAACTCTCTCAGTTCATTTTTCTTCAGGCCTGAGATGAATAACAAATCCTAGATGTGTGTTTGTAGAATTGTTGGTTCAACCACAGCAATGAGATGTTTCAGATCAATAGAGATATTTTATGTACTATGAATATCACTATTTTAGAGCACTGGAAAATGCAGAGAAGAGATGTTCCTTTGCACTTTGGAGTTCAACTTCTTCCCAAGAGTTATTTCTAATAACAGTGGAAGAAAACAGAAGGCAAATACAACACAAACACAATACTCTGAAATCACTGGGCACACTAGTAAGGTTAAATCACCACTTTTATAACATCTGCCAGCTTTTCACTAGCAGGAAAGAACAATATGCTGTGTGAAAGCAGGGAGAAAGACACTCTCTACATAGCAAACCAACCTTAAGTTTGGAGAAAAAACTTTCCATATGTCCCTCATGGTTATAAACAACACCACATTCAAGAATTTTCTCCCCAGAATTGCAGAACTTCCACCCAGAAATGCTTCATGGACTTCTTTTTTTTGAAAGCAGTTTATGCAAAAGTAAATAGTCACTTCCTTCCTTGCCCGCTTTTAAATGTACAATTTTATACAGGGGAGCTCTGAAAAATATTTTTAAAATTTGAGAATTTGGTTTATGTTGCAGTTACATAGGAAGTGAAAAGACTCAGAATGAGACTTAAAGAATTTTTTGGCATGAGGTCAAATTCTTTGGATTTAGTGGTTCAATAATCCATGAATGAAAAATATATACATTAAAATGAAACAACTCTACTTATGGACTGTAGGTTTAATAAAGCATTTTACATTTCCCCAAGTACATTTTACAAGATGGAGCATAACGCTGCCTAAGCAAGGGAAATGTTATGCTCTATCAATTCAGTAATGTGTGTTTTTAAAACTCCCTAAATACAGACTGTATTTCTACTTTAAGTTCCACTGGTCTCTTGAGACATAAATTTGCATTTTGAAAGAAACCTGTAAAGAAGAAGCTTTATTTCTCATTCTAGATTTCTCAATCTAATTTTTCAAAATTAAATACAATACCTGTAACATTTACATTGTATTTAAGTGGTATGTATCAGAGTTAATGGTGTATTTCCTTCTCTTCTGGGGAAAAAATTGATTATATAACCACATTTGAATTGGTTCTTGCACAACATCTGTCACATTCACTGACAGTTGTTAAAAGCATTCCTGTTTGGCTGTTCATTGATACATTTTCTCTATTCTTTCCTACCCTGTGGTTTGGCTACTGTCTCCCTTTAACCTAGAACCTGCTGATAAACTCAACTTCTAGTGGGTGACAGACTTGAAGTCTTTGAAATTATTATATAGATTAATTCATAGAAGCCTTATTTTTATTGTTTTTAAACCTTAAGCTGTCTATTAAATGTTTAAAACCAAAAATTTTAGTGTGATGTTTTAAAAGAATATCTAGTTTTAGTTTTATACTGGTCTTAACCCTGATAGTTACTAAACTACTGCTGAAAACATTTGTGATCCCTCAGTCATTTAATCTAAGTCAGTGGTGGCTTAATTTCATTCTATTATTCAGTCACTGGCATCAGAAAACTATTCAGCATGCTTAAAAAATAAAACAATTTGGAGAAAAACAAACAAAAAACCCCAAAACTAAACACAAATATACACACATAAAAATTGCTGATAACTAAGCAGAATACCTTATTCCTTGAAAATACATTCAAGCCAAAATCAGTTGTCCAGAAGTCTGTTTTTCATGCATCTATCTGTATACATCTAGCTGATTTAAAATCTGTCTCTAAAGATCTCCCCTTCCCAGAGGATTAGAGAAGATGGAGCAGGTACTTTCAGAAGTGACCATCCACAAGCACAGCTGTGGCAGCTCTTCAAAGGAGGAATGACATCAGTACAAGACAAGCACCAAGTGTTACTACAAAACAGACTTCTGCTCCCTTATGGAGGAAGTGTGGACAACTTCAGGAGTGTCAAAGGCAGCTAATGGAACTTTCCACTTATTTCAGCTAAGTGGCAAACCACTTTCAGCTCCTCATACATTGAAAACAAAAGCCACCCACTACTCCTGAATCCAGGATTATTCAAAGGGGAACATTCCTACGGATCTGTTTGGGGGATCCAGTGCTGGGGTCCAAAACCTAAAATACAGAAGGGTTGCAGTGTGGATGACAGAGGAAGCAACATGACCTAGTTGTGCCATTCCAGGAGAGGGTCTTCACCAAAGCAGGCAGTTTTTAGTATGCTTTCTTTTGAATTACATGCTCTCCAAGTTTAAGGCAAAATTTCACTAGAACCCTTTTACTGAGCTTTCAAATCCACTTGCATGCTACATTTGACAATGTAATGCATCAGCTGGCCATTTCATATGCCATCTTCCTTTACACAATCTTCCAGCTGAAAGCGTGATTTGGGAACAAAATAGCAGACAATGAAGTGAGCAAAGCTCATAAGGAAAAAGACTTGCAAAAGGAATCACTATCAATTTTAAAAATTAGACATTATGAGTTTCACTCACAGCAGTAACTATGTTGTACAGTCACCCAGAGTAATGGGCTTAAATCACTCACATCTTCAGTTTCACTACCCACTCAGTCCTATCACTACTAACTTTAACATATCAGCTAGAATTTTATTTCTCTTTTCCATTCTCTCATCACTGAGCCATCTTTTTTTTTTTTTTTTTTTTTGAGGAATATTAGCAATAGCATGTTAAAAATAGTAATAATTGCAACTAAAAAATTGAAGTCAATAAACTTTAAGTTAAAGACTACTAAATATCAACTCGCATTTTACCACCAACTAATACAATCTGCAAAGGAGTTAAAGTACTCAGAATAAAATTTGACCGTGGAAACATGTTTTCAGCTTGATGATTTTTTGAATTTTAAATGTCTATCATTAATCATTAATAGCCCTGTCTCTTCAAGATTTTTATTCCCTCTTCTGAACAGCAAGAAAGAGTTCTTTCGGAGTACAAAAAATTCACAGCAGTGAAATGAATCCTCAGGGCCTAGATATTGAACAGTTGCAGGAGGAGAGCCGAGGTCACCATACTTAGGCTATTAGTGACATTTTTAAATTGCCATCAGCCAGAGGACCATCTTAGTTTGCTTTTGCTTCTGAAAAACATCAACGTGCAACACAGTAATGCCAAAGTCATTCAGGAAGGACATCTGAGATTCAAAAGAGTTTGATAAATCTTAATAAGATCCTACTGTATACCAAATAATACTGAAAATGTCTTTCATTATTATTAACTATAGGAGAAGGTGAAATGCACCCTGGAACATTTCTCTCCACTGACTATAAAGGGAGCCTGGGAGATTAATTCAGCTGTTCTACACACTATGTAGGACAATAGTGTAAACAGCTCCATGCCTTCCCTTGAATCTCACAATCCCACTCGCTTTGGCTCCACGTGATTATTAAGATGCTTTACATTCAACTTCCTCCTATGATGCCTTATCCTTCCCTCTATGACAAACACTGGACAGGCCACCCATGCCATCATTAGATACCTCGCTTCATTCATTGCAGAATAATAAATCACCCTGTGATTTATTATTACACCTTAAGGCTCAGTAATGCCTTTGGAGATCTGAGATGGTCCATCCAATGCTCAGAGCAGCTGAGCAGGGTGATGCCTTGACAACTGCACCAGCTACAAATCACCTCTGACAGAGCTGATGTTATGGAGAAATTTCAACATATAAAGTTTTTTGAATCAGCTTCATTCTGTAGATTTTACTGTGAGTAGGAGTGATCTACAACAATATATTTTCCCAGTAGACAAATTCATCTATACTCATCTATATTTATAAAGTCAAGCAATTCTAATCTGTATTTATTTAGATTAGTACATTCTCCCTGGATGTTAAGGACCCTCAATGACAACATTTATCGTGTGGCAAGCAATGCATTTTGTTCAGGAATTACCACTGATTTCTACTTCCCCCTCCATCAAAAAATATGTTGATATTAACTTAAGCAAAACAGAGAAAACATAAGTATGTTTTTCACCCAGATAAATACAATTTAAAATGCATTTAGTTCAAAAAGTTTTAGTAGAATTTAAAAAGCTTAGGAAACAGAAAGAAGAAAAGTATAATCAGAAAGCTGTCATTAGCCAATTTCACTTGGTAGACAGGATTTTTTAAACCCATTTGAATTATTCCAAGCCATTCTATTTGCAGTAAATATCATAGCAGTTCCTGTCAAAGGTGCTCATAATTCATACACCTAATGATGATGACGTAATGGATAGGTCCCTTGAAATATTTTTCAAGGGTCCCATATACACTTGTACAGGTTTTGTGATAAAATGCAACATAGCTATTTTTTGCCCCAAATACAGAAAGAAAAAGGATCTATCAATCTAAATGTTTCTGAGGTGGAATAGGTAGATTATTTTACTTTTTCCTTTCTGTTTGTCTTTCACTGTGTTTACTTCTGCTGCCAGTTACCTTCTGAAGACATATTCCTGAACAGGATATAACTTCAATGATCAGCACTGATATTTTCATGAAAGCACATAAATGAGGATCAATGCAGCTCCATTTGTTGCCAACATTATTTTTGCAACCATCATAAGTTGGTTTGGTATGTGAAAAATTGCAGAGACAGATGTAATCACTAGCCCAGTGGAAATATGGGGGTAAAATCAAACATGCAAATCCTCTTTCATTACTGAATTCTCTTTTTTTTCCCCTCTCCATTACAAACACAGTAATTATCTAGCATACTTATTTCGGAGCATATTGCTGGTGGTCAAATGAACTAGCAACTACAGTAGTCTGAATAAACTGAATTACCCTAGGAAAAGTAGTTTTTAATGGTTAATTCGTGTAATTGTATACTGTCAGATAATGGGCTGAAAAACTACTAAAGCTCCATTGCATCAGCACCTGCCAGAAAGTATCTTTCACAAAGTCTAACAAGAGATGCTACAGCAAGCGTATTTCACCTTACAACCTGTCGTTCTGCCCTGGTAGAACAGGATGTGACAAAGGAAGAATGTGTATAATATAAAGTACCTAATAAAAAGTGTTTGAATTTGATTAGGTTCATTCCAGTGGGTTGAAGAAGGTCAGGGACTCATTAGAAGTCATTACTTTTAATTATACACAAGGGATACTATAGAAAATAGTAATAATATGATATCCCAATCTCAAATCTCACAATAGATGCAGCAGCTACAAAATATATTCAACATTACAGAAAGTGTGGGATGCACTTTAGGGCAAAACATTTTTTTTTAAATTAAAAAAATTAAAAGAATATTTATGCATTAGGAACATTTTTACAACTGAAGTACATCTTGTCACACTGTGCAATGCTGTGTAACTCCAGAAGGATGAGAATCCATCTAAGGGGACAGCTTGATTTGTCATCAATATTCTGTGCAAGGGGGTCTATTGATAAACAATGGCATTTTCTCGGTATCTTGGGAGTTCTGTATCTACTGATATTTCCACACCACTTTAAATCCTGGCATTTTCCTCTCTGAAAACCAACCAGGTTAAGCAGTTGCACATTAAATTATCCACCATCTTTAGGCAGGCTCTTTCTAAATATTTTAAGCCCAGCTGAGGTCTGGGTACTGAATGATAAACTGAAGAAGCAGCAGATCAAATGAGAAATATTCATACTTAGATCAAATCACAAGGAGGGGGGATGGAGGGGACCTTGAGCCTGGGAATTGCTGGTAGCTCTTCCTTTACAGAACCTTCTGTTCTCCAATCATCAGATCAAAACAGAAAGCCAAGGATGGTCAGATAGCTTTAGGGATTTTTTAAACTATTAAAATTCCCTTTCTACTTGTCAGGGAAACCCACACTTAATTATGTGTATCAATATATTAGACTTGTGTCTGACTCCGCTGAGAGCAGAGTGAACTCTGATATTTCAGTTTTTCTAGCTCTGCTTTCCTCATTAGAGCTTGTCATGTCAGTGTCTGGAACTCTAATCACTTTTGATGAGTTTGAGAAAAATATACAAAAATGTGCTTTCCTTTTAGTCTGAACTAGGAAAGCCAACTTTTTATTATTTAGCAGTAACAAATTTACCTTTGGGATACCCAAGAGCATCCCTTAGCCAAAATCAGGTTTCCTTTACATTCATTTGATAATTCATACCATACAGAGCACAGCAAGCAATTTCAGAGATTTGCCCATGGGGACATATATTAGTCCATGGAAATTTTTTTAGTTGTGGAGACCATCATTACAGAAGGAAGTTAGAGATACAGGAAGAAAGGAAAAAGCATTGGAGTCACCATCCCTGGGGTGTTCAAGACACAACAATGTGGCACTTAGTGCTATGCTCTTGTTGACAGGGTGGTGCTCAAAGGTTGGACTCAGTGACCTAGGAGGTCTTTTCCAACCATAATGATTCTGTGAACGGGAGAGTGCTCTCAGCAGGATGCAAGATGGGATGCTCTGCTAAAGAAACAACTCTGATCTTGCGTTCACTTTTTACTGCTGCAAGACAACTCCAGCTTACACCACTGCCTGAGCAGCAGTGTTACCCTTTTGCTACCTGTGGTGGTGGGTTTTTTGTTAAGCTATTTTGAGTCGTGTATCCCAATGGTTCCTCCCTGTTTCTCCCCCAACCCTGATGGGTCGGCTGCTGTCCAGGGATGTTTCCCCCTTTGTCTCTTTGTCCATCTCTCCTGCCCCTGCCCTGTCTCTGGAAGCTTTGGTCAGCTGTCCATCTTNGGTTGGACTCAGTGACCTAGGAGGTCTTTTCCAACCATAATGATTCTGTGAACGGGAGAGTGCTCTCAGCAGGATGCAAGATGGGATGCTCTGCTAAAGAAACAACTCTGATCTTGCGTTCAAGACCCTGCCCTATGCTATAGAAAAACACCTGTCCATCTGTCCTGGGGCCAGTCACCTGCTTGTTTCATGCCACTCACCCCTTGGTTTCGAATTACTCACGGGCTTTGTCTCGTCCTCTTTTTCGTGCCCCCCACCTCTTGGGGCATAAAGGTCTCTGAGAAATCATGTGGAAAAGAGCCTTCTCTNAGTTAGAGATACAGGAAGAAAGGAAAAAGCATTGGAGTCACCATCCCTGGGGTGTTCAAGACACAACAATGTGGCACTTAGTGCTATGCTCTTGTTGACAGGGTGGTGCTCAAAGGTTGGACTCAGTGACCTAGGAGGTCTTTTCCAACCATAATGATTCTGTGAACGGGAGAGTGCTCTCAGCAGGATGCAAGATGGGATGCTCTGCTAAAGAAACAACTCTGATCTTGCGTTCAAGACCCTGCCCTATGCTATAGAAAAACACCTGTCCATCTGTCCTGGGGCCAGTCACCTGCTTGTTTCATGCCACTCACCCCTTGGTTTCGAATTACTCACGGGCTTTGTCTCGTCCTCTTTTTCGTGCCCCCCACCTCTTGGGGCATAAAGGTCTCTGAGAAATCATGTGGAAAAGAGCCTTCTCTAGTCCTTGCTCTGAAACCTGGACACTGCAACACCTGTTGCCATGGAAGAACGGCCCTGTTCTTCACCATTACCTGAATCTGCTGGCATATTTGGGAATGGCCCCTGGCACAGCTGGGAATCAGAGCTAGCTGGGCTCTACCTGCTCATGTCAGCTCCCGGTGCTGCCACCTTAACATAAGATACAAGCAATCAAAAAGTATCACAAGGACAAAAAGTAAATTTGTGTCCTTGACAGCTCTCTCCACCATTGTGGACAATGTGAAGATCTGTAAACAGGGCTCAGCTGGCCAGACATCTGCATATGTGCAGAGCTTTAGTGGGTGCTTGCACATGTTCTGCAGTACACCGCCTACACTTCAGCCGTGGCTCAGAAAGCCCAGCCCAGAGTAACCTCTCTGTCCCATGCTAAGGACTTGGATACCATGTATCAGAATGCATTAAGAAAATCCCTATGAGTCATCATAGCTATGGATTCCTTTCACAGCACACACAATTCATATGGGATTATAAAGCATCATCTTAAACCCACTTACTACAGATTTAGAAGAAGGAAAATTTAAAGTATTGCTGCTTTGTCTGTGTACAGATGAATTTTCTTTCATTCTTAAAACAATCAGACTTGGCTGATAAACAGCCAAGTTTTTTTTTACCTTAAGTTTTTAACCTTAGAAGTTATAAAACATCAGCCAATGCCATGCAATTTCCAAAAAGTTCAATATTTCCTGTATGACCACAGTGAAATGCTAAATTCAGTTTCTACCAGTAGAAAAGTTGAAGAAAAAAGCAAAACATTTATGGAGGAGAATGAAGTGGAGGGGGAGGGAAACAAAGCAAAAACACTGATTACTTTAATTACATGATAAAAATGGTTCTGATAGAAGGAATAATCTGGTGCTCTCTTTCCTTATACCTAACAGTGTCAGAGTGTCTTAACTCTTCCAAAGTACAACCTGGCTGCCAAGGAGGCAGCCCTTGTCCCTTTTGAAAACCCTAGGCTGGCAATACAGAAAAACAAATGTAACTGCATTATCCAGCATCTGGGGATTGTTCAAAAGAATAACTATCCAATCTAAGACTAGAAAAAAGAAGCCTTGTCATTTGGCCTCAGAAGTACATTGTACAAAGTATAAAAACGTGGCTTGTCCTCTAACCCCACCAGAAAGCTATATTGAAACTTGCATGTCCAAGTACATACAGCAACTTAGTCCTCACCATTCCCACCAAGGTATCTGCAGACAGACTTTGGGGTCCTGATGATGGACATGGTTCTCTGGAACTCCACAGAGCTCCACAGCCAAAGAGGCAGAGCACTCTGCTAATCTCACAGCACAAACGGTGTTGAGATTAGCAGAACAATCAACTTTCACAAATACTGTATTTCATAAATTTCACCATTCTCATAGGATAGGTACAGCCTTACAAATCATACTCAACACACACAAAGTTCACAACACAAGGAGGCTGTGCCCATGGTCAGAAATATGAGAGATACATTTGAAGTCTGAACTTATCCACCTGTCAACAGCCATGAATGAACTTTACAAAAAGTAATGAATGTCATAAAAGTCAGGAATTCAGAGGAATTTTTTGTATTTTTATATAAAATTACTTTATGTATGTATAATACATATATACACTCATATTCCATATGTTGGGCCCTTTTTCCTTTCCTTTCTTTTAGAGTAATTAGTGGTTTATATGATGCTAACATATACATGAAAGCTAAAACTTCAGCCATCATATACTTCCCCACTGAGGAGGCTACCCAAATTTTATTTCTAAGCTCATATTGTTATTGACTCAAATTGAACAAGATGAGCTTTTAAAAAAGCACAGCCTAAGGGGAATAAGATCACTTGAAGAAACAGAAACCTTGCAGAGGTTTCTTATCTGTACAGCAATATATTCTCCATTTGAAGGAGATAATTAGAATATGGAGGAAATATTTTTTTTAATAGTGCTATTTCTTATTTAGCCTATTTCTATATATAGGTCTATATACCTGACATTTTCTCCTTTTTCCTTTTATCTCATTCTTACTTTGTTTTCCTCAGACATTTCGACAGCCTATAATTCCTTCCTGCTCCCTTCAGGATGCTCTCTCCCTTTTCTCTACAGGAACACCTTCTTCCCAGATATCCCTTTTCCTTCACACCAGTTTTCCCTACCTCTTCTCACTCTCTCTTCCTAAATTACAATTTGAGTGAACTCAGAAGGCAAAGTAGACACTAGTTGTTTCCTAAAGAGAGATTTAGGATACTCAATTTGAGCTTTGCTTCTCTTCTTTGACAGCTCATGTTCAGAGATACTCAGTGGAAAGGGCAAAGGGAACTTGTATTCTGTAAAATATGGCTGGACAGGGTCACTCCTCACTCTCATCTACTGAGTAAGGCTTCCTTTCCCACTGTAGATATTTCTGCTTTCCGACTGCATTGGGACAATGTCCACAGAGTCAGCAAAAGCAGTATTTGATGTAGGAAAAAAGCCTATATTGGACGAGCATTTCACAATTTCTGCAAATTCCCCTTTACCCTATTTTTTATTCATTGCAATTTAACTACAAATCAGTTTACTGTTATCACCACCATACAGCCTTGTTTGAGTGTGTCAGCCTTAGCCTTCCTGGCTAGTGCAATGGAGAATTCCTCCCTAGCTATGAGTCTCCAATATCTCTAAGTCCAAATACAGAATGATACATAAGTCCTTTTGAAGGTTCTTAAAAGTCCTCCTCAGTTAGCTTGATCCTATAAGTCTGGCCACACCATCAACATCCTACTTCAGCAGCTCAGCAGGATGATGAAAGAAGAGGGCCTGAGGAGCTTTCAATAAGTTCAAAAGCTCCCACACTCAAATGTTTCCCATTTCAGCAATCCCAGTAACAACTCACATTTCTGACAGACAGCATGTCAGAAGGCAGAGCTTGCTGATAACCACTTTCCAGTGCTGTGAGGAGAGGCTCTCCTGCCTGCCTTCCCACCTGCAAGGACCAGCTCACTTCTGCCATTCAGCATGGCCAGGCAGTGTTTCAGTTGGCAGCCAAGTAAACCTTGGCCCTGGGGCTGCACATAAACCTTTTTTTTTCTACTTAAAATGGTTGAAATACCTATGTCAGCCCACAATGTGTTTCACAGAACTATGTCTTCTTTAGCAGAATAAGAAAGCAATTGGTTCTGTTCTGCCCAAATTTTGGGAACCTTAGTACTCATCAGATTTATGACTGATGCAAAACACCTCTATTTAAATCCAGCTTTAGTACAGATCTTCTGAAGATAACCCCATGCTCTGTTGACAGTGCTTCAGTCTGCAGCTACTGTATGCAGTGCAGTTTTTGGAAATCTATTGTATACCATGCACAAATTATTTGTATTAGGGACTAGAGTGCCACTATACCACTTCTGAATACTACAGCAGCTTTTGATGAGTGAACATCTTTTATTTTGAAATTGTCCTCCCTCAGTCTGTTGCTGCATATGTTAAAGGACCCCATCAAAAGCAAAATCACACTAAACTAGATTTAAAAGTGTCAAGTGCATTGAATAAACATTGGAGACATCAAAAGCCTGAGTGGATGCTCCTGACAACAAGTGGTGTGGGAATGCCAGCTTGTGCTGAGCCTGATACAATTCCATTTCTATCTACTTACTGAAATTGCTTCACAAATATCTTTCTGCATATCAGTGTCACCTATCCAGTTCCAGGCACTGGAAGAATTGGTTTAAAATTGCCAACTGAAAGATATCAACTCTTCTCTTTTTTTTTGTCATGGAATATCAATGTCACCTACATCTCTTTCAAAGAGAAAAAAAAAAAGGAAAAAACAACCCACGCAACTTTGAAGCATTTGTTTTTGATGTTTTTGGTCTGTCTTCTCTTTCACAGCTTGTAGATCTTACTTTTTAATCACAAGGGCTACAAAGCAGTGAAGTTTATTGAAACAGAATGTGGGGCTTCTGTCAACATGTGGGTTGCCTACATAGCAGAAGTTCATTACCTTGGAATGGGATTCATGTGATATTTACTGAGCTAGCCAACCAAAATACTAAGCAAGAGATGTGTCCAAGATCATATCTCTTTTGTAGACCAAAATTATCCTTGACACACTGGAGTGGTTCAGATATATTTTCTAAAAAGAAGCCTGGAGATGAGGATAATGTTGACAACTCCATTAAGAAATGTTAGTCGCCACTAAGCCCACATTTATACACTTGCATCTTCTTCACTTGAGCTGCATTTCTTCTGTGTAGGGCTAATGGGAGAACATCAAGTCCCTTTCCTCTAGGTTAGAAACCAACACAGGCAGAGTTTTAGCAAAAGCCAAAGTGTGAACAAGGCTCTCATGTCACCTTTGGCAGGCATACAGCCAGAACCAGATCTCCCAAAGGAACACTCTGACACAGACACTGGCCAGGCTGAGATCAGGAGGACTCTCTCACCTTCCCATGTAGCAAGACCCAGCATGGATTGGTTACATAAAGCTAGAAGAGAAGTGCAGAATTGCAGAGCTCCATAGTATATCTGACCTGGTGCAGGCACCAGCATCCGGCCTGGACTTCTTGAGGTATGTTTGAAATTAAATAAAATACTTGCCAGATATGTGGGAAATAAGGTACTGACAAGGTGACAGCCCCCATGTGATAACACAGCCAGGGAATAAGAGAAATTCACTGTCTGGCCAAAATCTGACAGCAGAAGTTTCACACATCCAAGGACACCTTTATAGATCACAGACTGAGATGCCCAAGTGCCCCTTTAGGCAGGTAAGAGGGTTCTGTGAGGTCTTACTTTTCTATATGGGCTTGATAGTCCAAATATAACTCTTCAGATCTATGAAAACAATTAAGGGACACAGTTGTATTATGCAGTTTCAAAATGAACCTGCAAATCTTCTGTATCAGATTTCTGAAGAATGGCAATTTCACTCCCTAGTAGAATAACAGAATTTCTGGCTGATAGAATTCCCCTTACAAGAGGAGTAAGTTATTTTCTATACGTTTGTACATAAATCAGTTTCTTATCTCTGAGCAGTTTTCCTTTTCCATTTTCTACATTTTCAACGTTTTATAGCACATATCCTTTCCACTCACCTGAGACAACTGAGCCAATAATTAACAAAATTTCACTTGAGAGATAAAAATTTTTGCTTTATATACACAGGTGTCACAACAATCAGACTCTAACAAAGAGTGAAATGTTTCAAATGAACTTCTGCAAGCACAGAGGAGAGTTTTGTGCAAAATATGCAAGAGTAAAAGCAGAGATACTTCCAGTGCCTGTGCTGGAAGCCAATGGCTCCAGATCCCCTCTACATCATAGTGTCAAAGCAAAAGGCACCTTCAGATGTGACCCTCTGCACAGCCTGGTGGACACAAGGCTCAGTGCTGGAGTCTCCAGAGCCTGCTCTGTTCTGCAGCCAAGTGCAGAGCAATGCCTGATCCTCAGACAGGCAGCCAGCTGCAGAAACCTGGGCCCTGGTGCCCTGTGCAACCACTGGTAGCTGGCTGGACAGGAGATTATTTCAATCTCTGCACAGGAGCTAGACCAACCATATCATATACCACCACTTTTCCACACAGTGATTTTTATTTCTCCCCTCCCACAAGAGGGCTGCTCACTTCAAACCACAAATCATTGCTATTATTAGTGTTATTTTCACACCTTTTCCTGAAAGAAAAGGAACAAACAGAAAAGCCCTCTTCAGACCTCTGTTTTGGTTTGGATGCATCTGGGTCACACAATTAAAAAAACGCAGAAGAATCTTTTCTGCATGGGAATTATCGGGTTGTCCTCATGCTACCATTCCATCATAGACTGTGGAAGTCTCAGCTCCACAGAATAAACTTCCAAAAAGATAATTAAGAATCAGGCCCTCACATGATGTAAGCATTAACCTCTCCTTACTGTAGCTTTTGAAGATATAAAACAAGATAACACAATTTTCCTATATTCTACAGAGAATAAGATGCTCAAGTCTCAAATAATTTAATTTCACTATTTAAGTGTTTATTAGGTCAAGGAAGATTTTCACAGATGTGGAAATTCACCTGAAAGCAGCAGATAAAACATAAAAAAAAAAACCAACCAAATGATCAGAAATGTAATTTTCTTACAAATCCTTTTTTAAAAAAAACTTCTATACCCACACCTACATATTGTAGAGAAATAGGAAGCACTTGAAATTCTTCTCACACTAGATCAATTTCCACATCTTATCTTACTTCAGCTCATACCTGCTGTAGAAATGAAATCTAAGAAAAAAATTAACATGTTAAAACTTAACAGTTAATAATAAATTCTTGATGCATAGTCAGAACAGATTCATTTGTTTTATCCATTTAGAATGCAAAAAGCAGCATATTAAATACTGAACTGTCTCTCAGAATATGAAAAAATATGTTCTCCTCTTTATTGACTGCAAATATTAAATCTAAAGAACAGCTGGAAGGTAGAGCCTGCAATACCTGCTTTGATTAGTCAACAGATGTTCTATGGAGTCCAAACTTACTGACTCCCTGAGTTTTGATTTTTACTGTTAAGTCAAACAATAACAGAATAGAAACCTAAGCTTTCCCCCCACAACTGACTACAGCCATAGCAGCTTTCTAAAACCATCCCTGCTCTAATGCTTCATTATATCTGCTTGAGGGAGAGATTCCTCTATCTGGGATAATTTGCACCTGCTTGTATGAGTCACCTGTAAGTACATCTGCTTCTTAATGATAGTGCCTTGCAGCTGAGATAAAAGTGAATTCAACAACTAAAGATCAAGAGGTGATTTGAGAGTCTAATATATCAGTTTCTTCCACTGAACAGAAAACTTATTTCCTTATAAATAAAAATAAGATCATTACATGATCCAATAGCTAAAATAAGGAAAGAAAGAACATTAGAACTAGAAATAAGATAAAGACATTTAATGTTGAATACAACAAATAACTGCAAAACTTTGCTGGACTGTACTTGATATAGCAGAGTACAGAGTTCAGACTTCAGGTTAGCAGACTTTAACTTACTCAGGATTTAACTTACATCAAATTTATCAGAAAATCTGCATGACTGAAGAGGGAACTTACGGCATAGAAAGATTAAAAGGCGATACACAGGAGGAGGAGGCAGGAACAGGAGTTTAAAAACAAATCATGCCAGACCACCCTGCTATCTCTCTAGAGTATAGTGATAGGGTCTGTAGTTAAGGACAGAGCAGGAGATGTCATTGACGTTGGCTTCAGCTCTTGACTCTGTCTAGCGTGGTATTCTTGTGTCCAAGTTACAGCTTTACAATCTGATGGTGAACAAATGAAGAGGTAAAAATCCCAGTCAGACTGTCTGGGAAGGGTCACGACTTGGCACAGTATTCCAGTGTGCATCATCATCCACTGAGATGAATGGAGAGTGATAATCTCTTCTGTATGGGCCATACTCTTATCTGGAGGCTGGGTAAAAACTTGACTGCCACAGGAGTCTGTTCTGGAATTCATCCTGCTTAACATCTTCAGCAGTGATCTTGATCTGCAGGTTTCTGAGACACTGGAGTGCACCTTCACACCAGACTGGGGGAAGCAGTGGATACAGGAAAGGGCTGTCATAGAAAAGGACCTACACAGGTTTGAGGAACAGGCCAAAAGGATCCTTGTGAAGTTTAATAAGGGAAAAAGAAATCCCTGCATTTAGGAAGGAAATGGTCCTTGCAATGATACAGGCTGGAAACTGATGCATGGGGAGAGGTTCTGTGGAAAAGACCCCTGAAGACAGCAGCATGAGACAGCAGCACCCTGGCAGCAAGGAGCACAGGAAATATCCTGGGCTGTAGTATCAGGAGCAGGACACAGAAGGGATTATCACTCTCCATTCATCACAGTGGAGGATGATGCACACTGGAATACTGTGCCAAGGGTTGGGTCCCCAGGTACAAACCAGAAATGGATAAACCAGACCAAGTTCAGCAAAAGGCCGCCAAAATGTTTGGGAGCTGGAGTCCTTGTCCTGTGAGGAGAGGTTGAGGGAGCTGGGATTATTCAGCTCGAAGCAGAGCTGGCTCAAGAGGAAATAAACACCAGTCCTTCAGCATCAGAAGATATAGCCAGGCTTCCTAGCCATGAGGTGGCAGTGTGAAAGGCACCAGACAAAAAGCTAAAACAATAAAGGTCCAGACTAGCATTAGGAGAAACTTTTACACCATAAGAAGACAATCAGACAGTGCAACACACTGCCCAGGGAGTATTTCTTCATTCTGGAGGGTTTTCAAGACCCAACCACATAAAGACCTGAGCAAGTGGTCTGATCTCATGGCTAACCTTGCTTTGAGCAGGAGCCTGGGTTATCCTGCCTTACTGGTGACTGGACTGAGATTGAGTTAAGTGTTCTCTGAAGTTCATGAAGAGATATTGGAACCTCCACTGTGCAATTCACATCTAAATGGACTAATCAACCTCCTCCTTGGAGACAAATAGGTCTCCAGTAACTGCAGAGATTAGATTAAAGTCACAGCCTCAATAATATTCAGATATATTTCTGTGTGCCAAAGAAGCAGCAAATATTTGCCTTGATTCTCATCAAGGAGAGTAGGCATCATCTGATCTAATTTTAGTCCTTTGATATGTCCTGACAGAGGAAAGTAAATATAACACAGTCACTAAAAACATGCATAGTCACTAAACCTATGCAGATTTTGTTGCTACCTTAGGAATTGAGGCTGCACAGTCAGATTTTGGAGTTACTTTCTCAATGACTTCCTGTGCAGAAAAGAAAGTATATAGAATTTCATGGGTTAAATCATGAAAATTGTAAAGAAGATTTACAAAATATTGCTTAACCTTAAAAATCAAACACGTGGAGATTCCATACTAAATAGAGAGGCTCCCAACTGTATGGGCAAGAATAGTATGTTGTGACAGCACAAAAAGGGAAATTTGCATTGAACCAAGAAACAAACATCCAGGGTTACTTAAAATAAGCATATATGCACATGCACATAGTATAGGAATAGACCAGAGCAAAAAGTGAGGTCCACTTCCTGTTGGTTACAATGGTCACTGTCTCTGCAGCAGGCCCAGTGGCATTCCTCACTAGAAAAATCCAAGAATTTGTTGACTTCTCATGCATCCTGATTTTGCTGCTATAACCCGGGCAGTAAAATAACATTAGGCACATTTACACCTCTCTCTGCTAAGGTCCAGAGGTACACAGTGTTCTCCCATAAGTGAGGGACATCACTAGCCCTAAAGACCACTAGGAATGTGAAAGATGACTTCCACATCTTCCTTCTCTTTTTCATATACAGAAGCAGTGTCTTACTGAGAATGACAGTCTCCAGCATACAAAAAACTCAGTGTATTTTAGCAACATGCTCTTTCTTTATCTGTAAAAAAAAAAAAATCCACCAACTAGCTAAAAGGTCATTTCACTGCAGCAAAGGGATGAAAAACCGTTCTGTATTTCTGCCCTTTCCTCATCATTTTGAAGATGCTCTTTGTAAAAAATGTCCATCTCATATAATCAATTTCTTTTCTTTAAATAATACTACATTAAAAAGCTCTTGAAAAAATTGTTAATTTTCATGAGCATTTACCTCTTCCTCCAGAATCCATAGTGTCAGATTTATTTTGCTTTCCAACATCATCATATACAGCTGCCATTCCAGCACAAGTGCCACTTCAGCTCTAGCCTCCCCAGCATGATGAGCCTTCCCTTGTGCTGTGTGTCCTAGACCACAACAAAAGCTCTTTGGCTAAGCCATTGTGAAAATAAGTCAGGGGTCTGATTGCTAAACATTCCTGCAGGTAAGAAAGATCATTTACATGTTATCATGCTTACCATCTATAAAGCAACAATAATCCCATTAAGATATAATGTTCCCTTTGGCTATTATGCATTTTTCAAGAATGACAGAATTCAAAACAAAATGGTCTCAGTTTTTTCCAGAGGAAAATATTTCAAAATATTTCAAAACACATACATTAATAAATCCTTAGTCTTTGTAGAATGAGAAATCAAACTTCTGTAATTTCTTTAATAAATCAACATACTAACTATGCTACAAATAAATCAAATAAATTACAATTTTTAATTAGGCATAACAAAAAATTAAACAGATGACATTTAAAACTAATTTCCTCTACTGGAGAGAACGTGATTTAAATGGGTGCTGAGCCTAGCACTCTCCTTGTGGATATTCCTTCAAATGCAGTGACATTCAAAATCATCATAACATTTTCAGAGACAAGTCTATTTCCATTTTCCAGTATTTGAGGTTTCACTTTTAAGCCAGGCTTTTTCAATTACCAAACTTCCGTAGAAATGCTTCATGTCTTAAAGTTTCTGCTCAGCTCCATAGTATGTAATTGCAGAACAGCTGCACAAGTCATACCAACCACTGATAAAAAGGCATTACAAACTTCTAAGCAAATCATATTTATAATGCATAATATTAAAGGCCAAAGAAAATCAGTAGTTCTTCAAGGAAAACTTTGGAAAATAGGGCAAGAGCATCTTGGGAAAGTGGTAAATACTGTGCAGCAATGAAAAGATGCAGCTGTCTAAAACATAACTCCCCTACAGCACACTGAAAAGAGAATTACCTTACTTTTGGCTGTACTTTGTCTCCCCAATTAAAGCATTATCTACAGTTAACTGCTTCAAGGACTGCAGTCAAAAGCTTTTAGGAGTCCAGTCCAGGAAAGAGTAGGCACTTGTAGGAGTTACCTGATTCTAAGCACATGGGTCCTCTCCCGGACTTCACATATTTCAATACAGGAAAGATTTGCCCTTCTGAGCTATTTCAGGTGATCCAAAAGCCACAAAAGAAATGGCCTACTTCCTACTCTGAAAGCATTCTGTAATTCTTCATTTGTAATGGTGCAAGTAAAGAGTGAGTCTGTAGGAATCAGTGGATTAAGGCTCTGTAAACACAGCCAGCAAGGAAATACAGCAGGTGCACATTTCACTTGCAAGCTTTGCTTAACAATTGTCATCACATGTATACACACTTTTGCAAAGCATCAAATGGTAAAAACACAGCAAAGATGTTTCATATTCACTGAAAGGTGACAGACAATTTTCTAGAAACTGCAAAATGCAGCAGAGCGTTTCACCCAGATCATTTTCAAGAAAAATCAGAAGCCCAGAATGATGCCATGAATTTATTTTTTTTTCTGTTGCCTGAAAGAAATAAATGTAGTATGGCATCTTCCTGCTTGGACTTTATGTGTGATTCCCATCAGCAGAAATGAGTGCTGTGTATGTGAATTGAGGGTAGAACAAGTCTGGCTCTGTAGATGCCGTCTGGAGTGTGAGAAGGAAGCAGTAAATTTGCTGTAAATGAAAGATGTGGGAAGCTGAAGTGGCCATTTTTGTAGCTAGCTTACCACTATTGAAAAGGTAGTTGGAGAAACCTGTTTGTGATATATATTACATCCATCAGTTTAAGACTATAGCTAGCCTGTTTTATATTGACATATATATAAAATATATATTAAAAAATACAAAAATAGTAAGTTGTTAAAACATTTGAATTATGACCTAAATAACTTTTTCTGCTAGGGAAAAAGCCTCAGGGGAACAGTTCTACAGACAAGTCCCTGCAAGGGAAATGCTTCCAGGGAATGCCTCCCTAGACAAATCTCCTGCTAAGCAGAATGCCTCTGGCAAAATGCTTTTGGTAAAATGCTTCTGAAAGGCGATGACTCTCTTGACAAAACCTGTGCTCTCTCTCTCAGAGTGCCCAAAGCCAGGCTTTCATCACAGCAAGGCACAGCCCAGCTGTGGGATGAGCTCACTGTCTCTAACCAATAAAAATAAAAACTGGAACAAATTACTGCCTCTATCCCAATGATTATAAAGCCAGAGATTTCCATAATCACAGTTATTACAAATATTTATACTCTGATTAGGTAATAGTGACAAATAACTGTCAGAACGAAGGGATTTATGTGTGATAAAGTTACTGAGAAATAATCATGCTGGAGTTATGCAAATTACTCCTCATCAACCAATCTTACTGTAAGGATTTGCATATGTGATTACAAATGTGGAGTGATGCATATGTAACTCTGATCTCTGCCTGCCTGAGAGACAGCTTCTTCTGAGGAGTCTACAGTTATCTGAAAAATCCTGACATTACCCTAGTGCTGAACTTTGGTCTTGTTTTTCACATTCTTTGTGTTATCTGGTACAAGTACATCTGTTAGGAAATTCTTGTGCCACAGAAATCTGAAACCATATACTCACAACAAACAAGACTAGTGTATTTCCCCTCTTCCTCACTAATCTATTTAATCTCTCACTAGCCTCTTTATGCAGCTACATCTCTTGAGGACAGCCTTTTTAGTCCCTGTGAGTGCTACCTCACAGTGAAAAAGCAAAAAGTAGGAAGTGACCGTATTTATAGAGCATAGAATAAGGAGATCAGAGCACACAGACAGATAAACATGCTGTACAGATATTCAGAAAATGTCATTTTTTAAAATAGATTGATCATGTTCCAAGCATTCCGACATAACTAAAATCAGTAGCCCTGCTTTTTGTATTAAACCCTTTAGGGTTAGAAAACTGACAATTTTATAGGATCAATTTCCTCTGTTTCACATTCCTTATCTCTTCCCAATGGCCACTGTGATGTAGAGACTTACAACACTAGCTTTTTAGCATTGCAGTAAAAGGCAGGGTGGGGAAAAAAGTACAACCTCACAAAAGATTAGACTTTTTCACAACTTTTCTACCTAAAGTGCTTGTATATCTATTAAATGATCAATCTGAATATATTGGATACCTGGAATTTTCTGCACATAATATTGAAAATGTTAATATATGCAGGCAGCCGGGAATATCTGGTCACATCACAGTTTAGACCTGAGGCCAAATCCTGTTTCCCAAATCCTGCCAGAATGCAAGAGTACAAATTCCCCTTATATTTCCAACAGCAATCCAGCTCTCCAACCTGCATGCATAATCCCTTAAGTATTTTCCTGCTTGTCTAAAATTTTCTTTGGCATTTGAAGTATGTCTTCCATTAAAACATATCTATCATGAAACAGTTTATCATCTCTAATGACCTTGTTTGGGAAAACAGCATTTATTCTCATTATGCAAGGAACTTTGATTTGTAACATCAGCTTTTACAGCACTTGTATTTCCTGATGCCACTCCAAAGGATTTTATTCTTACATGGTCGTTGTCTATTTGCTTTTCTGTATATTCTTTTCTGTTGTTAATGCATAAAAACAAGGAAAAAGTTACATGCAAAGACATCTTTGCAAATAGAACTATCATTGATGACGCTTGAAGATAATTGCAAAAAAAAACCTTAAGGAAGGAGCTTTGCAATACTAGAGACAAGGAATACAGCACTTTCAGATACATGCTTATTCAAATATTTTAGAACTAGGTGTTATCAGAGCTGGGTGGGAAAAGGCTTCTTTACTCCAACAATAACTTCATGATTTTAAAATATTTTCTGTTCTGCATGAGGATGGAAACACAGTATGCCTAGGTTTTCCACTGAAAATAAAACAAATCTGTATTTTAGCATAAACCATGTTTCTAAAAGGTATAAAATCAAAATTTAAATGTCTATCTAGGAACCAAAAATAGTTCAGTTGGGATTGGGGGCTATCTGGGAGTTATATGTGTTTATAAGCACAGAAACTGCTTGATAAATCTGGAAAACTTTCCAGACTAGAGTTTTAGTGGAACTATACATTGGCATTAAAAATTCTGATTCAACAAGTTATAATTTTCAAAGAAAAAAGAAAATGTTCATCACAAAGTTCCAGGCAAGGAGTATTTGCTAGTATCCAAATGCTGATGTAGTACTCATTTTATCCCATTTTATCTCTGTGGAGTTTTTATTATTATTTTGTAACAAGTGAATCATTTGTCAATCAAAATTAAATTGCAGTCAATTTCAGACTGTGGCGCTCACTCAAACCAGATATCTAATTAGATCTAGTCAACGTTATGACTCATAAACTAATGAGATATTCCCTTTTGATTCTTTCAGAAAGCAATAGGGATTACCTTACTTGAGAAACCTTTTTTCCACTTTAACATTAGACCATAGTAATCATGAGACCAAAAGGAATTTATTAAAAGAGTCTATTCCATACATATTGCATAAACTTACCACATAATATCCTATTAGGAAATTGTGAGTTCATATATTGTACCGGAAAAACATTCAAAAAATCTCTTAGAGAATTTCTTACAATCAAAAGGAATAAATACTGTCTTTTTATCCTTGACAAAGGCTAGCTTGTGGACATAGCAAACCTCTTTCTCACAAGACTGAAAAAGTTACAATTCTCATGCCAATACTCCTCCAAAAATACTGGGAATAACATCAATATGCCATGGCTTCTTGGCATCATCAATTCTTGAAAACAGATTTTAGTTCATTTTTCCTGTCATTAAAAATGATAGGAAAAATTCCAGGAATCTATGAGGGTTTCTGTGTTTTTCTTTTTAGAGAAAAGCTTTAAGCTTTTAAAATTAAGCATCTAGAATTCTAATGCATAGTTAATGTTCTGAATCTGCTTCTTTACACTGATTTATTTTAGTCTGCTCCTTTTTTGTTACAGAATGTAAGCCCACCCCCAGAATGACTAATTTAGGCCCTGGTGTACATACACTTCTAGTACCTGCTGAACTCAGGTGTTATCAGTGTGACTAGGTTTAAACACACCTCGTACATCAAGGGGAGTGCCCTTGCTGCCCAGCACCAGGGCCCTGGCAAAGAGGAGAGGTGGAGTCAGCAGGGTGCAGCTCAGGAAGGGTGCAGCTCCTGGAAACCTCTATTCATTGTGCTTGACATTATCACTGGTGAAAAAATTGATAAAAACAAATGCGGCATCATCTAACTCCCCCCAGTTAGAATCAAGTTGCCTTTGCAGTGGCTCCTTTTGCCTTATGAAACTGGCCCTCCCCATTGTCCAAAGGACCAATGCTCTAATGCATTGAAATGGCTTTGCCCCATAGAGTCATAGAATTCTTTATGTTGGAAAAGACCTATAAGATCACTAATTCCAATTGTCAACCCAGCACTGCCGAGTCCAGCACTAAAATCACATCCCTAAGCACAAGATCTACACATCTTGTAAATAACTCTAGGGATGGTGACAATCACTTCCCTGGGCAGTCTGTTCCAAAGCTTGAGGTCTGTCACCCTTAGAGATGAAGAAAATGTGTGGACAGTTCTGACCAGGTTAAGACAGACCTGTGGTGCCCCATTTTTCATGCTTGTAATACCACCAGGTCCCACCCCCAGGAAAGAGTTTCAGAATATTTCAGAGTTTAATTTGTCATAATCTCTGCTGCCTACAGACCTCTCTGTTCTTTGCCTGGGGCCTTTGCAGCAGACTTTACCAGGGCACTGGTGTTTAGATGCACACCCAGCATCATGGGATGGAAGCAGGAAAACAGCTACATTCCTGGAAGAGATTTCCCAGCATTTGGGGATTTCCCTTGAAATACTTACAAAGTGTTCATTACTCCTTCGTTAACTTTCTGCTACAAGAGCAAGGCTAGTGCTATGGAGAAAATTATGAATCCCACTGCAGAAAATTAAATCCAGGTGCCCTGAGACTTGGCACATAGTCTGGCTGGTTTATATCAGTCTTATACAAACTTGAGTCTCAAGGTAACAAAAGAGCAAAGAAAGAAGGCTAAAGACTACAAACCTAACATGTCACCTACAAACCATTCTGTTCTGTAAATATCAAAATCAGTGATAGTCTAAATGCTTAATCTCTTATTTATTTTTTAGCAATCTGTTATGCTTCCATACAACAAATACTCTTCCAAGCCTCTCTTGGTAACACTGAAGTTTTTTTAGGAATAATACCTATGAAGCATCTCACAAAGTATGTTAGCTGCAATCAGTACTTTCTAAGTGAAAATGTTTATTGCTTTGAACTCTGGAACAGAAGGTTCATGTGACAGCTCAGCTTCATTTGTAATTAATAAATCCACAGGTCACTCAGCAAGAGTTTCTACTGCATTGTTCTTTCATATATTAGGACAGAACCCGACTCCAGCAAGGTTGAGGCTGGTAGCCAGCTAATTTGGGTAGCACATGATGCTGAGCATCTGTTCCAAAACAGATGCTAAACCTTTCTAAAGCTAGACACACTCCTCTGTCTAGAGGTCCTAGTAGATGGTGCAAATAGAAACAGCAGGGGCATATTGGTCCTATTTATATCTATTCCACATATCTCAGGTTCATCATTCCATCAAAACACTAAGGATCTGTACCAAGGGACATCCATATATGTGTTCCACTTCAGAAGAGTGGTCTGATTTATGAAAGCCTTGTCACCACAATGGGACAGCTGACCACTCAGAAACTCTGCAAAACAGGCATAGAAGAATAAACATTGGTCAAGATGAATCACCAGTTGTGCATGCTTCAGTCTTCACCCAAAATAATTTAAAAACCTGAAAAGGCTGCAAGTCTGCTGACCCCAGTTATTCAGTGGTATCTCTGCAAGCTTTGTGGCAAAAAATTCAGAAGCCTTCAGGCAGCTTGTCTACTAAATCTTCATTTTGGCATGTTTACAAGACAGAGATAACATCCTTCAACAGGGTTTTTTCTGAAAAACTTCTAACTTACTCTGCTGAAATTTTAATCTTAAGCTATGATAATGTCTCAAAAGCTAGTTAGAAAAAATAACTCAGTGGGCAGTATAACAGGGATAAATCTTATTCAAATTAATTCATGCTAAGACATCATAAATGAAAATAATTTTACTATGGTTTTCAGTAAAAATGACAACTATTCAGTCTAAAGACAAAGAGCTTAGATGGTTGTGTGTAGATAGACAGACTGATAAATAAGTGCAAGTCCTAGGGATAAAGGAGACCTAAGGAACACACACACACTTTTAATTCTTGAGTGTTGAGAGGCTATTTTTAATGTTATATTTTGCCTACTTTTCCCATCAATATTTTTATTTGATCCTAATTCACCTGCCAGAACAGGGGCCAACTATCATTTCTGTATTGTAGACATCTGAAAAAAATGAAAAAACTATAGTTACTTCACATACACTAATTAACTGTCACAAGTGAAGAATTCTGAGTCACTACAAACAGCAGCCAGTTTTGAACTTGGAGGTGAAAGTGCATATACTACAAAGCTCAAAAGTGTCAGGAAGTTATATTAACATCTGACTCTCAATCGACATCGATTGCTTCTGGTGTTGAGGAATGGAAGAAATCATTGCCCTCTGGTGGCCAAAATGGCATTTTTAAAGCATCAAAATTTAAGCAGAGTATATAGGGACAATAATCCACTATCCCATATGTACAGTGACAGATCTTAAATGATGCTAGTTTTATTCATATTGATATAAATGGAGAATAGTATGGTCCTGTCTTTCATGTTTCAGGACAGAGGCTCTTATCAAATCCTTTTGCAGCTTTTTTCCCCTTACCAGAGTTTTCTCTAGTTCAAATTCAACTTGTATGAACATACACCCATGAAATGTACTACCTACCTTATTTCAGTGTCAGGAGCAAAGCTCATTTTCTGCGACTAAACACCTCTATCAACAGTAGTTTAAACATAGCATTTAACAGAGTAATGCATTATTATATCTGTCCCTGAGAATGCTGCTTTTTCCAGACAGCCCTACAGATGGATGTGAAGTACAAACTCAAGCAACACAGCCAGTCTAACAGTGGTTCTTGTACAGGGAACAATCATGCAGACTTCCTGCAGTCCACCCACAGGCAAGGGCCAATTACTTTGCTGCTGCCTTGGATGCTGGGGTGAGGAGAGGGATTTGTTGTGCTACAGGAAGAGAGAAATGTAACTCCTTCACTCTGCTGAGGGCATCTGCAGCCTCTGTGCATGTGCCATATGAGTGGGTTCAGAGAGGACACTGCCTTCTGTCGCACAGACTGTCCCCACCATGCTCTGCCCTTGTGTCAGCACAGACTGGGACAAGCACACGGCACAGCACACTACTGACCCCCATCTCATCTACCAGGAGGCTTCAACCAATCTTCAACAGGAGCTCTGGGATCTTCACCAAGCATCTGCTGATGCTCTGCTAGCTCATCCTTGGACGCACACTTCAGCAAGACAGACCCTTTAGGTTGGCTCTTTGTTAAAAGTCACAACTGCTCTGCAGCCACAGCAGAGAACCTCTCACTTCTCTCACAGCCCACCTGAACAGGTCCCACTGCTACTGAGTGCATCTCTAGGGCTCAGTGCATAAAGCTGCTCCCAACCACCCTTTTATATCCCCAATTGTTCTAAGCACCACTCCTGCACCTAGAAAACTCCCAGTAAATCTATATCCAAGAGTGAGTTTAGCAACATACATTCATTTTATCCATGGGAAATTTAAAGGCTCCTGCTTAAAGGCTGGTTTAGCCCACTAATTTTCTTGGCAATTAATACTTTCATTTCATTACTTTTTCTTTTAACTTCATTCCATCACTGTAATTACAGATTTTTATCACTATTTTAAGCAAAGAGTAGAAATGGCAGCTGAACAAAAACATTTTACAAGAAAGGGAGATAAAAGAAAAAAAAAAAAAAAGAGAATCCTAGCCAAAACAGAGAAAATACAGAAAATGGATCATCTAGCAAGCGGCCTATGTTAGAAAGGAGTCAAATTAAGCAAGACAGAGTAAAGGTTATTGTTTTTCCAATCCATCAGGTGCCTTTATTGAGTTCTTAAGGGAGATAGAAACAAGACTGAGAACTCCTTCCTTAAAGGAAGCGTAAGATCTTTATCATCCAGTCTTAATGCTTATTCACATAAGCAGTTACTTATTTATGTCAGAAGATGCTTTTTGTGTTGCACAATGGACTTCTATGTTCACACCACTTGTAAGCTTAAGCTGTACTTCCTACCTATTTAAACATGGATTTATTAACTAAACCATTCCTGTACCAAAACCTGTCAATTTTATCTAAGCCCAAGTATCAAAGCATTAAACTTGATATACTGCACCAATTAGAGATGTGAGGTATCGGCCTGTGGTTTGTTTTTGTCCAAGTTCTAAAATGTGACATACTGAAAATGAATCTCAGTTTCTGTGAATGTAATTACCTTTTGAAAGAACAATTACAAAGGCTAACAACAAACCCAGAATCAGATGAAAATTATGAATATTATATTACCTATAACAAATGAATCTTTTTTCCAAGTATATTCTGAAATATAACAATTGTCATCTCATAGTGCTATTCATTTCATTAGAGAATGATAAGCTTATTGCACTTTGGAAAGCGCTTTTTAATTTTACAGCTAAACAACTTAGATGGTTTTCTTCTGTCATTCTCAGCAATCAAATATGCTTTATTCTGGCTATGCCAACAAAGTCCTAAGTGCAAGCAACGTTCCTATTGATTGCAGTGCATAAAAATAGTAATCAAGCACTTTAGGATGTGATCCAGTATCTGGGGTTTCTGGAATATTGGCATTGGAGTAGAAGTTATGGAATGGTTGTGAAACCAGCAGCATTTTAATAAATATCAATGCAGGTTTTAAAATTGTGATTATTTCCCCTAATTGTCCTGAAATTAAGAAGTGAATGAACAACTATTTCAAATTTATGGGGGGCATGCTAAAACATAAGTATGTACCTTCCAAACATGGGAGCAGTGCCTCTTTTTTAAATGTTACCCACAGCAGATACACACAGAGATAATTTTTGGAAACACTATCTTTTATCTTTGTTCCCAATTACAGTTAAACTTTAAATATAAATACAGCTATTTTTGAAATATTTTCTGCAAGCTTATAAGTAATTGCAAAAATCTTTTTTTTTTTTTTTTTTTTGGTCATCTGAT